>BMAU01015724.1:0-94916 GCA_019973935.1 Trichonephila clavipes
TACGGTTCTCATTGTGTTTTGATCTGGTAGGAGCAAGTAACAAGCCCCATGTTGAAGACACCTTTCAAAGGATTGGGAATTATAATGTTGGACAGAATTTTCTTAAGAATTCACAGATTTGAATGTGTTTAATCACTAAGATTATCTTACATATCGAGACGAAATCTTCGATTAATATATAAAATCCAATGATGCTGCTGTTGGTTGTAGAAAATGATAACAAAAATATAATTTTCTTGATAAAGTGATGAAGAATAATCTTCTCATAATAAAGAGTATTTTGCGGAGATTAAGAGATAGATTTTCTATATATTCATTATTTTTTAAAATAAAAAAATAAAAATTGTTAAAAATATATAGTTAGATTCCAGCTAACAAAAATTTTCCAATATTAAAATAGCAAAGAAATATTTTTAGACCATTGTAAGGATCTATCACCCCACACCTGGCAATATGTCTAAGCATATGAGACATCTGGCAACGTGTCCAAGATATATGTAAGTAACTGGCAGCGGGTCAGGTATATATAGAGGAGGACCTGGCAACCAGAGCAAACTTGCTTGTCCAGTTTGGGGATATGCTGCTTACAGCAACTAACTATGCAAAATTCTTATATTCGCAAAGCAATAAAAGCCACCTGATACATGCGTAACGACGATATCAGAAAAGTTTTTAAAATCAATAGTTTCAAAGAGCACATTCAGAAAATAGCTTAAATTTCCTTAATTCACTTTCTAACACAAATAATAGTAGTATGTTAACCTTAATTCCTTATGATGATAACAACAAAACTAAGAGGACAAGGAGAATTCTCATCGGCTTATATTATAACCCAACATTTCATCTTTTCATGCAATAAACTTTTTTTTGTATAATTTGCTACATTTTATTTTTTTCTTTATTTTATTTTATATTTTATCCTTTAAACTTTTATCCTTTATCTTGACTTTTAATTCCCAACTCGACAAGCTCCTCCTACTTTTTCATATGTAACTTTCTGAAGCCTCGGGGTAGACAATCGGAGTCACCATCCTCTCCACCCTGCAACCAATCAGAGAGCAGCCACTCAAATCTCTCTCAAGAAAATAATCTGCTTCCAAAACATCCGGAATAACTCAAATTTAGGCACGCCTCCCGGACCAGCCATTTCCACCAATGGCCATGCAGTATATCGCAGACTGAGAAGCCCATATGCCCAATGACCCACTGAAAAGCACCGAAATCAAAGCAGACTAGAAACTGAACGAGAGCCGCCTGAATTAGAAAGATGGAGGTGGAAAAACGTTGTTGGTGAGAAAAAGAACGAGACATAGGAAAACGAAGGACAATGTATTTTCAATCTAAATGAATCTTTTTTATAATCTAATTGTTCTGTTACGTGTCCCTTAGTAAATTGAAAATAAATTATCGGGACTGAATGTTAAGGTAGTTATTTTTACGATTACAACGCGACACCGGTCAGCAAAATCCTCAAAAAGAAACCAGAATCATACAACCGTCAGTTATTTAGTTGACCGTATTATTAAAAAGGTGTGACTGGTAGGTATGAAGTAACCGAAAAGTTAGAAAAAGATGGAATGCATTTATGATAATGAAAATATTGTTTTAAGGTTTTATAATGAAGGAAATAAGTTATCAATAAAGAACAAAAACTATCTCATAGAAGCAGTAGTATTTCAAAAGCATGTAAAACAACTATAAAAAAATTGATGTTACGAATTTTACGTAATTATCAATGGCTGTTTTATGATTCAATGCATTTAAAATATTTTTTTTACAGCTGAACGCATTTGAAGCAGTAAATGACACTCAAGAAGTTCAGAAAAAATAAGGTTCATAGTTTCTTTCAGCACTAAGACTTCCCAAAATTTATTTAAACTGTTGAAAAATTATGTAAAAAAATTATGCAGTAAATTATTAAAACATTTAATTAAAAATGTTTTTAAAAAATACAAAACTGCAGGAAGTAAAAAAAGTACACAAAATAACTTTATGAATAAATACGAAATTCCTTTTTTATTTAAAAAATTATTTGAAGCAATAATGTAAAAAAATAAACCCGATACCTGATGCTCAAATTTTAAGTTTAAATCCTCCTGTAACGTAAATATAATCCAATACAATACATTTGCAAATAATTATTTATGTTATAAAGATAAAAATTTTAAATCTGATATGATTCTCTGTAATTTCATATTCTCGTAAATTAATTTGTTTTTTATTTTTAATTTTTAAATAGAATAACCTTTTAACGGAATATTTTATATTTTTAAAATAAAATTGGTAAAATATGGTTTCGTTCGCATGAAACATGAACTTTAAAATAATAGTTACAATTAATCGTTAAATCTTACCTGTTTTCTAGCGTGTTGAATTTCCAAACCTTGTCTGTGAATGCTGAGAACATGCTCTGGTGGTGCCCTCTGTTGTCGACTGAAAGTAAATCGGAACAAGCAATGCCCGGTATTTCTGTGTCCCTCTCTCTCAGTATCACTCCTAGATGGCAGCACAAGCAAATTTTTGTAAGATTTTCAAGCATAAAAATAATATTCGAGAATACACACATGAATAAAAAGGAAAACAACCCAAAATGTCTACATTTTTTAAATAATCATTTTAATTCTATGTGTTTCTTCTATGAAATTCTTACTGAATTTCAGGAACTAAATTTGATTGTGTATGTTTACGATGCATTTTAGATATATTTGGAAAAGTACTAAAATAAAAATAAATAACAATAAAATACATCATTATATTTACAAGAACAGTGCAACATTCGAAATATTTAACGGTAATAGATTTAAAAACACATGTTTTAAAAGGTTTTAGTGTAATACATGTTAGAAATCATTCGGAAATGTTTAAAACAAAGCGTAAGAAATTTTAGAACGCTTATGGTAAAATTGCAGTTTTAGGACAAAAGGGAGAGAGAGAAAAAATATTTTTCCAGAAAAAGAAAAAAGAGAGCATTAATTTGTAGTTTTTCTTACAGAAATTTTAGAGGTAATAGGTCCGGACAAATTTTTTTGGGGGGAAATAATCTATCAAATCCTGTAAAAGAAAACTTGATGAAGTTATAAAATTAAGTTTATTCTTTTCAATTCTTAAAAAGGGGATCATAATTTAGTTATTCCAAAAATAAAAATCAGTATAATTAATCCATATATTAAAAAGTGCATAACAACATCAGCTTGACATGCTCACTTAAAAACATCTTTGAATGAAAGAAATATCCAGTATCTTCAATATAATCATTCACTCAAATGTGAAATAATGCTTTTGTATAAATGGTTTTAGATCAATTAAAAAATTATTAATCATAAAATTTATTATTTACCACTATTATAATTAACCTTTCATTCATTCATTTTTACACTCACACATATATATATACATAGTAATGTACGAATGTTTAATTTGGACATTTCAATTTTTTGTTTTCAATTTTACATACGCAATCCCAAATTTCAGTATTTCTGAATTTAAACTTAATAAGTGTGTATGAAAAAGTAACTATAAAATATATATACATGTTTTTCATTTAAATTATCATTTCATCAAGGAAATATAATATTAATGTTTCGTCTTTAATATGATAGCTGCTTATACACTTACTTCTAATCTTCACTCTTACATTTTTAAAAAAATATAAATAGCCGGAAAACATTTTATATGTTAAAAAGGTAAAAGGTATACTTAAGGTAAAAAAAGGCGTATGGAAGAATACATCATTTAAATCAATTCTAGAAATTTAATTTTTAGTTCTTTTTGTGAGTTAAAAATGACAAAGTATTACTATTTTGTATTAAGTTTAATGATTCTACATACAGCGTTATACACTTAAAAATTTAAAAAACAAGATACTTGTATTTTCATAAGAATATATATATTTGGTCATATTTAATTTTTTTAGAGAAATGTTTCTGTTCTTATAGGATTTCATACAATCGTCCAAATTTCTACCGAGTTTATATTAAGAAAAATTGGAATAAAAAAAAATTTAAAATGTGTTAGATTTATTTAGTTTTGCACAGCTACAGAAAGATATGATTGTGTCAAATCCAGGATTCTGTACATTTGTGCATTAAAAATGTATTTTCATTAAGATACAATACATATGTATTTATAATAGTTTTAGAGTGAAATGATAATTTATGACATTGAAGCACATTTAACTACATGCTTCGCTACATTTGTATTTCGTTAGCAAAAAATGTGTTAGACTGTTTGTAGATGTTATTGAGAGACCAATAGCATATATGAGTCGTGTGGTATAACAAATTTTCATTCTTTAGATTTGAAAACTCATGACAGTTCATTATCTCATTACTATTGAGAATCCCAATCTATAAGGCACACTCCCTAGGGATGTGTTAACAATAAATGGAGACGAGAACATATCAAAAAGAAAATTGAGTTAAAAATAATTAATTTACTGAAAAGAACGAAAACCAAATACATATTCCGACACAATAAAAATATATTACACATTTACACACTGATATATTAATAAATGAATAGTAGGATTCTATCAGTATTTAACAATGTATTTTGGGTAACTGACTACGTTCAGAACTGTGACTTTTTAAAATTTAAAAAGAATTATTTTTTTTTGTTATTTAGCTATAGTTGAATTAGAATATACGTATAAAACTATTTTAAATGGTATTTAAAATGGTGCTAGTTTGATATCCGGGGTAATGGTGCCAAGTTGTTGGTTATGTTCGCCAAGATGGGCGATAACATTACAATATGGTTACCTTGATATTTTTACCGTCTGTCGATGTGGTTGCCATAACGATAATTATGGCAACGAGATAACGTATGGGGATAACATATATTAGAAATAACTTTTATTGGTTTTTTCTCGCGGTAACCCTATTAATTTCAGACGATTTTAATTCGATTTCTTTAAAAATTTAACCAGTTTCAGTGTAGTTGTTCCATTGCTTCATTCTTCTGTTTTATTTTGTGCTATTTTCAAATATGGATATTTCTAATATGAGTGAGTACTATAATATTTTATTCTTAAAAGAATAAGCGTTGTACTTTTAATTATCGCCATAAATCGTTTATTTTCGGTTTATTTTACATTTAAAAATGCTTCTTTTTTTACATTCTTTGTTCGATGAAATTCGTTGAAGGAACTTGCAGTTCAAGCTTCATATTGCAAGCTTTCAGTACTTTGTAATTGATATTCATTATTAATTTTAACATGTCTTTATATATAAAAATCTTCTGTGCGTGTGTTTGTCACTAAACTCCTCCTAAATGGCTGGACCGATTTCGATGAAATTTTTTGTGTGGGTTCAAGTAAATTCGAGAATGGTTTAGATTCACAATTCGATCCGATATCGCAATTATTTAAAAAGATATTAATTAAAAACATTCAAAAAATACAACTCAACATTCACCTGCATTGTTGTAACTACGCTATTGTTATAAACACACAAGTATTATATAAAAAAATTTTAAACAATTCCTACTTAGATCAACCAAGAAAAAATTTATTTTAGCTACTTTTTATTAAATAGTTGCAATTAATATGAATATGTATATACATATGACAGAATCACAACTTTAAGTGGTAATTAATTTTTTTTTAATTATCTTTAAAGTATCGTATTGTCATCCAAAACAATCGTGTATATAAAATTTCCTTTCAACTGAATGCTTTAACACGTGAGAAAAAAAATCATTTTCAAATTTTGACATAAGTCGCCAACGTGGCTGTATTTGTAATTTTTTATATAATTAGTTTTAATCAATTATTTTTTATTAATTATAATTAAAAATTATTGTATTGTCATCCAAAATAATCATGTACGTTACATTTCAGCTCAATTGAGTGCTTTAAAATGTATTTTATTAACGATTGAAAATTCCACCAAGATAAATAAATAAACAAACAAATAAAATATGTATAGAGATCGTGAGCTAATAGTAGGAATTGGAAAAGACGTAAGTTGGCGTCGAAAATTGATTTTCAGCCAAACTGGCCTAACTTGGTCTTTATTGTTACGAAAATGCAGACGATTCACGCTTTTTGCGTTTTTAATTCATATCTTTTCAGATAATCTTTATATATGTAATTCTTCTGTGCGTGTGTATGCAACTGAACTCCTCATAAACGGCTGGGCCGATTTTGATGAAAGTGTTTGTCTGTTCCAGTGGACTCGAGAATGGTTTAGATTTGTAATTCGGTTTAGAAATGTTTAGTTAATTAATTTTTTATTTATAAATTGTTGATCTTGGAATGTTTTACATTGGATCCGGCAGACTGCGTTACGACCGCAGTATGAAATATTTAAAGATCTTTTATTTTGAATTTAAGATGTGTGTACAGGACAACGTCTCTCTCTGCCGAGTCCTCTAGTATTATGTAATTATTTAATTAATAATGTAATATAAAAATGCAATTATTACTATATGTAATAATCATATACTATTCGTTATTTATAATTGTTTTTTTAATATTTATTTACAAATATTATTACATATTATGTTATTTATTTATAATCAATACTGTTATTTATTTATAATTAGTATTGTTATTTATTTATAACTATTATGTTATTTATTTATAACTATTTTTGTTATTTCTAACTATTCTTAAACTATTTAATTATAATTCTTATGATGTTGCTTATAATTATGTAATACGAGTTTTCTTATGCATTATTCTTATTTTTTTGCAATACGATTCTTATTCTTTTTTATAATTACTATTAAATTATATTATATGATTTTTAAATATAATAATTCTTATTAAATAATACTTTATGAATATTATATATAATTACGATAAAATTTCATTATAAGATTATTATATGCTGCTTATAATACTATTATTAGAACATGTTACTTTTTATTATATTACATTGATATTCATTATTTATTGATTTATCTTGGTTATTCTAAATCTCTTAATATGTCCTTCATTTGAAATACATTTAAAGGTATTTCAAAACAATTCTTTAAAATTATTATGTATGATTAAATTGCCGCTAGGCCACCATATTGCATTTTATTCTAGCAACAAGAAACGCTGCTAGGCGTGATCTTTATCGCGCCAAGCAGCGCTTGGTGCCATTACCCCGGATATCAAACTAGTTCCGAAAAAATTATTAAATGACACTTTTGGTGAAAAAAAAGATTAAGAAATAATGACATGTGTTTAAAACATTCTTTTTTTATGAAAAATGTTTCGATAATAATAGTATATTGCTTATACAGAGTTAGAACTGTTATACCTATGCTGAACTAAGATGTTTGAAAAATTCACATTATTTTCAGAGTTACGATCAATTAAAATAATAAGCTCTGTTTTTTTTAGAAAAAAATCTCTATTCTCTGATACAATAAAAGAAGAATAAATCCACTCCTAAATTATATATTTCAAAAAAAGTTAAGTTCAATCAGTATAGAAGTCCTAGCTATATATAAGCAAAATATTTTTATTATGGCAGCCTTTTTCATGAATGTAGAATTCTTTGAAAATTTGTCATTCTTTCTTCATTTCTTGTCAAAAAATTGCATTTAATTTTTTTCTGGTAGTAATATTCATAAAATAATTTCATATGTATATTCTAATTCAACTGACACTAAATATATAAAAAAAGTTATCCATTTATACGTTTTTTCAAAATGACGATTTCAAACGGAGTTACTAACAATAACAATCAACATATCAGTGTGAAATTTAAAAAAAGCCCAATAAAAAAAATGTTTGTGACTCTCTTTGGTTTTTTTAAACGAAGGTTAGTGTTATAAATAAACAATTTGAGTTCTTTTTTGGTATGGAATCGAAGTTTTGTCTTCAGAACAGCTGCCGTAAGAAATCCAGTTTCGGAAAAGTAATGTGTTAAAAATAGTAACAGAATAAGAAGTGCTTTTATTTTCAATGCAGAAATCTCCAAACGTTACCTTTTACTTTTGTCCAAAATTCGAAGGATGGTTTATAATTAAATTGCCTCTTAATTTCATTCCTTGACGTGAAGTTTATACAGATTTATTCTTCAGCAATTCAGAAATCTTTGGGAGTATTTTAAATGGGGATATCCAATCCACACTTATGAACGGTTACCTAGTTGTTGTCAGTAAGAAAATACTTCAAAATATTCTTTCTCAGCACTGCAGAGGGATTTTCAATAGCTATAAACACAACTTCGTGTTGTTCTTTACTCTTGTACGTTTAATTGATTTGTCCACATCTCTGCAAACATTGCTAGGTTTTTTTTCCCTTTACAACTTTTTTATTCCACACACACGCAATTCCAATTTTCTACAAAATCATTAATCTTATTACTTGCATCCAATATACATGTGGGCGCGTTAGCCTAGTGATAAAGGTATAGGATCGTGGTTGGCTTGTCACGAGTTCGAACATAGTACTACTAAAGATCTGTGGTGTAGGGGAGCGATGCACGTTAAATCTGTCAAGAGCTCTAACGTCCTGCCGTTAGTGTGGAGTAGGTAGTTAGGAGAGGGGATGCCAGCTCAGGTGTTATTCTCGTCACTTCACAATGGTTCAAAATTACGAGGTTCGTCGCCAAAAGCCTTTGTATAGCTGAACAGTGCGACGTGAATGTCCACTCACTTGCATCAATCTATATGTATTTGCCCTCTGGAGTTGAAGGTACAAGGTATTTTGAATAGGTAAATCCAGTGGCTCAACTTTTTTCAATTCCTACTACTAGCTCTCTCTCTCTCTATATATATATATATATGTACGTATATTTCTTGTTAAAATTTTCAATCGTTAATAAAATACTTTCTATTGATCCATTCAAGTTCAGACACATTTTTTTAAAAACTTGTAGTGGATGCCGCTTGATGTTAATGCAGTTTTTTTCAGATATGAATCAAATAATAAAATGAATAAATGGTTAAAAAAATCAAAATTACTAGTACAACAGTATATATAGAAAGGAAAATCGTTTGTTGTGTTCCTGTGGTGCACTAGATAGCGCGTTGAACTTTTAATCTAAAGGTCGTGGGTTCGAATCCCACCTGGAGTGGAGTGACCTTATTTATGAGAATGTGTGATTTCTCTCCCTCTCTCTTTTTACTATTCTATTTATTAGAATAATTAATTTTAATCAATGAATAAATAGAAACAAAAAAATAGCCCAACACCATATATAGAAAGAAAAATTGCAAGGAAAATCATTTTCTTTTTTGTCACTTAATATTATGATTCTGTCATATGTATATACATATTTGTATTAATTGTAACTATTTAGTAAAAAGTAACAAATAAAATTTTTCTTTGTTGACCCATAAGTAGAAATTGACTTAAATTTTTATATTACTTTTTTTTTAAAGATGTGATTTCAAAAGTTTCAAAAGTTTCTACATGATAACCAACTTGCCTCGTAATAAAATAGCAGCATATATACACACTGGCACTAAGTGTAGAAGTGAAGCTTGATATTAGGATTCTCAATTTTATAAAATTTATTGTATTTGCAACTCTTCTTACCACAAATTTAGACCACGACTCATCTCTTTGGAAGTCAATGCTTGTAAATTGTTGTTTGTAATGCTTGTAAATCATGTAAATTGTTCATATACATTATGAAGAGATTTGTTGTTCAAGTGCAGAATGTTTTGGAACTTTCCAGACATTGTCAGATCTTTATTGGTGTATATATTCTGAAGCAAACTATCGTTTTTATGTTTGAATAATTCATAAACTAATGTATAGTAAACAATGTGTGTATTTTGAGTTCTATTGGTTTGCCGAATAATAATTCTTATACAACTGACATATTATTACAAAATGGGGCTCAGGGAATGAAATAAGCACATCTTTGTTAATTAAATAAGCATAATCATCAATTTGAGCTAAAAATAATTTGTCTCACAATTTTCCGTAAAGCTGATGTTGTACACCTTTATCAATATGATGTGAACGGGCAACAGTATTATTTGGTGGAGGTATGCAGTGTGATTTCTTGAAAGAAATATATATATCCGAATATAATTTTTACAATCTCATTCACAGTTGGTAAAAAAAAATTCTTGACAAATAGCTAGGAGTTTTTTACATCTGGTGAAATGATGTAAAATTTTATAATAGACAAGTCAAACTTTTTCATTTATACATGTTCTAAAAATGATATTTGCTTTTCATATGTGTTTTTTTAATTTTAAATTATAAAAATGAAACTTTTTCAAATTGTTTAATTTTATTATGTTTTATGCTATCTGTTGCCAAGATGTGAAATAAAAGGCATACAGAGGCCTTTCTTTGGTCTTCTTCGAAACCCTCTCGTCTGTATACTTTTTAATGAATCACTATTACCTGAACTTATGACCACTTAAAAATTTATCCATGATTCTGTATAAATCTATTCTGGGGAACATTAAACACCGTGAATTGCAGTTAACATGCAGATTACAACATGCATATTAATGGTACATTCTATAGCGATGTAATAAACAAATTGATTAAGGCTTGCTGGAAATAAAAGAGGTGAAGTATTAATACGAGTTTGCATCAAAGTCGCTCCGACGCTCCAAAATGTTCGACACAAATTGGAACTTCTCGCGAAACTAGAAGAATGTTCGGTATTGAGAACTTAAGACAAAGAGCAATAAAGAGACATTGATTCTGTTTTTTAAATGCAGCGGAAAAAATAGCCAAATATGAATTTACTTATTCTTATTAATTTGTAAAGCTTATATATAATTAAAGTAGTATAGCTTTAGCGTCAAAATAATAATAAAAATAATAACACCTTGCAACTAGACAAGCTCTTATTGTATAAGAGGGGAAGTGGCGATAAAAACTATGATTGTAAAAATTGGGCAACGATTACTGAAATCCCGAGAAACGCTTTATTAACCCTTCTTTACATGATGACGAAAATTTCAATCCTAACATTTTGTGAACAAAAACTTTTACTCAAAACAGGTTTACTGAAAATTGGTTGTTGTTGGTAACTTTTTTCACAACTATTGCGTAATAAGAAACGTATATGTAAAAAAGCATCACGTGTTGCAATCATTATAGCGGGTTTGAACTTGTCACTCCACTGTTTGTTGTGGTTAGAAGAAACGTGCGATTTCTTAAATATTTTTTTACTATTCTGAGAAATTTTTGTTAATAAAAGCGATAATGAGTGGAAAAAGGTTCTTTTTTGTGCTTATGTTACTTTCTGTGCAATTTATGTTGAATATTATAGATAATCTTCCCAAAACCATGTGATTGAAATTTACATCGCTATTTAGTTATTTCACTTCTAATGTATCACAAAAATGATTTTTTACTATGTGTTTATTTTACGTTATTTTTGTAGAGAAATTTGGAAGAGAGGGGTATTGAAGCCAGTTAGAAGGTGCTTGGCTATAAGAAGATGGACTTATGACGAAGATTCTGACAACGAGTAC
Organism: Trichonephila clavipes; assembly: GCA_019973935.1. Classification (NCBI taxonomy): domain Eukaryota; kingdom Metazoa; phylum Arthropoda; class Arachnida; order Araneae; family Nephilidae; genus Trichonephila; species Trichonephila clavipes. Next base: position 11,398 of record BMAU01015724.1, read on the forward strand.
CTCAGAGCAGGCGAAATTAAAGTAAATAAAAATAATAATTGTTTTTTAATTATCACCAGGAATAAAAATAATGCAAATATATATTATTTTTTATTTGTTTTGGACAGAAGTTAACATTAAAAATTTGCATGATGATGGATACATCCATCGCATACTGTTTTTTTAATTATTTTAAACATCTTTCCTTTAATCTAGAGTATGAATTATATCACCCTGATTTATTTCACAAAAAAAGAAAAAAAGCCTGCAAATAAGGGTTAAGAATAATTTCTAAATATGGTCGCATGGATGACAAAAAAAAAAGTGGTAAAATTAGTGGTCTTCATACTTTGTCGACTCACGGAATTCGTAAAAATGAGTGCTTCTCAAACTTTAAATATTTGCAACCCAATGCTCAATCATAATTTTCATAGCCTCCCTCCCCCACCGTTGCAATAACAATGTACTGAAGGCAATAATAATGTACTTTGAGCCTAAAGCTACTCTATAGCTTTAATTATGAGCCGTAAAAATTATCGAGATCTGTATTAAATTTGTTATACACTGCTCAAAATAATTAAAGGATATTGCGGTTTAGGTGAATCTTGTGGCTGGGAAACTTTTTAGCTGATTGATACATGGTTGACAGACGTAGTAGGTTATATGAGAATAAATTACACATGTTTGGCAGAAAAAAATAGCATTTTATTGCGCATTTATGTACAAAAGGAAAAAAAACACAATTTGTTCATATGAGAAAAAAAGAATAAGAAAAAGTATTTTCTTAATAGGAAATCATTTTCAGTAGGGGGTATGGTTTCCAAGAACGGCCAGCAACGTTGAGCACCTTTGAGGCATGGGTTCAATGAGGCTATTAATCACGAGTTGGGGTATTCTGTCCCACTCTTCCAGAAGAGCTCTTTCTAGTTCTTGGAGAGTTTGTGGAGGTAGTTGGTGGCCAGCAACTCGTCTTCCTAGAGCGTCCCAAACGTGCTCTATTGGATTCATGTCTGGAGAACACGCTGGTCATCCATTCGTACGATTCCTTCCTCGAAAAGGAAATCCTCCACCAGGTTATCACGATATGGCCTGCAGTTATCGTCCATTAAAATGAAGTCATCTCCGATTGCTGCAGCGTAAGGGACTACAATAGGTCTGAGGATATCATCCCTATATCGGCGAGCAATCAGAGGTCCATCTCGAATGATGTAGATTTCTGTGGTGCGCCCGTCAATGGAGATGCCACCATACACCAACACTCCCCCACCGCCAAATCTGACACTTTCGTGCACGAACGCAGTATTATTCCTACTGCCACGGTCCTCCAGATGAAAATACGCCTATTATCCGTATGAACAGAAAAACAGGACTCGTCAGAAAAAAAAACATCGCTCCATTCATTTCTCCTCCGGTTCACATGCTCATTTGCCCCTCCCTGCGGTTGCGACGATGCCTTGATGTTAGTCTAACACATACCATAGGTCGGCGAGCATACATACCTACACCATGAAGCCGGTTTCGGACAGTCTGAGTTGAAACCGTGGTGCCAGTAGCCGAGCAAAGGTATTGTTGGAGAAGAGTAGTGTTCATATTTCAGTGTCTTCGAGCCGTTTACACTAAATAACGATCTTCATTGGGCGTTGTTTCCCATCTACGACCTTGTCCTGGTCTTCGGCCTGCACTTCCAGTCTCCAAAAAACGGTTCCAGATCCTGGAAATCATACTTTGTGACACTCCAATGGCTTGAGCTACTTCGGCGTGAGTTTGGCCCTTTTCTAACCTACCAACAACTCTCCAAACTTCTGAATTGGTTAATACTCCACAGTTTGAAAATCAGAAAAACTTGCATTTGTGATTATCTTCTTTATTTTATATAAAACTTACAATATCCTTCAATTGTTTTGAGCAGTGTATAACTTTGTAAATGTCGAGTCCATGGAAGTCACAAGAAATTATTCAATTTTTCTTAATTTTTTGTTGTTGTTACTTATGCCACCTGATAGACAGTAACATCAGATCAAAATCCACGAAATTCAACACGGCAAAGTGCTATATATGCGTCTATTGTTAGCCGCAGTTTTGAGCATTATACAGATGACAATGCGATTTGGTTCGGTTCCACCCCAATTTTGAGGGGAACTCTCTGGGGACACGCTTTTCACATCTTCCACCAACATCACGAGAGAATTAGAAGTTCGATTGCTATTTAAAGTACCCTTATACCGCAAAGTCGCTATACATTTGCAAATAATCATGCCTTTCCGATATTAGAACCCAGGCCCAACGGCACAGTAGTCAGTGTCACTAACTGTTATACCGGATGAGTGGCTTTTCTTAATCTAGTAATAATAAATTAGTTATAAAATAAATTTTGCAGTATTGATACATTAAAAGTGCGTTATAAAGTGTATTTATTTGTAATTATGTCGGAATATATTTTAAACTGCTTCCTTTCAGTAAATTAATATTTTGTTTAAATAATATTTTATTTTTTGACTTTTCGATATACTCGCCCCTCCCTCGTAGAGTTATACCCCCCAGGACGCACACCCGATATTTTGAGAAACGCTGAATTAAACTCTTGAAACTATAAGGTATTTCCGGGAAACCCTACCCAAGCGTGTCTAAGACGTATATATCTTAAAATAACGCTTAACCCCTTAAGTGCCGTTGACGTGAATACACGGCCTGCTGAGCTGATGCCTTTAGTGCCCCGGACGTGTATACTTGCTTTAATAGGAGGACCTTTTGCATATATGGCTAGTCTGTTTAAAACTAGTCCTCCGGATTTGGAATACAATAAAATGATATTGACAGTTTACTTATTTCGGAGAAGAGATGGAAAAAAATTTAAAAAGGCATATTCCAGGAATGATAGAATTCCTAGTTAAGCCATTTTTCTTGTTTTTTCGTTTGAGCGTGCTCTTTTCTATAATTTATTTGCTAAGCAAGTTTTCTTGCTTTTTTTTTGAGGGTGCTTTTTTCTATAATTTATTTGCTCTCATGTTTGCTTACCGTGTGTAATAGGAGCTTTTTTATTTTTTTGTACAGATAAGTCTTACAATTGGGTATCTTTGTACGCTATCAATGAACTGAATGGGATGCTTGCTGCTTGCTTAGTGTGTTCAATATCTTTAAGGATATATCAAACAATAGATAAGTAGTACATTTTTTATTATTCCATTGTAATTCTAGGCATTAAATTTTGTATTTTAGTTTTATTATTTTATATTTTTCTTTTTTTTCAAGTGAAAGTAAACAATGTTCAGGCTGAAAAACACGTGCGCTTCTTCTTTTCCCTCAATAAACCGCGAAACAAAGCGCACCAGTGGGGAAAACGGTGGCATTGGGAGTGAATTTCCTATCTTTTCAACGGCAGCTAAGGGATTAAAGCACCAAATGACCTTGCGGGCCACTTCAGAAAAATGTTATAATCTCGCAGGCAACACTTAAAAATATGTACCTTTATATCAGATTTGGAAACCAAAAAACATTTATTGGAGTGAAAATTTAAAGCAGAATGAATTATTATTATTGTTTTTCATGTATACAGACACATAGATAATATAATAATGCAATGATCAAATAATGTTTAAAATATTACAGTGCTGCCATTTTCTTGAAAATTACGGAGTTCCAATTGAATTGATCTTTCGTTACTCATTGTTGAAATTTAATAGTGATGTCATTCGTAAACGATTAAGTATACATTGGCCTTTATCTTAACCCCTCATCCAGAATATTTTTTTTTAAACTTTAAAAAAAAAAATTCTGACTGCCTCTTGCTTTTTGGGCACTCCAAACAGAAAAGGGGGAAGATAAACGAAAGTCGCACAAACACAGAGAATCATGCACCATCCATAGTAAAGGATATGCATAGTGCAATTTGAAATTTATTAAAAAAGTAATTTACTACAGTAAAATCACAAAGGTAACTGTTTGATGAAATATAAATCTATTTTAATCTAAAGATATTTCTATTATCAAAAAGGATTTATTTTAAAACAAGAACAAGCAAATACATAGTATATATAAATATATATATATATACATATACGTATATATATGTATATATATAAATATATATACATGAATATATATAAATATATATATATATATGTATATATATAAATATATATACATGAATATATATAAATAATATATATATATATGTATATATATAAATATATATATATATGTATATATATGTATATATATAAATATATATATATATATGTATATATATATAATCTATAATATATATACCCAGATAACTATAGAGAACCTAAGTATAACTATTCAAGATAGGAAATATTAGGCACAGTAGTACAATAACAAACTCCTTATCGTTTAAATCTAATTCATTCCACTTGTTCTTGCAAAACATTGCACTAACAAGTATAAAATCATTTTGCGCAACTCGGGATCATAAACAACAGGATATTCTCATCAAAGGTAATGTATACAGAGAAAAAACTTTGTAATATTCTTTCATTATATCATAATATAATTGGTCCCTGGTTCTCTACAAATGGACGTACGGCAAAAACATATTGGTGAAAACCAGAGACTCGCTACCTGCCCTCCATTGTCCAAGAAATATACCCTTACAATAGTGCAGTCTTGATAATTTGTACAGGCATCTCGTTGAATAGCCGTACACACCATTATATGTTTGCAATGGGCCCTGTGACTTCTGTGAGGTACAGTGATAAGGTCTTGGAGTCCCACGCTCGCCTTTTTCAAGAGTGTAGTTGGCCCTAATTTTGTTTAAATGGACGACAACATGAGACGCACAGAGTTTATCTGGTCGAAGAATTTTCCTAAAGTAATGATATTTGCTGAATGGATTGACCAGTTAGATCTTCAGACCACATCCATATAAAGTATGCTTGGGACGTTCTGGGAAGGACAACTGAAACTCGCAACCCCTCTTGGAGAACCATCTAAGGCCTGAAAACAGAGTTGCTGAACAAGTGCGGTTAATTGTCACAGGAATTAAACTCCCTTATTTCGGGAATAAAATCATGGTGTGGTGACTTTTTTTCTGAAAGAGGGGGAGACCATACCCCTATTCACCAATTTTTTTGTTATATCTTGCAACTGCTGTTTCATACCTTCCAACTTTAATTAGTGTTACGCACGATCATGCCTGTGTGTTTTAACCTATCAATAATTAACTTTTTTTTATTTATATGAGCCCTATATACATACCAAATTTCATTAAAATCTGTCCAGCAGTTCTTAAAATAATTGACAAAATCTAAAAATTCTCTTAATTTTAAACACCAGTATACATCAAAAAGAAATCTGCAAGGAAACCAGGGGAAAAACATTCCCCAGGAACATTCCCCACTGTATTTTTAATTATAAAAAATAATTTTGCATTAAAATAAATAAATTTTAAATTTTCTAATTTTAAGCCTTTAAGTAATTCTAAGAACACATTATTTTATAATCAGCACTTTTAAGAATACATTATCACAAGCGTCCATAAATTTACTTACAGATAAAATCTGTTAGTTTTGTTGGAGTTTTTGTTTGAAAACTAACAGCAATTCTGTTACTCTAGGTGAGTTAGGTGCCCAATAAAACCAATTCAAAATCACTGATCACCATAAAGTGCATTAAAAGAGAGAATAATTTGAAATATTTAGAAGTATTTTAAATATATAGGTCGAAAAGAGCAGAATGTAAAGAGAGAAAAATTTCGTTAAATGGAAAATGCACTTTTCCATTCGGAGATTGTTTTGCGCAGAAAATACAAAAATATTTTTAGTTCCAAGAAAAAGTTCGCAAAATAGAAAAATTTGTAAAATAGAGGTTCGTAGAATGGGAGTCCGAATGCAATCCCTGAATTTCTTAAACACGAGGAAATTTGGTGTTATGAGAAATTTCTAATAATGAGCACTTTTTAATTTGAAATGCAAAGCATGTTTTATACTTGAAAACCTCTTTTTAAAAATAATGTTAAAATTACGATAGGTAACTTATGGATGCAGACCGACATACGAGGATGGTCTGAGAAGCTTCCGACCTCAACGTGAAGATGGCAGCAGATATCAATAAAAGCTAGTGAATTTTGTTCATCTGTTGACAGTTACTCACCAAATTTTCAGCCGTTTTGGACGCGCAGTTGTTATGTAACAGTCGTTTAAGTGAGTTGATGTGAGTGTTTTTGTGATAATGAACAAAATCGAGTATCGAACTGTCAGTAAATATTTGTTTTTGAAAGGCGATACGTCTACGCAAATTAAAGATGAGTTGGATTCTGTATATGGGGACTATGTACCATCATTTAATACAGTGAAATTTTGGGCAGCTGTATTTAAACGTAGTCGTAAGAGCTTGGGAGACGATGAACCTTCGGGGCGTCCAAATACTGCAACTAACGACGAAAACATCGCCAAAGTTCACCAAATGGAGCTAGAGACCGCCGAATTAAAGTGAATGAGGTAGCAGAGGTTATGAACATGTAAAAAGAACGCGTTTGTCACATATTAAATCAACATTTAGGCATGAGAAAGCTGTCCGCACGTTGGGTGCCGCGTTTGTTCACGTTAGACTAAAAACGTGTTCGAGTGAACATTTCCAACGCTCTATTGGCGCAGTTTAGATGCAATAAATTTGAGTTTTGGCACTAATTAATTACTGTAGATGAAACTTGGATACACCATTATACGCCCGAAATAAAAATACAGTTCAAATAGTGGACTGCAAAGGGGGAAACGGCTCCAAAAAAACAAAATCTGTTTTCTTGGCTAGGAATGCGATGGTGACTATTTTTTGGGATAGTCATGGAGTTCTTTTAATCGATTATCTTCAAAAAGAAAAAAAACATTACAGGAGCACACTACGCTTCATTACTTAACAAGTCGATGAACTTGCGGAAAAACGGCCACATTTGCAGAAAAGAAAGTCCTTTTTCGCTAAGACAACGCACAGTCTCACTCCACAGTGGTTGCTCTGGTGAAAATCCATGAATTACGGTTTGAACTGCTTGGCCATCCGCCTTACTTACCAAATCTAGCCCCAAGCAACTTCTTTTTGTTCCCTCATCTAAAAATTGCGTTTGGAGGACAGAGAATTTCGTCAAATGAAGATTCAATCCCCTTCGTGAAAAATTATTTTGCAGAGAAAAACGCCGAGTACTATTTGGATGGGTTACAGAGATGGGAGCATCGCTAGGAGAAATGTGTAGAGTTACAAGAAGACTATGTTGAAAAATAAAAATAAAAATTCAGAAAAAATGTCTTAATATTTGTTAGGTTGAAAACTTCTCAGACCACCCTCGTATTTGGGAAGAAACAATATTCAACCGTGATTCAAAATATTTTAAAATAATTAGTTAGAAGCATTTTTATCAATATATTTTACATAAATACGTATTTAAATTATAAGTTCGCAAATAAAATGATACACAAAGTAATTTAAAAGTAAAGTCAGTTATTCGTGTTTCTTAATATTTGATTGAACTGAAATATAATGTTAATTTTTTTTAATAAAAAATGATTTATATTCAATATGTTATTCATCTGGAAGAAAATCGCCAAGAAATCTTCGCGTTTCTTTCTCATAGCATTAAACAAGTTTAAATAAATAAATCATTTTATCCATTTATTTTTCTCTATCTTGATTTTAATGAAGAAAAACGTTAAAAATAAAGTTATGAGCAAATGTACGGATATAATTTCTAGAATGAAATGCAAAGTTTTGTTAAAACACACATATTTCTGGAGAAAATTGAAGGGAAATGGAACTATATATAGAATCTTTAAATTTAAGTTGTCAAATAGAATATATTTTTTTGCGAAAATATATTGTTCATTAAATAAGGATTTTCATGAATAAATATTTTCGTCATGGATTAATTTTCTCGAACTTCAACAATTATTCTTCAAACAAAGCTATCAAATAACGAAATCCATGCACTAATTAATTTCGTATCGTGGGATTTACGTTTTCTATGTTTTTTTAGAAAAAGGGAATTATAAATCTAATCTAGCAGCTATTTATAAATACTCATTTAGTTATTAGTTTTTTCAGCTTGTTAATTAGGATATAAATTTCATTTCTGCAAGATAGTGATTTCGTTCAAGTTAATTGCTTCGTCTCTCAGATGGGAGTTAACAATTCTTAGATAAAAATCTCCGCAGTAAAATATTTTTAAGGAATTATTTCTCTAAAATTTTTTTGAATCTGATGGAGTTGGGTTTAAGTTCTCAAGCAGACCTTTTTTTTATTTTATTTTGTTATATTGAAGGTTTTAATTACAGATATATGATACTCTGAAGATTTCTTTATTTTCTTTTTGATTAAAGAAGCATTATGGTACTTTTTAGTACATGCCTTAATTGACAGTTAAAATATGTTTTTAAATTTCAAGCAGGCCCGTTTTTAAGGCGCAGGTTTTCATTTCCTGTTAAGAGTCTAAAGCTAGAAATATCATGTTTAACACAAAAATTGTAATCTGATAGCTCCTAAAATCATAAATTTGGATTAATTTTGAAATATACTAGTATAATGGAAATTTAATAATTATTTAAAAATATTTAGTTAAAATACTTACCCCACACGATACAGTGCCCATTTTATTCTAAATTTAAGCTGTCTTTTACTTTAGTTTAATATTCTAATTTTGAAACAATAATTATCTCTTTTAGCTGTTATTTAATATCAGAGTAGATGACTTCAGATTTCTTAAAAAAAAAATGAAAGTTAATTCCGATACCATATCAAAATCAAGCATACAACAAATCAATATGTGAACAATGACCTCTGGCGGACAGTTCCAGAAACTGTCAGTCGAGAAGTTGCTGTCGAAACATTAACATCATGCAGAATCAATGTCCCCGTTTATTGTGGTAATGCTAAATATTGAATTTTCCATAAATACATTTACTGTAGTCTAAATGTTAATATTCTTTAAATGTTTGTAATTGTAATACTTAGATGTCATATTAAACTCTTTAACTAAAAATGTTTGAATCCGACTTTTTGTCATAAGCTTTCACAAATGTATCTATTGTTCTTGGATATTTTATTAGTCGCAAGTTGTGAAGTGTGTGTATTACAACGTTTCATATTCGAGAGAGATAATGGTTGGAATGATTAATGGCTTAATGACCTAATACCGTATTAAATGTAAAGTATGTTGGAGAAATATTTGGTTATTTATTTTGTCGGCCAAAATTTTAGATTAAAAAGACATTACCCCTTTGTTTCAATAAAAGTGTTAAAATAAAATAGATGTGAGTGTCTCTCATCCTTTCTGAAAAACTGAATGGTAATATTCATAATAGATGGTAAAATCTTTGATAATTTTGCTTATATTAAATTAAAAATAAAACATATACGCTAGAAAGCATATTGAGTTTTAATAAACCCATTCTTCTTTAAATACTGTTATATTTATCTGCTTCTATTTAATCTATAAATGTTAGTTAAATACTTGGAACACTATATGCTGTTTATAATTTTGTTCAAGCAAAATACTTTAGTTTATTTTTGTTAAGCTATTTTTGCGTCTATATGGCTTAAAAGTTTTAATCCATTTATAGACTAAAAGGTAAGCTGCATAGTAAGATAAACATGTTTTCTCTCTTAAGAAATAATTTCAAGTGATTCAAATACGTTAGTGAACAAATATGAAATTAATTATATTTATTTAAAAATATAATTGGTAAACGTATTATAAAATGGCTGTTTATAGGGATCTAATGCTTCATTAGTGAAATTAAAAGTTAACTGTATCTAACATTTCTGAGATTATAGAAATTTTATCACAATCTAAATGTTGTATGTAAAAACTATTTATTTGAAAATTTAATTTAATACAAAATTGATAAGAAATAAAAAATATACTTTCTTTAAACACTTTTTAACTTTTCTTAAAGAAATATTATTAAAATTAAAAAAGTATCACAAAAATTTGAAACAATGCATTGTTCGAGAGCTGGTCTTCTAAGTAGTGAATTAAGAATACTTACTTCGGATAAATATTAAATTTTTTAAAAGCGAATTCGAAAAAAGATGTTGCGTGTTATGTTTGTATGAAATATATATATATATATATATATATATATATATATATTGGAGTATATTTATATACTCCAATATATTTTACATTCAGACACAAACGCAAATATATATCTGGACGATACTTAACGAAACGCATATCAGCAGACATTAAGGGAACATGCTGACAAATACAAGGCGCGGCGTCAATTTTTCTTAGAATCTTGACTTTTATACAGAATGCAGACAGGAGGTTCAAAAACTCACTTCACTTCCTAAGACGTCTTTTCTGATTGGTCCAGATAATAGGATGATGTTCGGTACGTAATTCTTAGTTTAAATACGCTGAGGTTTGAATTTAAGAGATCAGTCACCTTGTGGTGAATGACACCATAGCAAATTCTTTTTTTTTCCTTTTTAATTATTTTTGTTTGCATTCTTTAAATTTCTTAATGTTGATTCCATTTTGGAATCCCACACAAGCTAGCTTTCTAGACCCTCCCCATTTCTATGTTGAAATGTATCAGTGCAGCCAATAGAGGGCCCGCTCTCCGAGACTTCTCAGCCAATGACAATCATGACACTCAGCTATCTTCAAAAACATTTCCCACCAACTTCGGATGCCTCCGAAACTGCTCCAGTAACCACGCCTCCTTACCTCATCCCACCTACCAATCAGGAGACCTTCTCTCATTAAGCCTCATCAACATCAGGCCACATTCAACAATTTAGATAAGGGATGAAGGAACGCTTCGCGTTCTATTTCCCAATGACGTCCAGCGTCAATTTAAGAGATCAGGTTATGACTATGTTCCGTTTTGTGGGTATTTAATAGTTACTTATTAACGTGAAGTCCTGGAGGGTCTGAACTATTACATTATATATATATATATATATATATATATATATATATATATATATATATATATATATATATATATATATATATATATATATATATATATATATATATATATATATATATATATATATATATATATATATATATATATATATATATATAATTACAATAAATGAAAATAACGAGACATAGATAAATGTAATAATTATGAATTAAGTCTTGTTTATATGTTAATTATTTGTTCTTTGAATGTTTATGTCTAACATTGAATATTTTAATTCCATTTTAACTTTGGACATTAATCATTTATTCTATTTTTCTTCACGTATTTAAGTTAAGATGTAAATGTATTTATAATAATTCAGTACTCTTATTCTTTAAGCTCGGGATTGCTTAACGAAATTACAAACTTCGTTTGCTTCTTATTTAAAAATGTAAAGCGATTTAATTGGCTGAAGCTAGAAAAGTCTGATATGTGGCACTGCTTGGTTAAGATAAGTCTCATGCAACACTAAACAAACTCAGATAATCCTTAAAAGAAATGAGAATCCGTTATTCAAGTCTAATGTTATTTTAGTAAATTGTTTGAGTGGAAAATCGACTTTCATAATACCCCCGTCCCCAACTTTAGAACTCCATAGGACCCTAAGCAATCTGAATTCGTTAATTAAGTCCCTTTGGGTCTTCATTACAGGTACGAGGGATCTTAAAAGTAGGAGTATACACTCATTTATTCTCAAAGGTAGAATACTTGGGTTATTCACTGAACCGAATAATTGACGAAGACAACAGAAAGAAATTACACTCATTTTACATTAGTTTGTATAATCTACTTTGAAAAAGAACAGAGAAGTGTTTTTGAAATTTTTTGAGTAAATAAGGAAAAAAAACGGGGTGATCTATCTTTCTATGCATTCCGTTTTTTAATTATTACTTTTGTCAAATAGGTATATAATATCTTTTCGAATGTGTATTGAAAATAAAACTTTATCAATATAATTTACTGCTCAGATATCAAAGGAACTTAAATTAAATTAAAACTAATATTCTAAGAATTAAAGTATATTATTGATTATATAACTATTATTAATTATATACTGAGTGTAAAGTATATTATTAAAAGTATAACTACTTAGCTAAAATTATGCAGCATAAATTATAATTTGAGAAATAATTAAATTCTTCTTAATTATTATTTTGATTGTTTAATTAAATATCACAAAGTAAAAGAAAACTAGGGTTCACATATATATTATGCATCAAGATGAAATACATATGAAATGATGACAAAGACATGATGTATGTAGAAAAACTATTAAATACGAATTAAATATTTAAATAATTAAACGTTTTATATTAAGTAAGCTGAAGTAAGTACGGCTATATATGGTAAGAATCAAGAACGCACTGGTTCCCCTAAAAGCTATCTTTCTGCCAAGCATTGTTTCGTAGAATTCGTGAAAATGTCAATCCGAGATGCCTTTTTTACAAATTGTTTTGAATTGTGTAATATTATATGCGATTACCTGGGATAGAGCCTAATTTGGCTCTATTGGGGAATTATCAAATGGTATATCCGGCAAGAGATAAATACTTCGTAAGCTTAAATATAGTCAAAATATTGATGTGTGACATAGAATTATTTTATTAAAGTGTACAACGCCTCTTAAAAAGTACAGTGAAAGAAGGAGAAATACATCTTCATTTGGGATTATCTTCGATGTATGGTCATCATATCCTACCAAGTATGTCATGTATAATAAAGAAATGGATTCGTTATTAAATTGTAGTTTAAACTAGAAAATCTTGATTATCAGGTTGCGTGATGAATAATAGTCTTGTCAATGCCACATTTCCATCTTAAACTTTTCCAGACATGTCTCTGCTTTTCAAAAGAGTTTAATTAGAAATTGAGCTCATAGCTGAAAACACAGTTCTAATCCAGTCTGCTTAGAATCATTACAAACTTAATTATTGATAGACCCAAGTGAGGGGTAATTGGCGGAATGAGTACTGTGAGCTTTAATCCCGTAATATAAGTGGCTTATGAATTGGTTCTTGTTGTCTTGAGTCTTTGGTTACTCATGATACCATCTCTAATAATGCTGTGACAGCTATTCTGAGGACTGATGAGTGCTCACTTTTTGTAATTTCTGTAGTTTCTTGACGTAGTTTTCAGTCATTTAAGTTCATTTTTGTTTATCGATCCGACCTCAAATAATGAACAATCTTTCAATTTATCACTCTATTTCCCACAAATTAACTGTATGTTTTCTCTCAAATGGTGTTACGAACTTTTATCATGAACTTTTATTATTTATAAAATTTTGAAATTAGAGGCATTGATTTGAAAGGAGTAGAAGAAATTAAATTTTCGAACGAAATTTATGCCATATAATCGTTGGTTATTCAACTTAAATATTATCGGAATATGCCATCATATTAGCTAGATACTCAACTGCAGTTCTTTGGAGAGCCAGTTGTACATTAATTGGTCTTAAAAATTTAATCATATGCATATTGGATGAACAAGTATTTCCATTAGAAATTTTGCTACAGTCAGTGTTTTTTGTGTGTTAGTGTACATATAGGTACAATACTTAGTTATAAAAATATTTTATTTAATTAAGTAACTTAATTATTTGAAAATAAAAGTATTAGTTTAATATTCTAGACACGTCATTTAGGATTTATGTGACATTTAATAGAATTCATTGTTCTTATTTCAGTTAAACATTATTGCTGCATGATTGTGTCAATCATATTTTTTAACTATATGGATTTCTCGAAAGTTAATGAAATATTTTGTTTCAAAGATCACTATAAAAACTGGAGTTTTCCTATAATTCCAGAAAGTGTCTACATTGATTGATTTTTTCACACCTGATTACTTATAATGATATAATTTTTTCATCAAAAATAAAAATATTTTCAACTAGCTTAATTTTATGCTTAAATTTATTTGTCTTGTTCTGTAACAAAAACAAATCTTAAACCGATTATTCAAACAAAATATGTATTTACAGTTAAGGAAACAATCTTTATACACTTAGTGACACGGAAAACGTAACTTCAAAAAAGAGTAGTCAGAAATTAAAGAAACTTGACACAATAAGAAAAGGATAGCTAGAAATAATAAATGACGTTTATTTTCAAATGTTACTCGTAACGCAGAGAAAGAACAATGTCAGCTCAGTAAGTTTTAGGACGACCGTGTGTGAACGGTGATAAACGAAACAACAGCTCTGAGTACAAATTCAATAAGTGTACGGATGAAGTCTTGAGGGAACGTGTCTCCATTCTCTGCCAATAATTTGCCACAGTTAGTCTTTTGAAAGCGGTGATAGCACAGCATACTAACGGCGACTAATCATGTCCCAGACGTGTTACATAGATGAGAAATCAGGGATGCTAGTAAATTTTTGATATTGATTTGTTCACTTCGCTTCAGGAGAGAGAGTTGGAAACCTCTCTCTCTATACTGACAGTGTTAAATTGGCTGTATTCGGTGTACCTTTTCTCAAAATCTGTTATATGTACATGCTTGAAATCTTTCATACAATTAAAGTCCACCTTTCTTATTATACTGGAGTGAGCTTTTAGCTAATTTTGAATTTTTTAATAACTTATGGAATATTTGATATTTTTTTTTGTGAAATTCGACTTATTTTTCACATAAAAAATTTGCAAAAAATAAATTTTTGTGTTTTTTACAAAAAACTCATTTTAGTATATATTAGCGATCATTTTAAATACATCATAAAAATTTACATACCTGTGAACAGTAGTTTTTCAGAAAAGATACATCGAACATCAAAATTGACATTTTGAGATAAATTGATTTTAATGTATACTGTGAGGCTTCTAATCGGTGAGTAAATAAGAAAATAAAAGGCTCAATTTACAATAAAAGATACATGTTTTGGTTTTTATCAGATTTTAAACTTTTCAGCAGTACTCTGATTACATTTTTTGCCATTCAAATGGGCGTGATCCAGTTTAAACGATTAATTAAAATAGGTTTTAAGGGCTTCTAATTACTCTGAAGGTTAAAGTAAGGTATTTTTAGAAATGTTAAAATCAATACAATTGGAAAATGTCAAAGTCTCAAATTATCAAAAAGATAAGATTTTATGATAAGATGCCCTTAAGCTAAATATGATGAAGAAGATCTAATATTTCAGTCTCATTTTCATTGGATTAATTGTTGAAAGATGTACTGCTTATAAATATATATACACGGATACTTAGATAAAATTGAATACAAATAGGAATATTTTGTAAACATTTTTATTGATGGAATTTTTTTTATAATCTGACCATAGGTTAAGAAACTTCGTCACACATATGCATAAATCTATTGGGTCTCTTAAATACCCAAAATGTAACTAATTTATACCCATTACAATTAATATATAATCATTTCTCTGGTTTAATTTTTATTATGAAGATTATACAAATGTCTACCATAAACTGAATTTATTTTTAACTGATATTTAGCTTTTGAAATTAATTAAGACAATTAATTCGTGTAATTTAATATAAAAAATGTGTTTCTAAACATTTAATATAGCATCCAGTTGAGTAAAAAAATATTTTATACCAACAAAATGTTTATTCTAGGTTCCATTGAATCATTAGATTATAGGTGTAAACATTTATATTTCTCAATATATACGTAAAAAACCTTTTTTCAAAGTTTTATTCCTTGAATTCAAAAGTTATTCATCAACTAAGAATGCTATCTTCTGAATATTTGTAATATTTATTTTTGTAAATACTTCGAATAAATAATTAGAAATAAAAAAAATCATACATAGTTTATATTGAATAGTGGATAAGAAAAGAAGTTATTCAAGGTTTTACAAATGAGTCTCATTCGTAAAGCTTCCTGAAAGAGAGTAAGAAAATAAGAACGATTATTCGTTTCTTCTCTATTTCTCCGTGATTCCTTAGGATATAAAGGAAAGGATCTCATTACTAACAAGTAGAGGATAGATAACTGATACAAGTCTCAAAAAGCTCATGATCATCAGGTCCGTTAAGTCTCGTGATTCGATGCTTTATAAGAAGTTATTTGGTATCTCTGAGGAACAAGATGGCTTACTTTGGATACTGAATTAATCAAATGATTAATTTATCTTGGAAATATTTTTTGGGATAACATGGATATCACCAGACTTTATTCTAGAAATACATATTTATTGTCCCCTAGATCTCTTTTTAGGAGTGTGATGTATCTCTGATTAATTTAAATAGTGTAACTTAAATACAAAATCTTTGCATCTGTTCAGAGAATAATTAGTTTTAATAGCCAAATATTTTTCAACATTTCGATTTAAACATTATTGTGAAATGTATTTTCCTTAAGTACTTTTCCTGTAAAGACAGTTATTGATAAATTATTATACAAAAACTTTCGTGATGTAAAAAAAAATTATAATTACTTCACTGTAACACTCTTTTTCATCAAACGGACATAACAGTTACAATCTGAGAGGCTAGCTAAACAACCGATTCACTTATTTTTTTAAATTAAATATATGTTCAAATTCTATACTGTGGAAGTTTGGATCAAATGTAGTTAACTAAAGAGGCAGAACTATTTTTATTATTTTGCTTAATTTGTATTACAGAAAAATGAATTGTACAAAATAATACTAATAATTTCATTTTAATTGCATTATTTATTTTGTTTAAATAAAGTTTCATTTGTTTAAATTTCTTAAAATTATGTTTTCCTTTTGTTATAACCAAAATATTTTCAAATTGAATTACAATTACCACTACACAAGTAGTAAATTATCAAGAAGTAATTATTTATCACTTGAAAAATTAAAAATAAGAATGAATCAAAAAGAAAAAAAATAAATACAAAAAATAAAAGCGGGAAAAAAGCGAGTCTAAAACATAGTAGAATAAAGTTTAATTTGTCTGAATTAGTTTCTTACAAGTATAGATATTCTAAAAATTTGGAGTCTTCCATTATATAAAAGTACAATTACATAATAAAAGTTTTGTGCACGTATCACTTATATGTGTTTTATTTTTATTATATTTATAATAAAATTCCAGGTAAATAAAGATAGCACTTTAAGAATGAAGCATTAGTTACAAATGAAACTTAATATACATAGAAAAATACCTAAAAGATGCAAGTGAGTCCAAAATTCGAACAGCAAAGTAATTAGTGAAGTAGTTATGGGGCGTGAACCAGTTCTCTGGAATGTTGCACTGTCGCATGTTACAGCACAAGCCTCAATACGATGTAACCATTGAGTCAAAAAAATGTCTGACTGCCATGATCATATTGTCATGCTTCCTTTACGGTGCTATCGAATACTGCGAAATTACGACAGATTCCATATTTTCAGATTCCAGAAATGATCTAAAGAGGAGAAAGTCCAGTCATAGGAGTATTTAATCATGAAATATGTTATCTTGAACAACACGTGAAATGTGTGACTAGGAATTAACTAGTTGCAACAAAGCATTAGTAATCGCTAGGATATCATTGTGCCACAAGCTACTACTAGAGAAGACTGTCTACCAAAAACTATGGCTTCCCACACTATAGTGTCAGCTGTTCAGGAAGTGTACCACTCGAAAACTTCAGGAGTATGCCACTGTCCAGAAGACCTCCACTCTCAAACAGGATGTTTTTTTACTCTACAACAAAGCTTGACACACTCCTAAATATCTTGGAATGGTATTTCATTGTTCGCCATGATACTTTAGCAAGACACTATGCAAGAAGAGCGATGTTTTAATGTTAAATGAAATCTTGAAGGGTCCTGGGATCAACAGGTGTTTCGCGATGTTTTTCACACTCGTTGGAGCCTCTGCAGGTACAATGAATATATGTTCATTGGATTTGTATGTACATGGCGAATAATTCCTCTGTTATTTCTATAAATGATTTGTTTACCTGTTTTTCCCTGAATTATTGGTGTTTTTAACAAGTCAATCATTCCCTGGTAATATTGTCAAAATTATCCCAGCCAGCAAGATACATGAAGTGTTTTGCGAAATTTCTGCTTATTATAAAACCTCCATTGAAGTCAGTCAAATCATCGTTTGTGTTGTCTAAAGAAATACATTGTTCGTCTTTTGTATATGTTTTTGCATCAGTCAGAACCTTTTATGTTCATTAAGAATCTGCAAGAAGCCTATATTTATGCTTTCCGGTCCAGGATTGCGTCAACTGTGCTGAATTTATGCGCATATGCGATCGTACACAAAGTTTAGATAATTTTATATCAGTTCTACTTTCAAGGTAGGTATGATATCTTCCAACAGCGCTAATTTCAATGACCGTGAGAGTGAAATTTCTGTACATTTCATGCAGTTCTTTACTTTAAAGTACTTTTTCAAATAATTTTAAAAAGTAGTGTTTTTTTTTTAAATATTTTTTTTATTTTGGGAAAAACTTAATTGTTTTGCTATTAAGTCTTCAAAAGCAATATTTTTTTCTGTTATTGACGGGGAAAATAATTTATAAATAAAATGCTCGTTCAAAAACAGTATTTGATGTAAGACTCTTAGATATAAGAATATCAACATAAACCTCACCAAATTTTGATATAATATTATTTGAAATTAATACAGTTATAAAGCAGTTTTTAAAAATTTAAACGTTTTACCCTCGGGGAGTAAATTAAGTTCCCTATAATGATGTATTATTTTGGTATTTCAAAAATACAAATATTTTACATGGTTATATAAAAATAATCCTTTCCTTTTAATGTCTGAAGATAACAGTTTTTAAAATAAATAGAGATTACACATGATTTAGAAGAGTTTTCCTATTACTAACAAGAAATGGTTATTGTATTGAGATTAACAGTCTAAAATAAAAGAAAAGAAAAAGAAACATCCAAAATAAGTATTCGTATTATTTTAATTTTTTTATGAATAATATTCTATTCAAGAAAACAGAGAATATTAGCATTGAAAAGTTCTGGGGATTTGGGAAGATCAACCTCATTATAAATAAATTTAATACCAATTTAAAATGCCGAAATAGGAAAAATATTTACTTGAAAAATTCCATCTCTTTTCTATTTCTGGATTCCGAAAGCATAATTTGAATTTATGTGTTTCATGATCACAGATTACGTAGAAAATAATAAGCAATAATTATATCAATTTGAAATAAATTTCCTTTAAATTTATATAATAGATTTATGAATATATAATTATTTTAATTTCTGATTTTTCAATAAACTTCTTTTTTCAAAGTGTAAAACTTGTATCAGAAATCTTTGGTACACGGAGCAATTTTCAGTGACACTATGCACCACTCCAAAAACTTTAATTTTTTGTTAGATAGAAGTAGCTTTTTAGTAAATGAACATTCAAAACCGTGTCAAATTGAAAGTGACGAATTACTGCGATATGAAGTAGTGCATTGCACATGGACAAAGACAACATAAATATATTTATTTTTTATGTAAGCATATTGAAGGAATACTAATATGTTGTTCATTTCTTATTTTAATAAATTTGTTTAAAAGATACATAATATAAGTACATCATTTTAAAGGAATAGTTGTAATTTATGTCAATAATTATTAATAAATGATATGCACAATTAATATAAATTAAAATTCGAAGTTATTAAAATTAAGTTATTAGTCGAATATATATTAAAATTTTTGACCTCTATTTTCCAACTCTGCACGTTGGAATCGAATGTTTCGAATCGAATGCTGCATGTTTTGCCGCAGGAATTTTCTGAAATATTTCCTACTGTGCGGTATCATGAATCATATTGGTGGATTGGTTTAGCGCTCCACTGCTCTAAGGTGCTGACTCTTGGTATGTTAAGGTATAAACAATGTCTAAAACAAGCAATATAATTTTTTTTAAAGTTAATTTCTACTTGAAAAACAAATTGAGCTTTTCATACCTTGTAGTTGGGTAATCATTGTTTACTGTGTCGCTATCTATTGCTTTCATTCGGAAAAATTTAACTTTTTTCTCCCATAGAAACCAAAATTAATTAATTAAATTTTATTAATGAATTCATATATGAAAAAACTGTATTAACGTCAAGTGTCATCCACTACAAGTTTTAAAAAAATGTATTTGAACATGAGTGAATGAATAAAAAGTATTTTATTAACGATTGAAAATTTGAACAAGACATATTTGTAAATAAATAAATATAGGGAGAGAGTAAACTAATATAGTAGGAATTGAAAAAGATGTTAAGATGTATGTAAACAATGTAGGGCAATGTTTCCAAAAATAAACAAGTTCACCCCTTATCTTTCGATACAGATTAGTTAGAACTAATCACTTTTTTAAGGCTTTCAAACTTTCTTAATTTTAATGTCTTGTGTAACAGAGATAAGTATCAATGACGGAATACTCATAATTCTACGGAGTTTTAAAAAAGCGACTTATCTGAAATTGCGGAAAACCATTAACCACAAAAAAGTGTTTCAAAATCCAAAATATAACTAAAATTCCTTTAATTTTACATTCGAATATTCTTACTTTAAGAACATTTTTTTATCCACCTGTTGGCTGTAACCTATTATCCTAACACATCGCCTAGTATTATACAAAAAAATACTTTCAATACAAATTTTAAAAATATAGAGCTTTTAAATGCCGATTTACAAATTTCTCTTATTTATTATTTTTTATGCTAAATAATTTTATTTGTTGCTCAAACCTTTCGAGTGTGAGATAGCTATTAGATCACCTGGAATTGTTACTGATTGTTCTAACATATAATTGAAAGAAGTCCATAAGAAGAATTCCCAAATTGTCCATTTTAATTATTTTTTTACATTATTTCTAAACATTTTAGTTTGCATCAGTCGATAAGCATTTGGTTACGTGTACAATGAAAGAAACTTTCGGATATTGTAATAAAAAACTATCAACTTAATGCTTCTTTCAAAATGCATTGGAATTTTTGGTACAAGGAATTTTTTTTAAAAAAAATACTTCTGAATCCGATTATTTGTATGCAGCTACTTAGTTTTTTGGTTATTTCTCGTCACGCATTTTGCAATAAAATGAACGCTGTTTTTGTAATTAGGAAATTATTAACTTTTTAAGCTATTATTTTCACACCAAAATGATTAAATGCATTTATTTCGTCTGTTTGCAGAATTTTACCTCGGAATAATAGATATTGTTTTGTAGAAAATCTGTATATATTAACCCTATGACTGTCAAGTTATTTCGACGATTTG
The DNA here is from genome assembly GCA_019973935.1 of Trichonephila clavipes. Taxonomy (NCBI): domain Eukaryota; kingdom Metazoa; phylum Arthropoda; class Arachnida; order Araneae; family Nephilidae; genus Trichonephila; species Trichonephila clavipes. The sequence continues at coordinate 32,470 of BMAU01015724.1, forward strand.
TGTCCATAAACTGTCACATTGCTTTATAAAGAAGCAAATATATTTAATATAAAATAAAATATACACAATAATTCAACACTGATTTGTTGAATAACATTCATAAACCTTTTTAAGGTTTTGTAGGAACTGTATATTTGCTAGAAGTGGCAAAGTTAGCTTATTTTTTCCATTTGCATCTTTCTTTGAACAACAAACTTTGTACTGGTCTTGTAGGTTCATGTTCTGCAGGAGTATTAGGGATATGGGGCATAAAATATCGTTGACTAAGACTAGCAGGGTTATCTGCTATAAATTGTCTGCCAGGATTCTTTTGTCCAGGAATTGCATCATCATATTTATAAAAAAGTTTTTCTACAACTTGGATACGAAATGACGTTTCTCAACTATATTATTACAGGGTGTTTTTTAGAGGTATAGAAATTTAAATTGCAATAAAGCAACGACGTTTTATTCGATTGACATGAATTTTTTTTATTCGAAAGATAATCTTATGGCATTACATTTTAAATATGATTTCTGGCATAGGACTGCCACGACTGGCTTGGATGTAGTCCAATCTGGACGTCCAATTTTCGATGACTTTTTCCAACATTTGTGGCTGTATATCGGCAATAACACGGCGAATGTGGTCTTCCAAATGGTCAAGCGTTTGTGGCTTATCCACATAGACCAATGACTTTACATAGCCCCACAGAAAATAGTCTAGCGGTGTTAAATCACAAGATCTTGGAGGCCAATTCACAGGTCCAAAACGTGAAATTAGGCGGTCACCAAACGTGTCTTTCAATAAATTGATTGTGGCACGAGCTGTGTGATATGTTGCACAGTCTTGTTGGAACCACAGCTCCTGGACATCATGATTGTTCAATTCAGGAAGGAAAAAGTTATTAATCATGGCTCTATACCGATCACCATTGACTGTAACGTTGTGGCCTTCATCGTTTTTGAAGAAGGATTCCACCAGCCCATAAAGCGCACCAAACAGTCAGTTTTTCTGGATGTAACGGTGTTTCGACATACACTTGTGGATTAGCTTCACTCCAAATGCGGTAGTTTTGTTTGTTGACGTAGCCATTCAACCAGAAGTGCGCTTCATCGCTAAACAAAATTCGCTTATGAAAATCGGGAACAACGGCAATCTCGTTTTGGGTCCATTCGACGAATCTATACCTTGCTTGATGATCGTTTTGATGAATTGCCAAACCAAACTGAGAATAAATCACTTGACAGCTGTTAAATCGGTCACCATCTTGAAAAGTAATGCCAACTTAAACTTCTATACCTGGAAAAAAAAACACTCTTTATAAAGCAAAAATAAATTCTAATAAACGTAAAAGTATGTTTTTATAGTAAATTGTTTGGCGTTTCGGATTGTCGTAATAAAGGATATTTTCTGATCACAGCGATCTACACCATCAATAAGATTGAAGTCAGAAATTCTTTGGCTTGAATACATCTTCATTTATTATTTTTGAGATTGACCATGGAAGTATCGTGAATACCGCTCATCAAACATGATCTATTCAGTTGAGACGAAATTAACTTTTTCATATATAGATTCAGGTTTGTCAAATAGATGAAGCCGAAATAAACTGCTCCCTATACGTATTCGGGTATAACAATAAGATGCACTAAAAAATAATAATTACCCCGCATAATACTCGGGTGTGACATTTTGAAGCACTAGTGCCGTGCGAAAGATTATCTCATGAACGGCAGTTAAAAGGTTAAAAGGGAAGTTTCATAGGATGTTTTTTAAGTATAAAGTTTTATGAGAACTACTCACTAACTTCCGAGAAGTCAAATGTGAACCCCTGAATTGCACATACTAGAAACATTGGTTTATAATCTATTTCAGTTACTGCTAAATTTAATTTTAATTAGACACGATTAATTATTCATGTAAATTTAATTTTCTTTGTAATTATGGCAAAATGTTTAGAATAAAAAATATTTTTAAATAATGAATAAAAATGATGGTATGAACTTAACGCATCTAGAAGAATAAGTTTAAATATATACATATATTTCTAATTGAAAATTAAAAGTTTTTAAAATAATATATTTTGAAATCTCATCAACAAATTTCTTTTCGTGATTATTCATTACACACATAATTCGGGTAGTTAAGTTTTCAGTTACATTCAAAAACGCCCTACATCAAAATTATTTTTGAAAGGAATCAGCAAGCATTTATATATTGTGTATTTGCGTAATTTAATTTTCTGTAATAATTATATATAATGTATCTATTTGACATACAAATTTTAAGTTTTAATTTTATGTGGCTTTTTAGATGTTATACATTTTTATAAAATACATACACATTAAGTTTTGACATTGATTGTACTTGTATATTCATCATAACGAACTTGTAATTTAAGAAAAAAAAATCTTGATTGATTAAAGAAATATGGTTTAATTTTCAAGACGAAATAAATGCACTCTGGAAATATATTTAGTAGAAATTAGTCTTTCATACCTCGGTACGAGAGAATTAAGAAAGACCTTAAGCCTTAATCCATATATATATATGTATATATATATATATATATATATATATATATATATATATATATATATATATTATGTAGGAAGATATTATTAGAAATGCAATATAAAAACAAGTTAGAAATGACCAGGCAGCCTTTGGGATACGAGAAATGTAATAAAAGAAAAGAAACATTAAATATTTGTAAAGTATAGAATTACATAATAATTATTAAGTACACAATCGAATAAGTTTAACTAATTAAAGTTTTCCGAAAGTTTGCAATATCCCTTAAAAAAGCATTTAAGACATGTTTTTTATTGCGCTAATACAAGGTTTAGAAATTTTAAATTAAAAAAAAATGAATATAATAAAAAAACATTTGAAAGCATTTATACGCAATTCAAGTTTTATTTAACTCCCTAACTGCCACCACCTTATATATCCGTTTCGCTCAACCAATGCATTGAGTGCACCAGACGTATGTAAATGCCCTGTCGAAATACGATTCTTTTCTTTGTACTGCTATCAGCAAATCTTTTCCGAAGGTTGGAAAATGCAATACAATGTAAAATAACTTTGATAGTGTTTGCGAAAAATTTATTATTTCAGAGAAAAATTTGCTTGTTTGTACCTTTTTTTGCCCCCCCCAATATCCCGCATACATACCCCTATGTAAAAATGGTGGCACTGGGGTGTGAATCACATAACTTTTAATCGGCAGTTAGGATTTATTTTTTAATACCTAACTGGTGCTCCAGGTGTAAAACCTTGGCTCCACACACTAACTGCACCCTACTGGACTTATGCGGTAGTCCAGTACCTGCCACACTCTGTTCAACATGGTAATATTAACGTTATTTGCCGCACTTATTATCTTCTCATGCAGTTCTGCTACATCAAGCGCTACCAAGTTTTCGGATAACATGAGATGCGACGCTATTTTAAACGTATTTAATTTCTATAACATTTAACCCAGATTTCTAATTTCACATCGCATCATGACTATTAATTAATTTAACTAATTCTAAAATTAAAACACTCATCTCACAATAGATCATACACTGATCGTATAGTTTTAAAACATTATTAAATTTATTTTAAGCACAAGTATCTGGAATTTTACTTCACTACAAGATCAAAAATTAACTTAGCTTGAGAGAGGGAAAGTGCAAGGGAATGGACGTGGTTGATGCCCGGAGTCTCCGGAGTTTTCGTGATTGTCTCTAGCTCTGGGATCGGCTCTGTCTCTCCGTCTAATCAAGGTGTATCCCGTTTTATTTTACGACTTTTCACACAAAAATCCTAGAGCGGACTCTTTGTCTTGTCCACTTTAATTGTCTCTGATTGGTCCAGAGACCAGCGCAGAGTTACAGCATTCCAAACCTAAGGGTTTAATGAACTTTCGGGAGCGCGGGAAATCTCTTGACGGACCCCGCAATTTATGGGTCTAGTGACTCCCAGGCGCGGGAACTTTCTGGCACACCCTTGTCGAAGGAATTTCACTATCCGGTGAGGGGAAATTGAAACGAATTCCAAAAAACTGACTTTGAAATTTTGAGGTCTGCTGAATAATTCGTTCTGGCCTCCCATCACTCCTATTCATACTTATTTTGTGGTGTGTCGGAGTTTTTCTCTTAAGTGCAGTGCTTCTCAAACTTTCAATACTGGCGCCCCCCTTTTCAATCACAATTTTTATTGCGCCCCCTTATACATAATAATTTACTGAATGCAATAATAATGCACTTTTACGATAAAGCAACAATATTTATTATAAACCGTACAAATTCATGACATAAGTATTAAATTTTGTATATGTTACTTTTATGCAAAAAAAAGTTAAGTAATAGGATAATTACTAAGTTATTTTTCCTTTCCCTGATTTTTAAATTGGAACATATTACAAAATGCGGTGGTTGCTTAGAAGACAAAATATAGATATCAGCTAAATATAGAAAATGAACTCAGAGAGTCAATTTCTTATCTTAAAACTCCTTTCAAAACTTTGCTCTGTAAGACAAGCCCATGGAAGTAGTATTAAACTTGTTCTTAATTTAGTATTAATTAATTAGTCCTAAAATACTCTGTGCGCCACTCATACATTAAAAGCAGTGTTTCTCTAACTTTCAATACTGGCGACCCAATTTTCAATCATAATTTTTGTCTCGCCCCCTGTACAACAATAATGTATTTACTGCAATAAAAATGCACTTTGAGAGAGAGACGCTAAAGTTACAATACGATCTTAATTATAAACCGTACAAATTAATACGATAAGTATATTAAATTTTTGTATATATGTAATATATATTTTAAGAAAATTACTTAAAATATATATTACTTAGAATTATGTTATTTTTCTTTCTCTAATTTTTAAATTGGAACAGATCGCAAAATGATGTATTTAATTAAAGATTTATTTCCTTCAGCATTCCTTTCTCAAAGCACAAATGTCATTAGAAAAATAGTCTAGTCAATGTCGCTTTCTATCATATCCATCACATCTGGCATTATAGGGTACGTTTGCGTAAGTCTGGGCAACCTATCGGACGTCTGCGCAAAACATGTAAAAATGCTTTTCCTCGTACAATTCCATCAGTTTTGGTCGACTCGATACTCCTATAGCTACCGAATCTAGCTGAATGTACATTTTTAAAATTTCCACGTTAATTGTAATTCACGGTAATTAAGTATTTACGGCAGTAGATTAAAACAATATCATACTATACATTTTTAAGTCGTAAGCAAACATTCGACCATAATAAAGAATCAACGAGTACACAGACGAACGAGCATGGTTCCGAAAATTTGATCTCAAAAATACTTAAATTTTGGTTTTACCACTACTGAAGTAAATGATGGAAAAAAAGCCCCAGCTCGATATGTGTTAAAACTTACAAATCATAGAACAACATGTGAAAGTTTGTTTTTAAAACATGTAAAATCATTTAGCTATGTTGGCAAAGAATTTTAAAAAGTATTTTCTGGATGAGGACAGCTTGGTAGCAAGTTACGAGTGGATTAGGGATCTATTTCAAGATACTTGAAGGACTCTCAACTTCCGAAGAAGAAATCTTCATAGATTTCACATGCAGTGAAAATTAAAAGGCAATTTTGTAATAAATCGCTCTTTGAATTTGGGGTAGAGGTGGATGAGGAATTATCTGTACTGAAAACAAAAGCACTTCGTATACTATTACCATTTTCAACATCCTACCTTTTGCAAACCGGATTTTCTGCAGTGGATGCCTTGAAGACAAAAATATAGATCTCAGCTAAATTAGAAAAATAACTCTTTAAGTGTCAATTTCTGATATTAAAACCTTCCTTTGAAAACCTTTCCTCTACAAGAAAAGCCCGTGGAAGTCCCTAATAATTATTAAACTTGTTCTTAATTTAGTAATAAGATTGATTGATTGAATATTAACGTCGCACTGTTCAGCTGCACGAGGCTTTTTGACGACGGACCACGTAATTTTGAACCATGGTCAAACGTGGATGACACCTGAGCTGGCAAGTAACTACCACACCACACCAACGGGAAAAGTTTCATCTCTCAACAGATTTAACATGCATCGCTGATACATGGCGGGTCTTTAGTGGTACTGGGGAACTCGTGAAAGGCAAGACGATCCGAAGCTATACCACTCGGCTACCGCGGCCAAATTCAGTAATAAGAAATTATTTATAAAATGCCTTCTTCAGTACTGCTATACTTTGTGACTCTTCGCACGAGTTCATTTTTTTAAAAAAATGAACATTATTCTTGATATAATAGCTGAACTGTAAGGAGAGTAAAAACTGTGTGCACGACATTGATGATTTTTAGATAAATGCTATAATTGTAAATAACTGTTTAAAAGAACTGTAATTTTAAACCTCACACAATTAGCATTTAGAATTTGTTAAATTAAGAATATAAAATTCCGATGAAGAATAATTGTGTTACTTTTTTAACATTTAAAGCGAGAAGACTTCAAAAAGTTTAACCCGGGAGCAGGCGTGTACTGATACTAACATTAATGGTTGTGCGGGGGGACTCAGTCACCCCAATCATTTGTTTAGAATTATTTTTACTGTACACGATACAAATCGGAATTCTAGTGAATATTTTAATTTATAGAAAGTATACTTACCTTCTTTCAAGGACTATTCAATTCTTTGATGATTTGAGAAAAAATCAATAAAACTGAACTAAAATGATTCAAAAGTACAAGACCATAATATAGGACGCAAATCAGACACTTTTCAATTATCCTACAGAAATGTTAAACCAATCAATTCTTTTCCAAATATCGCAAAACTCAATTATTTACAATTTCCTTAAGCGAAAAGCAAACGCATGAAAGATGGGAGGGAACTAATATTGATAATAACCATACCATAAGATTGAAGGTCAATCAAATGATTAGCAAACGTACTATGCAGCCTGGCTGAAAAGTGAATCATGACTTCCTTTTCTTTTCTACAACTAATGTACAGTATTTCAATAATAATTACAGCGGTGAATTGTTTATCTTCTTAGAATTTTCTCAGGGTCTGTGGGTTTCGTTTTTTTTTCTTTTAACGAGTAATATTTTATGTTAAAACGTAATAAAAAAAAAATCCCTCATTGAGGAAAAACAGCAAATAAAACAAAATGCTTTCTTTTTTTTTTTTTTTCTTTAATTTGGTTTTGATCAAAGATAGCTATTTGATGACGGAAAAAAAAGCTAGATAATAAATATAAATTATGTCAGTGTGTTGTTGAGTGTATTTTTTTTTTATTATAGAAGAAAGCATTTTGTTTTACTTCTCTTTCCGGTTATTTTTTTAAAAAAAAATCTTTAAATTTTCGATACGCTCGCGCCCCCCTTGTAGGGTCATCGCGCCCCCCCCAGGGGGGCGCGCCCCACACTTTGAGAAACACTGTCTTAAGTGTAAGATAATCGAATATCCCTGCCATGTTCTAGGAAAAAAGGCGATGTGTATGTAGCTTCATGAATCGCTGAGTTTAATGCTAACATGGTGTGCGGGAGTTGCTCATCCCAGTCGTTTGTGTTTTGCGTAATTTATGCCAGGATATTGGCAAGAGATTGATTGGGTTTCTCTACCCTCCCGTTGACGTGAGCGGAATAACTTTATATGTGTCTTTTATGAATGCCCATAACTCTGCAAAATTCAACAAATTCTGAACCCTTAAAATATGTAGCGTTATCTACGACTAGTTTATGCAGGCAACCCCTGTGTACGATGTAATTATCCAAGAAAGCTTTAGAAATCGTACTCGACTTAATATCAGGAAGTGGAACGATATGAATGTATTTTGTAAATGCATCTGTCATGGATAAAACATAGCTATTACCTTTAGGCGTGGTCTTTAAAGGACTGAAAATATCAATATGACACGTTTCTCCCGGTTCTTGACTTTGTTCTACTGGCTGATGAGGTACTGGCAGAATTTTGAAGGTGTTTTTTCGAGATAAACATACGGTGCAAGAACGAACAAAATTTTTAGTATCTTTGTACATATTCTGCCAAAAGAAGTTTTCGCTGAATCGATGATAGGTTTAAAAAAAATTAAGATGCCCTCCATATTCTGAATGGATAGATTCGAGAATTCTAGCTTTAAGACAATGTGTAATGCAAACTTGTTTTCTAGTGGTGTTAGACCTGGGTGATCTGGACGGGCGTTTGGACAAATGACATAACAGACCTTCCCCATTAATAAAATAGTTGCTGACTTGTGGGCTAACGTCATTTTGATCAATTTTTTGTATAATAGGACTTAGAACAGGATCATCATGCCGCTATTTAATAAGATCTTTAGACTCAGGTAAAGCTATTGTGATGTTATTAATACAACGAGAAAGATGATCTGCTACTGAATTTAAGGAACCCCTGATGTAGTGTGTATCGTAATTAAATTCTTCCAGAGCCAATTTCCAACGCAAAATTTTGGAAGAAGGATTTTTATTTGAAAGAAATCCTGCGAGAGGTGTATGATCAGTAAAAACTTTAAATTTTCTTCCCAACAAGAAAGGTCTAAAAATTTAATGCTGTATATATTGCAAAGAACTCCAAAACAGTTGCGTTATATTTAGATTGCGAAGGATTTAATTTCTTTGAAAAAAATATAAAGGTTTGACTTCAGAGTTAGGATATTTTTGTTCTAAAACTGCCCCGATGCCTCGAGATGAAGCGTCCGTCATGATTTGTAATTCTGCGTTTGGATCGGGTAGTGCTAAGACAGGTGGGTTTAAAATATGGCTTTCTTAATATCATCGAATGCCTCCTGCGTCTCAGATGTCCACTCAAATGGAGTGTCTTTTCTTAAAAGATCCGTTAATGGAAGTGCTCGTTTTGCGAAATTTTTAATATATCTTCTATAAAAATTACAACACCCTAAGAAAGATTTAATTTGCTTTTGGTCCGTTGGAACTGGAAACTCGTTAATTGAAACGGACTTATCTTTATCTATAAGGATACCTTCCGGTGTTACTACAAACCCCAAAAATTTACAACTCTTTGTCAAAAATTGACATTTACTCGGATTAAATTTTAAGTGAATTCTTTCAAAGCGTTCAAAAACCTTACCCAATAATTCGAAATGTTCATCTATAGTTTTATTAAATAAAATAACGTCGTCTATATAAACCGAAGCTCCGTTGTGCAATAAATCTCCCAAAACCTCTTGTGCAATGGACTGAAATGCTTTAGGCGAGTTTTTTAAACCGAAACAAAGTCTATTAAATTCGTATTTGTCACCGTCGGGAGTAGAGAATGCCGTCTTATGCCTATCTGCAAAGTGAAGTGGAATTTGATTAAATGCTGACTTCATGTCTAATGCCGAAAAATAGTTAGAACCCGAAATTTCACGCAAAATGTCATCCAATGTTGGAATAACGAAGTCTTGAGACAAAGTTATTTCGTTCAGTTTCCTGAAATCCAAAACAAGGTTCCTTTTTTCTTTTTGTTTAACAAACAAGGCCGGGGTATTGTACTGGGAATTAGATTTTGAAATAATCCCTGCCTTCTCTAGATCAGCTATCTGACGTCGAAATTCGTTTCTTAAATTAAATGGAATCTTATAAATCGGACATTTAATGGGATAGTCATGTTGCAGATTAATTCTATGATGCTCAGTAGTGGCCGCAGATAATTCTACCATAGATCGAGCGAAAGCGCTTTTGTGCGAAATTAAAAGTTGAAATAATCTATTTTTATTTTGCTGTCCAAACCTGAAAGGTTAAAATCCTTCTCCGTGAGTGGGGGTAGAATATCTTGGTAAACGGGAAAATCGCAATTAATGTCTTCGTAATTATTGACAGTAATTATTTTCATGTTTTTGTTAAGGGTGATTATGTTATCAGAATCATTTCTAATATTTATAATTGTGTCATTTGTTTGTGGATCGATATTAATTTGCGAAGTAGTGGATGTTTTTACTTTTCAACTTTGCTGAACTCTGAATAGTAGCCGAAGACGTAGAATTAGGTAGTGTTGAGACGTGAATACGAACATTTGTTACTGAATGAGGACATACACACGTTTTGTGTTTTAAAAACCCATGAATAAAATTAGTCTGTACGGCACGCGAAGAAAGCGAAAAATTGATAAGCGGAATTGAAAATTTATTAATTAATATACGGTTTTTACCCATGTCTAAAACTGCATTCCATAATTTCAGAAAACCGTATCCCAAAATAGCGCAATAATTATCATTAATATCTTGCTTAGTTATAAAAAAATATGTTGAAAATGAAATTCCCCCAATGACAATTATATTCCATAACAACCGAGAATTTCCACCGTATCCCTGCTGACCGCTTTAATTTGAATTGAAACATTAAATTCTTTAAAAAATTCGTTTTTTTATTTTAGCAAAGAGTGAATTGGACATTAAAGATACGGACGCACCTGTGTCAATTAAAATTTTGAATCTAGAGTTCTGCACGCTAGCGTTAACAATTGGTAGATCAAAAATATTGTCTCTAGTTTTTATAGGAGAAAGCCGTTTTTCTACCAGTTGTGTAATATCTAAAATCGGCTTTCTCCGCGGAAGTTTAAATTATCATTTCTCGTATTACGTCTCAAAAGAGTTGCATTTCGGAAGTGAGAGGGAATGGACATGGTTGATGCTCGGAGTCTCCGGAGTTTTCTTGATTGTCTCTAGCTCTGGGATCGGCTCTGTCTCTCTGTCTAATCAGGGTGTATCCCGTTTTATTTTACGACTTTTCACACAAAAATCCTTGAGCGGACTCTTTGTCTTGTCCACTTTAATAATCTCTGATTGGTCCAGAGACTAGCGCAGAGTTACAGCATTCCAAACCCTAAGGGTTTAATGAACTTTCGGGAGCGCGGGAAATCTCTTGACGTTCCCCGCAATTTATGGGTCTAGTGACCCCCAGGCGCGGGAACTTTCTGGCACACCCTTGTCGAAGGAATTTCACTATCCGGTGAGGGGAATTTGAAACGAATTCCAAAAAACTGACTTTGAAATTTTGAGGTCTGCTGAATAATTCGTTCTGGCAACCCATCACATGGAAAAGGATAACACGTGATGTCAATAACAATGATATCATGTTGAATAGAGTGTGGAAAAAATTGGATTATCGTATTAAAATATGTCGCGTGACCAAGGTTTCATACACAAAGTACCTGTAAATTGTGTAAATAAAACTTGACCTTTTTCTGTATTCTTTCAAATGCTCTTTTTTGCAGTATTTGACGTAGTTTTTTTAATACAGAGCTTAAAAATTCAGAAGAGAAGTATGAATAACCCAGTACACTGACTAAAAATAAAGGTTTCGTATTTAAATAATCTTGGTCATACGACGTGAAAATAATAACTTATACTAAAATATTTGAAAATAAAAATATTCTAGAAAAACGTAAAATTAAAACTGAGAATCTAATAGAGGAAAAGTGTGTCTGATTGTAATAAAATTTAATATTTTTGTGCGTATCCAGTCCAGTCCAAGGTCCAGTGTAAGAATTTTAATATTTATTTTTAAAAGGTGGTGATTATTTGAAATAAAATCAAGCATATGTAATCTATTTTTTTTTCTTTTCGAAGCACTTTGTAAATCACAGCTCACATATTTTGCATTAACACTGAGAAATTAAAAATAAATAATAATGATCTAATAGTTTTAATTAAAAGTTATTTTATTTAAAAGAAATTAAATTGTTAACTTGCCTCAAGCATTTTTTATGATTTAAATAATCGAATGAAAAAAATTGAAGTGATCTTATTTGATTTAAAACTATAACCATTGCAAAAAAACCCTTTGGTGAAACAAATTTTTCCTATATTTCTTTCTAATAAGATTTCCTTGTAAGCAAATGAGTTTTATTCTCAGTTAAAAGCAGCATATATTTAAACAAGTAAATGATGAGAAAAAATTTATTTTTTTAATATTGCAAAATATAAATATAACATAATAGAAAAGAGTGTTACATTTTTTACCGTTTCTATGCGGAGTAAATGGAATTTGAGGCAAAAAAATAAAACAACAACTATTAAGTTTATCGACATGATTTCTTACGTTTTAGTGTTCAAAGAAAAGAAATCGAAAATCTAAAACTATTTTTCTGGTTTCTTTTTCAAATCCCTATGGATGCGATAACATGATTTGATTCAAAGTGCCTTAAAATGCCTTAAAGATAAGAACTTCGTAAGAGAATTCGAAAACTCAGCAGATTTGAGAATTGAGGAGTTTCAAACAAGTTTTTGTACGTTAAAAAAATAAGATAGAATAGCGTTTCTGAAAAATCCCGAGGCAAATCTAATATCATGTAAAACCTTTGATCTTAGTAAAAGTCTTAAGCCAGGAGAAACCAATTCATATTTTCTTTTTAGTTCAGCAAATATATTGTTCAAATAATTTATAAGGCATGAGAACCAATTGTTGATATGCGCTGTCACATTTAGCTGGTTTTACTTGAGAATATACAATATATATTTATATCATAGCTGGTACACCCACATTCTTCGCAAAAGTTAATTGAAAAAAATAAACAGAGCAGTTTTTAATGAGTTTAATTTTACATGAATCGCAAATTAAACAAAAAAGAAGCTTTTTTTGCGTATCTCAGCTGAACGAACGAAGAACATATTTATTAAATTTTAAGTCTGTAGGTCTAATAACTGATAAAAATGATTTTTTTATTATTTATAACACCCACGCGTAACTCCTTTGTAGGTCGATTTTTGAAAACACCTTACTAAGCCGATCTATACTCTGCAAAAGTAATACATTATTGCAACTTTTGTGTAACGAATACTTAAAATAGAGTAAATAATTTATATCTGGATGTGTAATATTACTTTCTGGTGTACTTATTTTGTGTTAAAAGTGTAATATTCTCAAGCGACGCCATTCCTTACACTGTATTGGTGATTCAATGGAAACAGCGAAATCTTAAAATTAATTGACCAAAGTTAATTATTTTAAGAATTACAGACACAGCCATGTTAATTTCATTTTTAGCGACTTGGGTCAATACATTAAAAGATTTTTTTTCTCAAATTTTAAAGCATGCATTTCAGTTGAACTCAAATTTTATATACACGATTGTTTGGGATGACTTAAAAGATAATTAATAAAAATTAATTACCACTTAATGTTTTGATTCTGTGAGATGCATATGCATATTTATATTAATTGTAACTATTAAATAAAAAGTAGTCGAAATAAAATTTTTCTTTGTTGATCTAAGTAGGAATTGACATAATTTTTTCATATTACTTGTTCTAATATATATTGTTTATCAGTTAGAATGTAATAAAAATATTCTTATAAATCTCGCCTTTTGATTTAAAAAGAACATGACTTGAATTTCTAAAATTGAAGTAGAATTATTTTTTATGCTTCAGTAACCACCTCCTCCAAACTGGATTTCTGCAAAATCTCTTTTTAGCTCATCAAAATAACCATGTTTGCCAAATTTCAAGCTTAATTCTAATAGTTTAAAAACGGAAATTTTTTTTATCGAAAAGCCTCTTCAACAAGCGATTACGCTATAACCCGTTCTTGGCGGATTTCAATTAAAAAAACAAACAAGCATACTAAATTTCCTTACAGTAGGCTTAGTAGTTTTAAAACGGTATATTTTTTAATCTATACAACCTAGTAACTCGTCGCTAGCACCATTGAAGTCATTTTCCATAAAATCTGTTTTTAGCATATCTATATTTGTCAAAAGAAACATGCTTACCAAATTTCAAGCATGTGAACATGCAACGAGTTCTATTCTTGCTTCTACCAATCCTCTTGGGAAAAATACTCTTTTTTAACTGTGATATTAATTTGAAAACCGCTTTCCATGGAGTGAACTTGGTTTTATGCAAATTCAATCTTCTATTTAAGTGACAGTCGTTGAGTAAGTTAAGAGTTACGTAAGCAGAAACCCTAGAGTAAGCACCCGGTAGTCGCAAATCGTAATATTATAAATCTAGAAGAATAATTCACGAGACAGAGGAAAATGTCCACTCTACGGCTGAACGAGCGCGCAAGTTGGTCTGCATCATATTAAATATATGGTGCAGATAAGTGTCTCCATATATTTAATATACTTAGGATTAGTAATTCTTACTGCTCCTCGGGTTTAAATATTAAAGTGCATTCATCTAGTTGAATGAAAAGTAATGATTCTAGGATCATGTCTGCTTCTTCCTCGAGCCCTATCAGATTCACGACAGGCAAGCTGTGACAAATCTAACAGTTCAAAAACAGGAATTTCTTTTTCTATAATGATTTCCTTTAAGCCTTCACAAAACACATTGATTGTCTGTTTTCGCAAAACCCCTTTTGTAGTGGACCTCTTATCCTTCAAAGAAACTTGGCAACTAAATTTTTTCATAGATCTAAAAATTCAAAAACGGGAATATTTACCTTTAACGCCTCTTGAGCTCCTAAAACGCTTCTTGGGGTCAATTTTCACTCTACCCCTTTTATAGCGGACCTTTACTCGATGAAAGGAACGCGCTTACTAATATTCAAACTTGTACGTCTAATAGTTTAAAACCGGAAGTATTCATCTGTAGCGCCTCTTAAGACCCCGCAATGCTCCTTGGGGTCGACTTTGTTAAAACCCCTTTCGTAGAGGATCTTTGCTCAATGAAAGGAATCTGTCAATCAAATTTAAAATATGTATGGCTATTAGTTTAAAAACGGGAACATTTATCTATAACGCCCCTTGGCGATCAATTTTTGCTAAACTACTTTTAAAAGGGATCTCTGTTCTATGAAAGAAATCTGCCAACCAAATTTAAAATCTCTGCGCCTGATAGTTTAAAAGCGGAAATATTGATCTATAACGCCCCTTAAACGCTCGCAACAACTCTTGGGAATCGACTTTAGCAAAACTTTTCTGTAGCGGATTTCTACTTCATGAAAGGAACGTACTTATTAAATTTCCAGGCTGTAGGTTTTTAGTTCAAAGACGGGAATGTTTAGGTCGATTTTCAAAAAATCCGTTTTTAACGGATCTCTACACCATGAAATGAACATAACTACCAAATTTCAAGTCTGCCGTCAAGTCGAATCATGATGGATGAGTGAGTCACTTTTCTCGTTAATTTATATATAGATTTATAGCAATTTAGGGAATATTTTTAATTATTATTAGAAATTATTTACGATATTAATGAAAAAAATATTATTATTTGTGATATGATCCATGTTAAACTATATTGTTTTAATTACTAAACAAAAATAAAAGGAAAATATTATCAATGAACTTTTACGAAAACTACATTTTGTATAAGCTGAACTTTTTTTTTTTAATATGCGAAAGATTTCTTCACACATAAGGGGGTCTCATTTGTATTAATTTTGTCACTATAGCTGAAAATATAAGCAGTTTTCGACTAGAGATAATTCTTTATGGTTAAAATTAAATTATTCGATTTTTTTTGCACATTTTTTTACAAAAGAATAAGGTATCAAAAAAGTGTAAAATGTTTATAACACAATCACATTTTTAAGAATTATAAGCGCATGAAAATATTTCTTACAGAAATGTTTCTTATTAAGTAAGTTTTACGTTGCGCAAGATATTTTCTAAAATAATAGCATTTGTGCATAAAACTTAATGAAGTTATAAAATATGTTAAATTTTTTTTTGAAAAATATTACTTATTACTCTATGTATATAAATACTACAGAGTAATAAGGATATATATATTTGATTTTAAAAATCAACTTATAGCTAGTAAGTAGAGCTACTGTTTTAGAAAATTTCACATGCACAACGTAAAACATTATATTTCTTAGAGAAATGTTTCTTATTTTTATGTGCTTATAATTTTTATAAAATTATGATTACACTTTTTTGAAACATTATTTCTAGTAAAAATGTGTAAAAGAATTGAATGATTTAATTTAAACCTCAAAGAATTATATCGTTGAAGTTGGTTTATATTTTCAGCTCTCGCGACAAAATTAACATTCCTGAGACCCATAACTTAATAACTTAAACTAAATGTAAACTTAAATCTTTTGAAAATTCTGAAATTAATCTACTTTTTTCCCTCAGATTGCTCACTTATGTAGAATATATTTTGCCAACAGAATTTCATGCAGCTGTTAAAGTTTATCAGAATTATCGATAGAAATTCTTGAAAGTTTTATATTAATACTTCAAATTATAGAATTAAGTAAATTTTATATTGACGAGAAGCTTAACTAAATAATTAATATAAAAAATTAATTTTTGAATTAAAATAATTTTTTTGTATCATTGTATGTCCAACCATTTTCATAGAATAGCTTATATCTAAGTTATACTGATTTTTGATGTACAATTTAAAAAAACGATTATTTTCTCATTTTCATGAAAGTTTTTTATTTTCGGCATTAAAGTAAAAGTTCTGAACCCTTTTTTCATCTTGAAGAATGTAAAAAAAAGTTGAGAATTTTCAATTACTTTTTCTTATTAGAAATATTTCCTATTTTTATTTATTTTAAAAGTAACAGAACTTTTATGAAAATTAAAAGGAAAGCAAAAATGTTTTAATTTTTTAATTAGACAGAGCTGCAAATATTCGCACTACTTCCGTTGCAATATAACTATTTATTATTTCTATGCGTTAAATATGCAATGTACATATTTTTTTAATTGAAGTACACAGAAAAATAATGTAAAAAAGGGGGTGGGTGAAGATAGGCCTTTTTTTGGCCCATTAAGTCATGTAAACTTAAAGTATTTAGTGGAGGTTAATTATTATATTAATGAGAAATTTAGGTATTGATCTTTAATTTTATTCTAAAATAGTAAAAAAAATAACAAGTCACATAAAAAATTCATCATACTTGGAAAATTCGTTAAGTTCTGCTATTTTAAGTAATTTTTCACATTAAAAAAGCTGTTAAGCGCTTTAAGAACCCCTATATTTTTTGGCCTCTCAAATACTACAATAATAAGGCTTTTAAACTGACATTCATTTGTTCTGATGCCTCGAGCGCGTTGATGTGATATGAGAACTCAAGAGCGCAAGAACTGGAGTGCTTTAAACAATATTATCCCAAATGTCCAAATAGCATAAATTGAAGATAGTGTTAAAATCGTCTGTGCAGTTTTTAATGCTTTCCACCCAGCAAGACTTAAAAATATTGAGGACGACAATGTAATTGTCCAACGAATGCTAGATTTAGTGAAGAAGCCTAATTACTTACAGTGAAGAAGCCTAATTACTTACAACAAAGAGTTGAAGAAAATGGCTGGGCAAGAAAAATGGCGATATGGACCTAGTTAATTGACTCTGATCCTCCGAATATTTCACGATTAACATGGAAGGAGCTACGATATTTAACTCTTGGGTTATATCAGCTTAAGAAAAGCCGATCATACACTCGCAAACACCTTAATCAATCGGAGCTGTACTCTCTTTCACAAATCGAGAAGATTCCTTGGTTGTTCTACTCCAGTTGAGATCACGACACATAAGTTCAAAAGTATATAACATATGAATAAGAACAGGTATAGGTCGTAATCCAGTCATACAATCGTAATCTTTGTCAGTGCAAAAGAGTTGGTGCTAGAGTTGATGGCTGTTTTGCGCATATTGCATCTGTACTTTGATACCTGAGATACTGCCGCCCAAAACACCAAGTCTTGGATATGCGGAAACACTTCAAGATGCTGCTACGACGATGTCCAATGACGATTCAGCTAGTGAAAGCAAGAAGGAAATATAATCGAAGACATTTGTTACAAATAGTTTAACATTGTTATTTTTTCCTGTTTTTCTATTTAATAAAAGATTTTTATGAAAGAAACCTAACATTTTCAATTTGACTGAGTATCAGTGTTAAAAAATTACATAATATGAATTTGCCAATGGGTGAAAAAAGGCTTATCTTTACCCACCTCATTTGCATTAAAATTCTTGATTTCGTGAATCGGATGTATATATTAGAATTTTCAAATATTAATAAAAATTTTTTAATTTTTACAAAATTATTAATTTTTTATTATACATTTTTATTTCTTATGCAGTCAGTTTTTCATAGATGCTAATATACAACCTCTGGCAATAAAGTTCGCTGAATAGTCCTGTAACATTAACGTATTTGAAATATTAAAGAAAGTTACCTTACTGTCCTTCGAAATAGTCACCTCCCATAACTATGCACCACTGAGATCTGCTATGCATGTCCTTGAAACTTTGTAAGAAGTTTTCTTTTGGGATGGGGTTCAAAAGCCTCGTCACGTTTCGTTGCATGTCAGAAATATCGTCAAATCCCTTTCCTTTCAAAGCGAGTTTGAGTCGTGGGGATTTGAAGGTGTTCTGGGGGATTGATATCTGGCGAGCATGGGGATGTTCAATTTGCACCCCTTTTTTGGCAGGAACTGTTTGGCGATATTGGCTGTGTGAGGGTGAGAATTGTCGTGAACAAAACCTATGAGCCATGTTGAGCGTACTGGGATCGTACCCTAGGTATCCTCCACATTTTTCTCTTTCTCATCCCTGAATGCTGGGTAACGTTTTGTCGCACAGATTCATAGTTAATCTGCAGTTCATCAACTATCATGTGCACAGTTAATCGACGATCTTTCGTGATTAATTTCCTCACTTTCTCTCAATGTTTTCGTCCCTGACGGAGGTCGCCGGTCTCTCCGCTACGAATTTTGTCGGAAACACTTCCCTGGTCTTCTTGAAAACGGATGAACCATTCGTACACGCATTTCATTGGAATGTACTTGATCTTCATGACCGCGGGCGAGCATCGCATAAGTTTCTTTCAGTGTCTTTCCAGGCTTAAAACAAAACTTTAAATTGGTCTTTTGTTCCTTCATTTTCTTGCTCTAAGTTTAGAACCAACGCACTGAACAAATACTTAGTGAAAAAGTCTCAGATGAAACACAAACGAAAATACGCTCAACTGAGCAACGGTAGGGACAGATGGTCAACACCTGCCATTACGCATGTGCAGCGTTTTGTTTCACCAGTCTTGCCAGATCCGCTGTTCTGACTTCATTCACCGAACTTTATTGTGAGAGGTTGTATACATGAATTGCATTTCTAAAAGTGAAAAAAAGTACTATATTGTTCTACCAAAAAAAGTTTAGTAAATTTACTAATGCTTTGAATCTCTCTTTTATCATATGCAAAAAATATGCATAATTTTGCGTTAATATTAACCCCATGAGTTTTAGATTGTGTTTTCTTGTATCGCCAGAAATCAGGAATTTCTGGGGATACTGACCTTGTCGTTACGGCGTATATTTCATTCATTCTTTTGACGCTGACTAAGGAGCACGTTTGTTCGTGTTTCGTTTCAGTTTCTAAAGTTTGCATAGCAATGTTTGTTGTTTATTTTTACTTTTTGTTGCCAATATGGGTCCTAGTTGGATTCAACGAAAGTGATGCTGAATGAGAATACTTGCCAGAAACCGATGAATATTACAGTGACTCTAATATGGATTTATCTATTTTGAGAAGAAATGGAACAAAAATGACAATTCACTTAGGTAAACACAAGTAGAAAAGCTTTTTGTTCCAAGAAACATCTCAAGCAGTTTCCCAAAGATTTTTCATTTTACTTTTAATTGTCCTATTTTTTCAAGTTTTTATATATCCCAGACATTATGTAACTTAACTTTTGCGATTTTATACAATCCCAATAAAAGATAATCTACCTTATAATGTTACCGTTGCAGATTACATTAGTTGTAAAGCTAAACATGCCATGTATCCCCTTGAGGTAACAAATGGATTTTGCCCTATAAGTAGCATATATTCACTTATTTTTACACTGTGCGTAGGAGGTTAATACTTGATACATGTACACATGACGATATCCTTTACGTTTTCTGTTTCAACTGATCCTTTTTAAAAGCATGAAATCGTTGGCGAATCTCTATGCAAAAGAAAATATTTTCGTATGAAAAAAGCAAATTTATTTTGGTTCGCAATAAACCAGGTTGTGTGTACGAGCAGGTGTGTAGTGTGTTCGTCTCTTTTTATAATTTATGTCTAAATGCCTAAAAAGACAGCTTATATCAGTGTGAAAACGCGTTAAAAGTTGTTGTCGTTGTTGTTGTTTTCTGATGCCACCTGTCTGACGTAGTCAGATCGAGGCCCACGAAATTAATCGTGGCATGGGCAAGAGGTACGCCTGTCGTTGGCCTTGAGCACCATACAGGTGACAGTACGATTTAGCTCGGCGAAATTCCCCGAAGGGACGATAGATGGCGACACGACGTCTATCTCCACCTCCACAATTTCTGCATGTAAACTGAAGGGGAGGGAAATATTCTCCAGTCTCTGCGCTCGTGATTAAGCCCACAACACTACGAACCCACTGATTTAACGAGCACGTACTCCGTGTGTACTCGGAGGGTGTTTGGTGGCATCGGGCATCGAGCCCAGGCCTTCCGGACTGGGGTCCGATGCTCTAACCCACTAGGCTACCCCCGGCCCTACGCGTTAGAAGTTAACTTATTTGGCTTACATGTACTGAATTGTATAATAAAGTTTTATTTTGAAGTAATCTTATATATAATTAACAAATTTATTATTATCATTATTATTTCAAACTGTATTTTAAAAAAAAATAATTAGGATGGAAAAGGTATAAGTATAGACAAAATTTTCATTTTCAATACATAATACTAAAAAAAATTTATTGTATGTATTTTGAGAAAAGTATCATCATTATTAGTCAATTTCCATTATGCTTATGGGTGCTTCAGTACAAATTTTTGTTATCAAAGGCTTGTGGTAACTAAAGTAAGAAATGTAAGTTTTTGCACTCAATATCGCTTAAGTATCTCGAAAAGACTGCATCAATCGTAGTATTTGATTTTTGTCGTTGATATTATTCTGTTGTTTTGTAGAGATAAGGTGAAATTGTCTTTTAAAAATTCAATCAATTGTAGAGATTTGTCTAAAGCAAAATTGACATTAAAATATCCACTTAAAATCATAGGTATTTTATCATAATTTTTATTAAGTAAAGCAGAACCTCTTGATGTGTATGGTAATAATGATCGATGAAGGAACTCGATAATGTCATCCAACTTTTTGTTCGGAGTAATATATACTGCTACAATTATAATTTTTTGTCCATTATCTATTACGCATTCAGCCAAGCACAAATCCCCCACTGAAGATTGTACGGTACCTTAAATATCCGATTGACTGACAGAACATTCCATGGATGGAGTTATAATGTTAACAGCATCGCTACAATTTTGATATATTGCAATTCCTCCTGCTCTCGTATTTGGCCGTTTATACTTGATAATGCAGTTGAAATTTGGAATAGATATATCACTTTCATTGCCTAGCCAAATTTCTGATAAAACTAAAATCTTTGAATTTCTTATTGCTGAATCTTGTAAGTCTACAGCGTGAGCTGTAAGACTTTGGCAATTTTAAGTAAAAATCGATAAGCCTTGTCTGTTCCTTATAAAATTAATCAAATCTTCATTGATAGCTTGCAGTTTGTTCAATGAAAGTCGTTTAAACTCCTCTTGCAAATCAATTGTTGATCACGATCGTCTTCGACAATGGTAAAATGTTTTATCATTATTTTTTGTCGTAATATATAATCCTTCAATACTCGTTACACGTGATAAAGGAACGTATAATAATGATTGAGAGTGACGTCGATCGCATTCGTAAACAATTTCTGAGTATGTGTTGCCTTGAGATTTATGAATTGTTGTAGCACATGCACACAACAACGGAACGTGCGTACGCTTATGCAAACATTTGTAAGAAATTGCTTAAAGAAGTTAAATCAGGTAAAAATATAAAATTTGAAAAAAAATCAAAACGCATGGAACGTTTTTAAATTTTAAAATTTTTTAAAACCTATACTCATTTTTTTCTCACCAATTTTTTTATATGATTTTAGTTCGAAGTTACATAGAGCCAGTAAAAATTTGGGGCATGTTTGTAAAAAAATTTTACTGCCCACTGTAGTCTTAAAATATAAACTAATGAAGCGCCATATAACACTTTCACAACAATCAAATTAATTACACCAAAGTATATATATGATTTAAAAAAAACTCACTTCTTAAACTGGATTTCGAAATTCCATTCGATTGGAAAAGTTTAGTAAACACAATCTTTTATTGCCAAACTATTGGAAGAAATGTTGTGTTGCCACTAAATTTTAAAAGAATAGATTGTTTGTATTATTTCCTTAAAAGAATTTTAAAACTGTATATGCAGCAAACTCTCCTTAAACTAATTTTTGACAGATTTTGAACCATTTAAATGCCTACTTCGGGTAGATTAAAGACTCACTTCCGATTTTTTTTAATTCATAAAATTGATTATAATTTGACTTCTAGGTTACGTAAAAACAAAGCAAAGTATGTATCGCAAAGCTAAAAGAGGAAAGTCTAGTTAAAGCTGCTGTTGAATGAGGGGGGTGAATGCTAGTTCAGGGCTAATAGACGAAAAAAACAAAAGAAATTTTAAAAGCCGTAATTTTTAATCTATTTTTTCAATCTTTGAACAGATTACGAAAAATACTATTCTACATATGGGAAAAAGTTTCGTTAGATTATTTTTTATAAATAATGAAGTTATTAAGTATTTAATTAAAATTTTGAGTATTTTTTGAAAAATCGCAAAAAAAAAAAATTCGTCATTTTATTTTATTTTTTTTGACTGATTCTAAAAGAGAAAAGCATGGACTAGTTTAGAATAAAATATCAATTCATTAACTCGAAAGGAAACTTAAAGGGAATGATTTAGAAACCATTTTTATAAAAGCGTATCAATTTTGACTCATTTTAAAAAAAAATCGTAAAAAATAGAAAATATCATTATTTTGTTAAAAAAAATATACCATATCGTGGCGAAAAAAATGATTTTTCCGATTCTGTAATTATTTTTTGTCTGAGATAGATAGTATGAGTTAGATGGCGTTTTTTAAAACGAGAGGAAAATTCGGAACTTCATTCATTTCTACCTTACGTTTATCGCTAACCGTAACTGGTAACGCGTAACAAAAATTTCTCCCTACCGTGCCATAAGAAGTGAACTTCAAAAACTCTTGTGAAAGAATAAATATTTCTTTATTCTCTTTTGAATATCATATCAGAGAATGTACCACATACGTAAGAAGTTATTCATTTAAACAGTAATTAAAACATTAATGAAATAGTTTGTTGTTATAAATGTACGTGTATCAAAAATTTTATGTTCATGTTCAGTTATGAAGATTTTTAATCGAAGCTTTTAAGCCTTAAGAGATTTCTTTAATTTGGGATTTTCATATTTTTCTAATATGTAAGAATCCGAAACTGAAAAATAACGTAAGAATAATAAATATCCAAACTTCATACAATGTTTTCAATGACTTCATTATGTACTTGGATAAATACCTTAAAATCCGGCGTATAACGCACACCCATAGTTTCAGGCTGCAATTTTTAATTTTTAGATATATTCGCTGTATAACGTGCAACCCCTTTTCACGAAGGAACTTGAAATGTTTGTGTGCCACGCTCTTATGTTTTCAAGTCATTTGTTAAAAGTATTTTCCCAGACTTATGAAAAAAGTACAGTATACTTCTAAAACAACGTTTTAAGTTCATTAGGTATGTCATTCTTTTAAATAAACAGTATTTCGAACCATAAGGAAGTCTAATTTATTTATGCTCATCTCTTTTTTTTTATGTTTGAATCTATTATCATTGTATCAGGCGCATAACTCACACCCGTAATTTTTGATCTTATTTTTTGTGTTCGAAGTGCGCGTTAACGCCGGATTCTATGGTAGATCATTAAAGAATTAAAGAAATCATAAAACAAATAAATCACTGTGTCATTAATATACATGTCATGATGACCATATAAATTCAGACTTCCATACAGAATAGGTGCGAATTTTACAAACTATTTTGAAACTTTGATTCAGACACTGATTATAAAAAAATTCTGAGACTCTTCTTTTACAATACCCCCCAAAGAAAACATTAGAAGATATAAAATCGCTTGTGCTTGGCTAACGGAAAATGTTAAAAAAAATTTTCTGAGCAAGTTGCTCCCTATAGATATTATATATATATATATATATATATATATATAACATATTTGTACCTAAGACAACCCCGTGACTTTAAGTTTAAAATAGTTCCAAAAACTCTCTACCTACACACGGAAATATATAGCCTTTTCTGCTATGCTATACATGCAGTTTTATTCCAGCATTTTGGTTTTATTTTTGAACATATATAATTAGTTTTAAAACCCTTCAAGGCGACTTCTACACAAGGCTTTCAACAATTTTTGTCAAATTTGATTAGAAATTTGAATAGCATAAATGCTTATAATCTTATTGTAATTTATTTAAATTAAATTCGATTTATAATTCATGCTTTATAGATGGGTTATACGTGACAAATTTTTAAGATAAATTTACTGCTTGAAACTTACTTTAACTAAAATATATTGTGAAATTTTTTTTTTAATCTAAAGAGAAAATAATTGCACCTTAAAAAATATAATTGCATTTTAAATAAGTTCCATTTTAGGGCATTAAGTAGAGAATCAATGTAATCTTAAAAAATTTCAAGATCATTTATTAACAGTAGAATAAATAAATTTCAATTTTAACTGTAAATTCTAGTACAAATATTATAAAAAGCAAATAAATTCTTATGCTGTTCCTTTGAAATTATTACATTTCTTAAATAGTCCTTCTACCTCTAGATATATCTATTGTTCAGAGAACATTTTTCAGAACCGTAGAGAACTCTTTTATCACGGCTTACATAGAGTGGGAATTAAAATTTGTATCAATGTGAAGAAAAATACTTACAATATTTTTACCAAGAACCCTGTTAAATTTAAATACGGAATAATCTCTCCTTGAAATTGAGAGAAAAATGTAAAGAACAGCACTAGAGAAATGAAAATTATTCGTCCTCAGAACAAAAACAGAACAAATTATGATCATTTGCTTTCTTCATGCATACAGAATGCCAAATATTTATGAGGAGACCTTGTCATAATTTAATCTTATACCTTGTGAGAAAAAAAAAAGATCTGTAAAATATTTATTCCTTGCACTTTGGCCATAAATTGTTTTTTCCCCTATTAAAAAGAAGGATCTTAAAAATATCCCATTTTACTTTTTTTTAGTTAAAAAATGTTTAAAACAGGTTCTTTAGATTTTTTTTAAAGAATTTTCTATTTCAAACAAATATTTGCTTAACATTCCCAAACTATTTTCCAGGAGGACATAAAGATACTCTAGAACGTGGAATGGTAGAAAAATATGGTACATTGAGGAAATTATAACAACAGACTCTTTTTTGTAACAATATTTTGAAGTTTTAGATACAATTTTGCATAATCCCAATTTATTAATGAGTTTTTTATTCTGTATTAGATATACGAAAATAGAAATTTGTCTCTGTTATTTTTTCCCCTCTAAAAACTTCCTCTGCTTGGAAAAAAATTCTTTCTGTCAGTTATCAAAACCTTCTTTTGATGATGCACAATGGAAAAGGAAATGATTGAAATTAGAAAGAGTTGAAATAATTGCTCAGGATATACAGCAACACACAACGAGAAACTCAATAAAGCGCTAAATCCAATACACTTTTTAACTAAATTTTTTTTTACAACAACATCCACGGTAGTTAAGGGGTCATGGTCATGAACTTGTAGTTTGCTTTGTTTCTATCGAGTACAATTAAGATCCACAATGATGCAAATGTATGAAAAATCTGTATTGCTGTCAAATAATCTTCATACTGGTGAGATGTGGAAGGTTAAAAAATAGGAAGTCAGCTCAGATATGCCGTTTCCGTCACTTGACCGTGGTCCGTTGGTAATACCTCTCGAGTTGTCTCAGGGTGCAACCTTACTAAATGATTAATGAATCAGCAACAATAGCTACTGACGAAGCATCTGAATTATGATTAGAATTAAGATTAATAATAATTTTTAATCCTATGAATTATCTTTACAATCGATTCTCTATACAACGAAGTCGCTAAATTCCGGAAAAAGTTCGTTATATGGAAAATTCGTTACATAAAGGTTCACCTTTTTAACATACTTTATAAATCACATAAACAATTTTTAAATTCATAAAAACTATATGTTAAAAAAGTAATTATTCACACCTTTTTTAAAATTAATATATGTTTATTTTATATTTCTTACCCAACAAAAAAGAAAAAAAGAAAGAAAAACTGCAAGGAAAACAAGAAAAAGGAATGTCGCAAAATTCACTGCATTTTCAATATTAAGAAAATAATTTCGTACTAAAATTAATGAATTTTAAGGGCATTTTATAATTTAAAGCATACGAGTAATATTAAACATATATTATTTTATAATTAGAACAGGGGGACATGGGACAACTCCACTGAGGGTGAAAGAGGATATCGAAGATGTTTCTAGTTAGCTAGGCAATGGGGGTATGCAAATAGGCAAAAGGTTGCGCTTCTAGAATGAATCTATTGCTGTTGGCGATTTAGGATCCAATAAAACCAGTTCAAGATTTATGACCACCATAAAATGTGTTATAGAGAAAATAACTTGCAATTTTTTCAGAAATACTTTAAAACAAAGAGAGAAAAAAATTGAATCACAAAACAAAAAGTACGTTACATAGAAAATGCACTTCGCTACACAGAGTTTATTTTACGAAGAAAATCGTTTTCAAGGTTCCAGGAAAAAATTCGCAATATAGAGGTTCGTTATATAGAGGTTCGACTGTATTTTAATAGCTAAATAAGACACGTTAAGTTTTTAAGGCTACATAGTACCCTTTTTCAAAAAAAAAATAATTTGGAGACAGTAACAGTAAAAAAAAATATGCTTTGTATTCAGATTATATTATTGAGTTGATTCTCAAAGTAAAAAGTGAGTTTAACCAGCAATTGTTTTACAATTTAAAAAATTTAGAATTTTTGAAGTGTTTTCAAATTTTTATAAAATGCTCAGTTCTTAAAATTTTTTAGGTTTAATAATTATTTTTCTAAAAAAACCTGGAAAAAACATGAAAGTTTTTAAAATAGTCAATTTAACATTGTTTAAAAAAATAACTAGCGATCTCAGCCCTATATATACTAGAGGACCCGACAGACGTAGTCCTGTACACACATCTTAAATTCGAAAATTCAAAATTTTTATGAATAAGCTTTAACAATCTGGATCGCGTTTTGAGTAAAATTTGTATTAAAAAGTTATTCCAATGTAATTATGTGCCAAGTTTTATACTTCTGCGTTGCTGAGAAGTGAAACACACACACAACAAACTATTTCCGATAAGAAATAATTTTAAATAAAAAAAAGTTTAATAATGTGTGTAATCAATTAGCTACACAAATAGATTTGTGGGTTAGGATAATTGTTGTCAATGCACGTGTAAATTTAATAGAAAATCATGTAAAATACACTCACTTCAAGTGCATACTAAATTTGGAGAATGTATTTTTTTTATGCACACTTTAAAAATCTTCAAACAATAATTACATTTGAATGTAATAATTTAATTAACACACGATTTATTTCAACAAAATAATAACACGAAGTAACAAAATATTTTCCTGAAATGATCACAGTACCAACTGTCGGGACCAACTTGAATTATAATAAAAGATTTTGAATATTCTTTTCTGCGATCGTAGCGCAGTCTGCCGGATCCAATGTAAAACATTCCAAGATCAACAATTTATAAATAAAAAATTAATTAAATAAACATTTCTAAACCGAATGATAAATCTAAACCATTCTCGAGTCCACTGGAACAGACAAAAACTTTCATCAAAATCGGTCCAGCCGTTCAGGAGTTCAGTTACATACGCACGCACAGAAGAATTACATATATAAAGATTATTTGAAACGATATTACTTTAAAAACGCTAAAAAGCGTGAATCGTCTGCATTTTCGTAACAATAAAGACCGGGTTTGGCCAGTTTGGCTGAAAATCAATTTTCAACGCCAACTTATGTCTTTTTCAATTCCTACTATTAGCTCACGATCTCTATACATATTTTATTTGTTTGTTTATTTATTTATTTATTTTGGTGGAATTTTCAATCGTTAATAAAATACATTTTAATGCGCTCAATTGAGCTGAAATGTAATGTACATGATTATTTGGGATGACAATACAATAATTTATTTATAATTAATAAAAATTAATTGATTAAAACTAATTATTTAAAAAATTACAAACACAGCCACGTTGACGACTTATGTCAAAATTTGAAAAAGGTTTTTTTCTCACGTGTTAAAGCATTCATTTGAAAGGAAATTTTATGTACACGATTGTTTCGGATGACAAAACGATACTTTAATGATGATTAAAAAATTAATTACCACTTAATGTTGTGATTCTGTCATATGTATATACATATTTTTATTAATTGCAACTATTTAATAAAAAGTAGCTAAAATAAATTTTTTCTTGGTTCATCTAAGTAGGAACAATGTATAACAATAGCGTTGTTACAACAATGCAGGTGAATGTTGAGTTGTATTTTTGAAGGTTTTTAATTAATATCTTTTTAACTAATTGCGATATTGGACCGAATTGTGAATCTAAACTATTCTCGAATTTACTTGAACCCCCACAAAAAATTTCATCGAAATCGGTCCAGCCGTTTAGGAGGAGTTTAGTGACAAACACACGAACAGAAGATTTTTATATATGAAGATATATATAAATATATACTAACTTTTATAGAACGTGCGTTTGGAAGTAGATACAAAAAAATTTAAGATTCTATGATGAACAGAAAAAAAAGCCTTAGGGATTAAAAACACTTATACCTTTAAAATTGAAAGTGTGAGAAAAACGCATTTAAAGTTTGTAAAGGTGTAAAACAAAAACTTATAATTTTCCAGTGAATGTTCTACATTAAAACACTATTTTAATTAAAAAATGACTGAAAATAATTTTTTTAAAATTCTAGACATATTTTTGCATAATATTGATAATATTTGTTACGATGACAGTTTATTCAGTTTACTATTTACCAAATACTTTCTCAAAAGTGTTGAAACACAAATCAGTTATGTATAAAATAATAATAATACTAACTTAAACTAAAAATAGCCAGGTTTGTTCCTAAAATTTAATTTTTTTCAGTTTTAAATTGAGCAACTGAAGAAGTTTTAGCTCTTGTTGTACGACTTTAGAATACTAAAATATAGTACTACAATATGTTTAGTATAATTTAATTTGGTACATCAAGGAAATATTTTGTTTTATCTTCAATACTTGAATTCAGAATACTTGTATTCGGAAGTCTAATTGCAGTACAAGCCGAGGATTGATTTTTAGGTGTACACCATCTCTTCGAAATATTGTTACTCACAGCAACCTGAGAAAGTTTTGGCCATGACATTTTCTCAAGAGGGAAAAATTAATGATAAAAAAAGAAATTATATAAACTATATTTCTAAAACAAAAATTGGCTCTGAAATGAATATTAATTAATTAACTATGAGAACTCAAAAAACTCAAAACATGATCAAGCGGAAATGATTTTAGCAATGAAAATTGAAGTTAATAAACATTTCACACTAAAAGAATTGATTATGCTCAAAAATATTCGTAATTAATTCAATTTAAGAGTGGAAAAATGCTTTAAAATGAAACCGAAATCAAAACCATAGGTCAGAAAACTTCAAATAACTTAAAAACTAATTTGTTAACACATCAAAAATTTGGTGGCAAATTTCTCATTAATATAAGCCACAAGAAAATGCAAAAAGCATTTTTTTCGGTAAATATGAAATTTTTAGAGTTCTGTGTAGTCTTAAGATGTTTTTTCTAGGAGTTGCAAACAAATCTGTCAAATAATTCGTTATAATCCTTTTAACGAGAGAAATCACGAAAATTTGTCAAAATATTTTTTAATTCTTTCAAAGCGAAAGGAAATGAGACTTGCGTTTCGAAATATGGGGTTCGTAATTATGATTTAAAGAAGAAATATGTAAAATTGACTAAAATATTAAGTTAAATTCTTACACTCCCATAATGTTCACAGTATTGAAAGAACTGTCTTCAAAGTAAAGCTCTTGCATTATGTATATTCGAGAAGTCTATCTCTTCAAATCTTACTGAGTTTTAACAAGTACTGTAAAAGAAAATGTCGATTGCTCCGAGAGACAATTTGAAATAAAACATTTGCTTCAATCCTTATTTTTTGTGAAGAAAGAGAACAGAATTTCAGCTGTTTCAAAGAATAACCGTTCAAATAATACTTTTTAAATTTTAAAACTCGAATTTTTCTCAACAAATTTCTCGTTGTCAGTCGTGCTAGAAAGAGTAATAAATTTTTAGACGAGAAAGGGAATAATATAAAATAAACTTCCTTATTATTAAGAAAAACATTGAAATACCTTTGCTCTGCATAAGATAAAAATAGAAATTGCACAGTTCCTAGTTTTCATGTTATATATTTCATATCATACATCACATTATATATATATATATAATCCAATATAAATATATATATATATATATATATATATATATATATATATAATCCAGTCTTTCTTATACTGTGGGGTGCGCCCTCTAGGGGGTTTGTGATAACTGTACAAGGGGTCCTCGAGTATATCGAAAAGTCGAAAACAAAAAAAAATATTTTTAAAAAAGTTAATAATTTACTGAAAGGAAGCAAAACAAATACATTCTGACAACATAAAATACATATTTACACTGATATAATACACTTATACATGTATCAGTACTGCCCAATGTGTTTCATAATTAATTTAACAGTACTAAGGTAAGAACAAGTTTAATAATTACCAGTGACCCTATGGGAATGTCATAAAATTATATGCAAAATTTAATACTTATCTTGATAAATTGTACGGTTTATAATCAAAGTCTTATTTTAGCTTTACGTCAAAGTATATTATGATTGAATTCAATACAATGTTATTGTATGGAGGGGAACGCGATAAAAATTATGATTGAAAATTGGGTCGCAAGTATAGAAAGTTTGAGAAGCACTGATATAATCCATAAATATATGCAAATAGCTATATGACCTAAGTATAACTAATCAAGATAGTAGGAAATATTAGCCTCAGTAGTACAATAACAAACTCCTGGCCGTGCATATATATGATAATTTTGGTAGATTTGGGATCTATATGGAAAATTTGGGGATAAATTAAACAAAATTTTGTTTCTCATCTAACACTTTTTGAAGGGATGACTTCTTTAGGAGCGCTTTGATGAAGAGTGAACTTAAATGAAGGGTCAGGTTTTTGGTTGAGTTATGGTCGTATCACACACGTACATTTTCGGTGCAACTTGTTCGTCCAATTTTTTTCCCTAATATGAGGGGGAAGGGTTGCCATAAACAAAACGACATGTTCTGACGTCAGCCGCGCTCTATCTTCACATTGAATAATTGCTCGACAATCTTTCTGCTTCGGAAAACGAACATTCAAAAGTATTTCTTTTATATCGCTAGCACTTTTGTTGATGGGCGTAAACAGAAATGGGACACCATTCTATTTAAAATACTATACGCCCGTTAAAATATTATGCACCATTAAAATATTATACGCCATACCTGATGCATTTGACGAATTCGAAGCGGCGATCTTGTTTATGACGTAGTTCGCCAAAGAACCCTATTGGCTGAAATTTCAAGCTACTTTTAATTGGAACAACTTTTTGAGCTCACTAACAAAAAGTTGTCCGAAGGCCGATGCTATGACAACTAAGTAAAAATTTCACGAATTGGAGGAAAAATTACGTGTACGTGTGATACGACCTTTACGCTGCTCGGTTTTCATCGGCTCTAGTCTGAAATCGTGCTCGTGTCGGTTAGTTTGAATTTAAAAAAATTTAAAAGCCTGGTTTTTTTTCAGAAAAAAAGTTAATGTACATTTTTTTCAGCGAAGTTTTATTTTCTTTCTTTAAATATTATTAACATGAAAACCACTTCCACTCAACTTCAGCGAGTGAAGGACAGAAGGGGATCGCAAGCCAAAATAGTTTTTTTAAAAAAGATTATTCTTATGTAGGAAATCAAAAGAGAGATGCTGCTAGTTATTATAATAATTTTTTTTCAAAGTTTTTTTATCAAGTTACATCTCTCCGTAAAGAACCAGAGGTCTTAAAGGATTATCTGGTAAAGGTAGCTTTGATTTCTTTCGTTGAACATTGTTAATGATCACTAATATTTAAAAATGTTACAAAAGTTGACTTGTTAGATATAATAGAAGAAATCGGAGAGGCAGTCAATACATGAATCGTTTGAAATCCTTGTACTAAAGGAAATGCTTTTGAAACCCTTAGAATTTATAAAAGAGGAAGAATTTGGTACTAACGTACTATCGCTACCTATTGGCGACGTTATATGAAACGAAGAACATGATTGTCAATTCAGTGTATACCACACATACGAAATCGGAGTTGCCATCTTAGCGAGTTATCTTGAATGTTGGTATCGCTGCGATTGCGTGTAAGTACCTTATAAATATAAATATCATACAAAAAAATCTATATAAGTAATTTACACTTAAATATTTTTAAATAGTTAGACTAAGTGACATTTATATATATATATATATATCAGTATATATTTATGGTTTTTTAAACATACATATAAACTGAGAGACTATATTATTCTATCATAATTTTTAACTTTATGCGGTACTGATATTCCTCTGTTGTATTTGGCGGGAAACATAATCAGTTGATACACTCACGAAGTAAGTCTTACTACTTACCATTTGCATCGACTTTAAATCTATACTGTAAATACTAGTAGGCTATAATTGTATCGTTATATTTTATTAGTGTAGTGATTTTATTTGTAATATTTAAATTTCTCCTAATATTATTCTTCCCTTTCCTCTTAGCACTTCGTATAGACATAATAAAGGTGAAGGTTGGATAGCCCTAAAATGTGTTTAATCCTGCAATCTTGGTTCCTTAGGCCAGGAGTTTGTTATTGTGCTACTGTGCCTAATATTTCCTATCTTGAATAGTTTATACTTAGGTTCTATAGCTATCTGTGTATATATATTTATGAATTATGTATATATATATATATATATATATATATATATATATATATATAGTATACTCTCATATAAAATATATAACAATGCATATTTTTTAAAAAATTGTTCTTTAAAGAAAAAATGGATGTTAAAAAAATCCACACATACACATATAATTTTCAAATACATTGGACCAGCTGAATAATGTCTATCGTAGAAGAAATTCATCGTAGGAAAGGGCTGTATGTACACTTTTCGTTAGCCGTACCTTTGAGCACCACGCAGGTGATAGAACGTTTTGGCTCGGTTCCACCACAATTATTTTAAGAAAAAACCCTGGAGGTGGTCTCAGGCGCTGCCTATCACTCCCTTTCCCTTCCACTAACCTTACGAGACGACTTACCGCTCGAGGGCTATTTAGAGTACCCTTATACCGCGAAGGCACTAAACATTTCCAAGTATCCATGCTTCTCCGGGGTTCAAACCCAGATCCTATGGAACACCTGTCAGCCTCACTAAACACTATACTGGATAGACGGCACAGAAATGTATATATATATTGACAATGGTTTTCCTAGGGTTTAGGTATGTGAGTGAAATATCTGCTACTATTAACGTAAAGATTAATCAACACAAAGCAGACACTAAAAAACACACGATAGTCCGAAATTTCGAGGGAGTAGAGAAGGAACACTTTTATAACCATGGATTTAAAAATGTTGAATTAAACATTATTAAGATCGTACATAACGAGTGAGTGAGTGAATATTAACGTTGTAATGTTCAGCTACACTAGGGATTTTGGCAACGGACCACTTAATTTTGAACCATGGACAAGTGACGTGGATGGCACCTGAGCTAGCACCCCCTCTCCTAACTACCACAGCACACCAACGGGAGGACATTTAAGCTCTCGACAGATTTAGCGTGCATCGCTGCCCTACACAGCGGATCTTTAGTGGTACTGGGCTCGAACTAATATCGTACCTAACAAGATGGAAAGATTGTGGTCTAAAAACGCTTATACTGGAATTTTCAACGTCTTGTTCCCTTATGGCTCAATGTAATATAGGATAGTAAAAATGTTCTGAATTTAAAGCAAAATGATAGAAGCTATAAATACTGTAGTATATAAAGAAATGTAATATATATATATATATATATATATATATATATATATATTACATATATATATATATATATATATATATATATTACATATATATATATATATATATTACATATATATATTACATATATATATATATATATATATATATATATATATATATATATATATGTATAAATTTATATATATGTGTATGTATATGTATATGATTATATATTGAAAAAATTCTTTTATATTGGATTATATATATATATATATACAGTTAAAGGAAAAGTCGGAGTAATAAACAAAAATCTAGAGATATGAATTAAACAAAGGCTTATATATAAATTAATGCAAGATAATAAGAATCAATTAGTGTTGGACAAATTAGCTACTTTTTAATGGACTTCGTAAAAAAGAGAAATAGCTATAGCTTTAAACTTTATATGTATATAAAATAATGGGGTAACTAATATTCGTGACTCCCACTTAATTAAAGGCTTACGAGATTATCTTTCTAATATATGGAAATTGTATGCAGAAATAAAATCTGAAGACGTTCATGTTACAGAATAAGTAGCTGTTTTACTTATGTGAATAAAACCTATACCAAGATGAACATTTTTCAATTTAAAAAAGTATATAAATTTATTTTTACAAGATTAAAAATCTTTCAATAAGAGGGAATTTTACATATAGTTAAATATATAAAAGATAAATATCTAATTATAACAAGATAATGGAACTGTTAGACAAAAATAAAAATGTAGACGTAGAAAATATAAAAAAAAATTATAGATGATTTTTCAGTTTTTGGTACTTAAGATCCGCTTTTTACACAGGTATTTTAGTATTTTAATATATTGGAGTCTTGATATTTTTCAGATCTTATAACGCAAATACCTCAAATTTCGGAATTTAAATTATTCAGAGTTTAATGTGTGCATCTGTATCTTTCCATTTTAAATATCATATTGCATATAAGAAAAGAAAATGTTTGCATCTTCAAAATTGTTTAATCCTTTTTTTTTGTTCCTAAGGCAAAAATTACACTTTTGGTAAATTTATAAACTTTGTAACTGATTTAACTGTTGGGGAACTCTACTCAACAAAGGAAAACTACTTATCAAATTTAAATTCAGTAGATCTAATAGTACAAAAACGGATTTTTTTCTTTTAACTTATTTGGAATTCAGTTTCCAAGAAACTATTTTTAGTACACTCTGTTCAACAAAAGAAGCATGTGAGTCCGCTTTAAAGTAATTAGGTCTAATAGGTTTTAAAACGTGTTTTTTATCTTATACGCTCCCACACCCTCCATTCGTCCTTTGGAATCAATTTCCGAAGCCCTTCTTAGTGCATCTTTACTGAGCAAAAGAAACATTCCTGTTAAATTTTATGTTCGATTCTAATAGATCTGGAGATATTGGGATGAATAAGAGAGTTGCTTTTCCCTGATATATATATATATATATATATATATATATATATATATATATATATATATATATATATATATCAGGCACGATATATATATATATATATATATGATGACACGAACCAAAACACACACACACACACATATATATATATATATATATATATATATATATATGTGTGTGTGTGTGTGTGTGTGTTTTGGTTCGTGTCATCCCTTTGTGTTTGTGATTGTCAAATAAATATAATTTGCAATAATAATATAGTGACTCTTCAGTCCATATTACGAGAGCAAAAATGTAAGTAATTTATCCTAACACAACATTTTTATTCTAACCCTGAATCACTACATACACTGCTGGACAATTGCTAAGGACGGATAACACTATCATCCATAGCAACCACAAAATGAAAGTAAGCAAAATGTGGAAAATTAGAATAAGTGCGGGATATTAGTAAGAAGAAGTATGAGTATGCAAATTTTTTTCCACGTCTGTTCATCACGTGATAGCGATCATAAGAGCTTTAAAGGTTTTGACGCGTGTGGACAGTTGTTGTTTCAAGTCAAAGTTTTACAGGAAATATTTAATAGACGAACTTAACATTTTTGGTATGTCTTCCGGACATCACATAGATGATTTTATGCGTGGCCGAATTATTGGAAAGATCGAAGAAGGGCGAAAAATAACAGATGTTGCCAGGGAGTTCGACATCACTCACAGCGTTGTTTCACGGCTGCGGAAGTCATTTAAAACTACTGGAATGTGTAGTAGACGGCACGGGGGAGGTCGTGTTAGAAGTACGACGCCTGCAGAAGACAGATAATCGTCCTATCAGCAAAAAGGAACAGGCGCACCACAGTTCAGCAGGTGGCAAATCAGTTTCTTGCTGCTTCAGGAAAGCAGATCTCCCGAAAAACTGTTGTCAGACGTTTGAGGGGAGGAGGACTATACGCACGCAGACCTGTTGTGTGTATCCCATTGACCAGACAGCAGCGTACTGCCCGTTTGCAATGGTGTCGTGAGCATCACAATTGGACTGAACAGGACTGGGCATGCGTACTATTCTCAGATGAGAGTAGGTTCAGTCTGTCATGGGATTGTAGACGCCAACTGATCTGGTGCGAGAGTGGTACTGCTTATCGTCCTGAAAATATCCAGGAAAAGGACCGATATCCGACATGCAGTATCATGGTGTGGGCCGGCATCATGATCAATGGCCGCACGCGCCTACATGTGGTTGTGAATGGGACTATGACGGGCCAACGATACATTGATGAAGTTCTACTTCCTCATGTTCGTCTTTTCCGTGGTCTGTCGGTGATAAGTTTGTTTTTATGGACGACAACGCAATATGTCATCGAACACTCGCTGTTCAGGATTGTCTAGACAGCGAGGGTATTCAACGTCTCGTATGGCCAGTGCGACCTCCAGATCTAAACCCCATTGGAAATGTGTGGGATGCTTTGGGGAGGCAAGTTGCTCGTCGAAACTATCCTCTGACAAACAAGAACACCCTCATCCGTGCACTCATAGAGGAATGGGATAAATTGCCTCAACAGCTGCTGGATAATGTTGTGCAAAGTATGGTACGAGGTGTGAAATGTTGCATCACACTCCACGGTGGACATATTTCGTACTGATACCTTTCTTTAAGGTGCCTGCTGACTTTTAGATGCATTGTTCCATTTCTCCGTACGCAGATCAAATGAACATTTTTTTTCTTTCAGATGTTTCACAACTTTTGTACTTTCCAGAACAATAAATATTCTTTATTCTAATGTCTGAACAGTGTGGCAACTATATTTTATCCTACTAGGCCTCATGTCTCGCTTAATATTATGCTAAAAAGCAATTTGTGATCCGTCCTTAGCAATTGTCCAACAGTGTATATATACCCAGGTTGGGTAAGGTCTACTCAGCCTTGCATCTCTACTATAATGGGTCAATAAATGAGCACCGAGCTTGCTTGGAGACTTAAACACTGGTGGTCTCACTTCAGACTACCCACCTTATCGGGACATCTTCTCATGCACCTCAGTGCCCAATGGTAATATACTGAGATGGGTACAGTAGGCCCTTCCTCTCATACGTTGTTGCGCCTCTGTGTTTGAGTTATATACTCGTACATATGTATATCAGAGTGTGCGTATACATATGTAATCCTACGCATTATTATTTTAATCTGTTGATATAAATTCAGGACAAAAATATAGATGTCTTACAAATAAAATTTATAAATTCCGATTGTA
This sequence comes from Trichonephila clavipes, assembly GCA_019973935.1. Classification (NCBI taxonomy): domain Eukaryota; kingdom Metazoa; phylum Arthropoda; class Arachnida; order Araneae; family Nephilidae; genus Trichonephila; species Trichonephila clavipes. The sequence goes on from BMAU01015724.1 coordinate 70,227, forward strand.
TACGGAATTATGAACTTAAACCATTGCCAAGTAAAGAAAAAGCGATTTTCCTATAAAATCATAAAATGAAAGAAAAGAAGCAGCGAAACTCGTGCAAAAGTAAATGTAAATTATAAAATAATCAAAAATTATGTGAATGAAAATACAGCAATATGTTGTTGAGGAAAGTGTTAATGTTAAACAAAATGTACGATAGTTTGGATCTGTAAGAAATTCCAGTTTAATAAAGTATTTACAATATTTGTTGCATGTAAAGATGTTTTTTATTTGGAGGTAATTTAAATTATAATACCGTAAAAATAGGAAAATACCAAAATTTAAAAGTGTAAAAGTAGGAGTAAAAAAGTGGAAATTCGTGTTGCTTTAAAATATATTGAAAAAAATGTGCGTGATGTATGGTTTGAAGAAAAAGTATATTATTTTTTCATAATTATAGACATATAAATAACTGGTTTAGGAAGTCTCTCTTTCATAGTAAATTGAAAGAAAGTATTTTAAACAATAAAGTAATTCAAAGAAAAATAAATTATAATAAAAATAACAAGCAATTATATATAAAAAGACTAAAAGATAAAATTATGACTGATATACACTGAATGTTAAAATTATTGCGATGATCTTTTTTCTGCAATATTGAACCATATTTTACCCTTATTTATGCAAGGATTCTTTTTGACATGAACTGTATGAATTCTTGGTCGGTTGAGGAGCTTAGACTTTATCCGTTGAAACACACTTTCTTATGCTTTCAAATTAGATGGTATTTAAACCATCTACCAAATGCCTCCTTTGATTTCCTCCCACATATTCTCAACTGTATTTATATCTTGTGATTGTGCAGACCAACTAAGCAAGTTAAAGATTCTGTCATGATTTTTGGACAATCTAGGGATAGTTCCGGCTGTGCAAAGGGGAGCATATATGAATGGCAGGGTATTTTATAAGTATAAAACAATGTGCTTGAACTACGATAACACTTAAGTACCTTTGGGCATTCAGATGTTCTTCGACATGAATCAAAAGACCCATGCAATACCAAGATAACATCCCTCAAACCATAGTATAGCTTCCACTAGCTTGAAGAGTTGTGGTGATGCAGATGAGTTTAATTCTGTATTCTCCATATTCGCCCCCTGCCCTCTATTTGATTAAATTGAAAACTTGATGCATCGGACCACATGACCCCTTTTTAGCAATTTACAATCCATCCAATCATTGAGCTCCTTGAATAACTGGAGACGTCTGTTCTTGTTCAAGCCCAACAGAAGAGGCTTTCGAACAAATAGTCGATTACCATAGGCAAATAGTTCTTTCATAGACGTTTGCCGCTGATCCTTGATTAAGATTTCCCACAGTTAAAAGTACCATTGTGATGGGTCTATCCACGTTCTCTTAAAATACTAATCCTCTTGGGAAATATTCGGTCTTTAACTCTTTATCTACCGATGGTACTTATAAGTATTACTCATTCTAAAATTATATAGAATTACAATTTTTACGAATATTCTGACGATACTTAGAAGGAATGTTCTTTCAAATCAACTCTTCCAAAATATATGACAGCACATGTTCTATGATGAATATTTTAGCGCGGAAGGCGAATAGTTTTATAGTAGAAAATGTATTTTCAGCTCACGGTGTTTTCAGCGCATTGCGAAGATTGCCATTTTTGCTCCAAAAAATAGTTAATTTCAAAAGGTAAGTGCTTTACTTTCATGTACGTTAATGTAGACCTTAGAAAATGATTTGACTATTTAGTTTAAGTAAAAAATATATATAATTAATTTCACAGTTGAATATATTTAATGAATTAATTAGCTGTAACTAATTAAATTTCTCAAAGTTGAGTATTTTGTTGATGTATATCCCTTAGTTTTCAATGTAGTGATTCAAAAAAAATATTGCATGGAAAAAAACTGCAATAAAACATAATGCGATAGATAAAGGGTAAAAAATTATTATATTATGAATATTCATCTCGAAGAAGAAGACGTACCCATGCAAATTAAGACTTGTGGAAAATTTAAAGTTGAATCTTTCAGGTTAGAGAAGAGAGATAGGTTAGACTGCTACCGGGAGCAGAATGATTAATTAAACTGTTAGTGAGGTATAGATACTTAGTTGATGATAATTGTAATATTAAATTTGTCGATCTGTCAACTAAGACTTAAACCAGATTAGGTCGCTAAGAAGTAAAAGCTATTGAATAGCGTAAGTGATCTAAGTATTTAAAGTCTTCCCATATCTCGCATATCTTGTTAATTGCTTTCCATATTAGATATAGGGGTACATCTCTTAACACTTAAATTACTTGAATTTGTGTTTTTGTTGGAACGGAGAATAAATTGAGTTATTTTGAATATGGCTAGTCTTCCTTCCGTCTGTCCCACACCTTTAGATTCGTAGTGCAGAACTTTACACGGTTGCTCTGCTATTGGAATAGACAACTTTCGCAATTCTACTTTCCGAGCGAACTTTCAGCAACCTGTGCCAACCATAAACTTGAAGTTGAGACCCTATTTTCTGCTTGGTAATTTACTCCCTTTAAACATTAATGACCGCATCCGTTGAAAACTACACAAGTACAGCCGTTTTGCTGATACTGTGGTTCTGTACTTCTAATACCTTCAATCATCGCGCGTTCAACCATAGCCAAATAACTTGTTTTCCTATTTCTTCCCAAGCAACACAGTCACTTTTCCTGCCTTCCCTATTAATAGCTATCTCTCACCCTCTAAGGGCAACTACGTGAAGTTGTAGCTAATCTCCGCATAATTGTAAACTGATCATAATAATTTGGCCAGTCAATGTATAAGTTAGATTCGGAAAGAAAAACCCCGATAGGGATGCATTTAAAAATATCCTCGTATTTTTAAAATTATTTTACCTATATTTTATATTGTTAAAAAGTTATGTTGGTATTCTGAATCATCTAAATATTTATGTATTGAATATTATATCAGGTTTTTATATTAATATATTAAATTTAAAAGCTTCACTATGTCATCATATATATTCTAAATAATTTTAGAGTTAATTGTGACTTTTTTAGATGTAAGCGGTGAGTTTTATGTGAAGTATACTTTATTAGCATTAGATTCTTGCTATGCAGACTTAATTTGTTATTAGGTTCAAATTCAATGATATGCCATGAATACAATAATTAAATATAAAATTCTTAACACAGTTTTTTTTAAATTTGGAATAATTTGTTTGTCCGATGGAATTAAACGATTGCCACCATGGGAGCGGATAAGCATTACAGATATTAAGACATTTGTTATTCCACTTAACTTTAATAGCTTGTACTTCAAGCTCAGAGTCTCAAAAAGGAGGAAGTTGAACAAATTCAAAATTAGTTTTTATAATTTACTAAAATTTCCAAGTTTATAAAATTAGAGTGTTCTTGCAAAACTTCGCAGTGGACACACTCGAGCACAACGGCATGTGGTGGGTCTTAAAGTTTGCCCCCTCCTTGTTCAAATTTCAATATGACCCAAGCTGCTTCTGCCCACATCTTGGCTTGTATTAATTGCCATAAGAGCCAGCTGCTTTCAAGTCCTGCTATAGTTCTTCATTGTTTAAAAACGCACGGTTTCATGGAGTGGATCTAAATGTTTCTTTTAACAAAGAGGGATAAGAAACAAAAACATAGTTTGCTTTATTTTATACGATAAAATTAAATAATTGGTTTAATTTATTATTAAAACCAATAATGTTCATATAAGAAAATTCATATAATGTCGGCAACATCCATTTTTTTGCATCTAATCTTTAAATTATTAATTTTTAAATCTTTAATGTTCTATTATATATTATCTTTCATCCAGAATATACAAACATACATATGTATACGTAAGGCTAATATTTTTAATATTTAAATAATTAACTTAAATAATGGAAGAAGTATATATGGCAAAAAGAAACATACTTGTTTATGTAGAAAGCTGATACTAAATAATTTAGAAAATTAATTTATAAACTGTATAAATTAGGAAATGTTAAAAACGTTTAATTTTAGATTATTTGCTTTTGTATTGTATAGAACTTATAAATAAATAAATAAATTTAATTATTATATTAAAGCTTTAACTACTTCATTTTATTTTCAAAAATTTCAAACAAAGAATTCTATCTTCGTATTTCTCTTATTACTTGTGTGGGATCTTTGTATTTAAAAACGCGTGAAACTTCTCAAACATTTGAAGTGAAATTTTTAAGATATAAGTGAGATATTAATTTTTGTGATTTTAATGGAATTATTGACACCATCGCAGTTATGGTAAGTATATCTTCATTACAAGAAAAGTGCTCAGCGAAAAGTTTTCTTTTTGACAAAAGAAAAAGCAATTTGATGATAGGAAAATCTCATTTTAAGACCATAATCGTTTGTTGAAAGCCTTTTTTTATAGGATAATAATACTGATTGCTTTTAAATCATTTTTGATTTATAAAACTACTTAAGAGAAAAAATAGTTTACATGAAATTAAACAAATGCGGCAAATGATGGATTATGATAGAATTAAAAGACTTTCAGGATTTCTCAACCGTCATTGTCTAATGCAATATAACAATTCAATACGAAAATTACATTTTTTTAATGTTAGGAAGAACGTAGATGTAAAACATATGCAATATACCTGATATAATGATGGATGATGATGATCGCAAAATTGTTGCTCAAAGCGTCATCGCTTTTAATTTTTATTTATTTATTTTTGTAGATTTTTTTTGCTATAATTTCTATTATTTTATAATTCCTCTTTCAAAAGAAATACTTTTTAAATTGTACTTGTTCCTTTCAATTTAAATCTTCCTTTTTTACATTTTCTTAAGCTTAAGTGTTCTCTTTTAGAGATATCCTTGTAATTGTTTTTGAATTCGTATAAGATAGCGTTAAAAGTTTTTGAAGTTTTCTCTAATACAGGCATGTGTGTCAAAAATAAACAAGAACAATGCATTTCAGAAATAAGTGGAATACGAAGGCATTACTTAAAGTTAAAGTTATTAAAAGCTTTAAGAAAATTAAAGCCATATAGAGAAATAAAGGGAAATGAATATCACAAATTTCTTTTTTAACTTCATATTTGCTTAAACTTTCCACTTATAACGCTTATAACACTTTCAAATTAATTGATGAATACCAAGATTGTTAAATGATTTCACTAGCCACACCAGCCACACTGTTATCCAAATTTTTAAGAGAGGAACTAAAACATGTAAAGCAGTGCTTCTCAAACTTTCGATATTCGCGACCCAGTTTTCAATCATAAATTTCCTCGCATCTCCCTCTACAATAACAATGTATTGAATGCAGTAATAATGTATAATACTTTGACGCTAAAGCAACAATACGACTTTTTTATAAACAGTACAGATTATCAAGTATTAAATTTTTTATACAATTTTGTATATGATAAGCCTATGGAAAAAAATATTAAGCATGTTCTTCACTTAATATTGATCTTTAGTATCAAATATATTCTGCCGTACTGATACATTTTTAAGTATAGTATATCAGAGTCGTCAGTGTGTACTTTTTTATTATGTCAGATTATATTTTGTTTTGCTTTCCTTATAGTAAATTGATAACTTTTAAATCTTTTATATTCGACTTTTCGATATGTTCGCGGCCCCCTCGTAGGGTTATCATGCCCCAAAGAGGGGCGTGCCCCACAGTTTGAGAAACACTGATGTAAAGGAAAATCAGTGCCGACACATCTTTGAACTACTATCAGCATTAAATTTATATAGTTGTTTTTTGTAATCATGATACCTATGAAAAAATATCTTAATAAATATGAAAATAAAATTAATATTACTGTTATTAACTATTAACCAATGGATTTACATAAATGAAATGATTTTTGACCACTTTTCTTGAAAATGTCCTTAAAAATTTCTTATATTTGCATTAATCATTCCTGTTAGAGTTTTTTTAGTCTTGTAAGTACTTGATCATATAAATTTAATGTAAAACAGGTACACACAAGTTTAAGTAACTTGCAACAAGTAAACGTGCAGCAGGTATCGAATATATGAGCATGCGAAACATGGAATATGTTCCATAAACATGTACATGGGAACATGTAACATAAAAATAGACATGAGAGCATGCAACATTAATAGAAATTCGTACATGCATTAATGGCAAAAATTATAATAAATAATATTTTTTCATACATTAATACCTTGAAAAAATCCGTTTCTAATTAATATAATATTTGTAATATAAATTACACTTAATGCACATTCCACAACCAATTCAATATTTAATAATTTTAGTTTTTTAATTACATAATTATAAATTCTTACTCAGTTGGTCTGGTCATTGCCGCTACCGTTCTAGTGCTACTCCAGAGTTCCCGAATGACACAGATGTAGCAAAGAGTCATGAAGCACGCAGGAACGATGAACATTGCCACCAACTGGTAGATAGCTACGACAAAAGCTACGTTGTCATTGGCATCCCAGCAATAGTAAGCCGTAATACTGGTTAGGTTGTTGTAGTACGTAATAGGATAGATTTTCTGCAAGTAATGATACAAAGTTAAAACAGAAAACACATAATAACCTATAATGAAGCATTCAGAAGTTATAAAGAATACAGTTTTAGAAAAGAATTATTGATTAGAAACAGTGAACTACTTAATTTAAAGTGATATATAGTATCGATCAAATATTTCGTTTACCCTCGAACACTGATGTTTAGTCGACTTGGAAAACTTTATAACTGAAAATAGTTTTTTAATTTAGAATACATAAATGTGAAATATGGTTGAATAAGTATTTTGTTACCTTTTTAATTACACACTTAGATTTCTACATCACCACATGTTATGAATAAGAATAAGAATCAATTTAGAATTAGAATAATGAATATAGAATTAGATTCAATCATGTTAATTGGATGCCAATGTATTTCGACTTACCGCGACTGCTGCTTCCATGCTGGACACCTAAGTACATTTTTATAGAAGCTTGAGGAAAAAGTGATAAGTTAATATGAGTCATTGAGAAACACGCAAAGAACTTTTCCAGTCTATATTTTGCAACAAAACACACAAGCACACCATTACATGTAGGAAAACGTTGCACAACACAATCACAAAAAAAACGATGCTTACATCACACACATATACGAATCGAATGGCATTTTTCCCGCCAATAACAAATCCTTCTAGAATAAAAAAGTTCCAGTTCGTGGAACCATCTCTGGACGGTGAAAGGGGTCAACTGTTCTTAACAACAACTAAAGCAAACGATTAAATTATTACATATTCAGATAAAATCAATATCCACAATGGATATTATTTTATACCGTGAGAGACTATATTTATAATTTTTCTATATATATTTCCAAAGGTCTTTCCTTTATGAAGTAACGTGTATTGATTTTAATCATAATTTTAGCAATTAAAATAGTTCTTTAATTATCACATTTATTACTACATTAATTTATAAGTACATATAAAGAGTATTGATAGAAAAATGCGAGCCTGATGGTATAAAATAAGGTAACAATGAATACGTTAACACTATTTTAGTATATTTTACTTGTGTGTTAAAAAACTATATATTTTTATTTATATATTATTATTTTACTTTATGTATAAATGATTTCTAGATAGATATTTTAAAAATTTTAAGTAATGCCTACTATTATACCTAAAATTTTAAGCAATGCCTAGTAAGTATTTATTGCCCAGAGATTAGGAAGACTTATGTGTCACATATTTATTTACGCTCGATTTACTTAAGTTGACAGAATACATGGAAGAATATATATCTACTTGAGAATATATCCTTTACTCCGTCATTCTGTCACATTCACATTGATCGTCTATAAATGATTCTGTACTTTTTTTTATCATTTTCCAATTTTACTTAACCAGCTTTCATTCGAAATTTCAGAGTTTTCTTATATTATATGAATTTTGTTGACTTTTAAGAATAAAATATTATGCCATAAATATACATATTTTAATCTCTAATATTTTAAAGTTAGTTGATAGTTTTTTGCACAATTATTTTAATCTTTCTGTCAACTAAATTCCGTTTCCATCGATGTTAATAAAAGGTAAAACTTTGTTAAATAAAATTTTGCAAAATTGTTTTATATACATGATGCATCTGTACAACGGTTACAAACTTTAAAGACAGATAGAGTACACCAAGACGATGGAAAATCTAATAGGAATGCATGGTCGCAAAAACGCTTTTCCAGTCCGGTAGGAATGACACAAAACACCAAAAAGATATGAATAAGAGGTGAAAGTGCTGGGAAGTCTTTAGCTAGGTTACGCGATAGATGATGGCGCTGCGTAAACCAAATCATTGTCCAGTGCATATGCCCGCTTGATTGCCAGAACTCACTTGCCTTATTTGCTTCTAATGGGGGAACGTCAAGTCACTGGAATACCTCTGGGAACTTTGTTGCATGTTTCGTGGCAGCTGCTGGCGAAGTCCAGGACATGCCCGGTATTTTCGCTGAAGTTCAGTCTTCAATGCACCGGAATTGTGATTATTGCCTTTTTAATATATATATATATATATATATATATATATATATATATATATATATATATATATATATATTACTTAGATTTTTGCTGTACTAAGAATAATAAACATGCTTTTTCCTTTTATTCTTGTCCTGTCTTTCTTGTGTTTTGTGTCGTCATACTACCACGCCAAGAAATCATTTCGACCATTCATCGAAATGTGATTTCTCATTGTTTAGGTATACTCTGTCTATTCTGAAAGTTTGTAACCGTTGTACTCATACAACCTGTATTATTAATATTACAATTTGCTTATTTAACTTTTAAAAACTCTACTTCATTCGAATTAATATTTATGTATTACATTTAATATTTGGTGTATAAGCATTCTAAGAATAAAAATGACAAGATATAAACTTAATTAAAACAAAAAACGTTTTATTAGTGGAACTTTTAAAATAGAGAAAAAAAATCAATTGCTTGACTTGAAATCTTGCTTTACGAGATGCACTTAAAAAATACGCTTCAGTTTTACATTATACAGAACTTTTGAAGAAGTAATTAGTTATTGTAAATAGAATCAAATGGAAATTATTTGAATGAAAAAATAACAGTTTACTATTTTCAGTTTAAGTATTTATATTCATGTCTAACTACACATTTTCAAAAACCAACTATTTTTTTTTAATTATTTTGATAGATTAATTTAAACCATTTTTTAAATACATCAATTTCTTAAGAAAAATAATTTTAAAAAAATTTTATTTCTTCATTTATTTTAATATAGTAAAAAATTGTTAAAAATTATTTAAATTGTAATCTCAATTTCTTTGTAGTTGTATTACAATTTTATAGCATTTGTTTAAATACTTTGTGCAAACTAATTTAATTATTTAAATACGATACCCATTATTAAAATACATTCATTGGAAAGTGATAGTATAATCAGGAAAAATAGTCCTCTTGGTAAAAAAGTAATTATGCAAAGATGTTTGACTGCTCAGCTTTACAGTTTTTTCAAATAAAGTGATTAGAAGTAATAATTAGAAATTAAGATTACATGCAAATTTTACATCATTATATTTTAAATTTGTTGCAAATCATACTTAAGTAAGTATTCTGTACACTTATAAATATTTATTGAGACATTTTTTCCCCTGAAATCTCCATACCCTAGAAACTACATTGTACTCTATATAAAAGGCTTTTCATTTAAATAAAGGAGTGTTCATTCACTTTAATGCTACACAAGGGCTGTATATGAATTTCGTAATTTTGAACCATGGTCAATTGACGAGAATGATTCCGTAGCTGACTCCCCTTCAAATTTCCACACCCGATAAAAGGGTGAATTTTGAGCCTCTACAACTTTAGCGTGCATCAGAGCCTCTACACTTTGGGTTTTCAGTGGCTCTGAACATGTGACTCATGTTTTAAGAAAATTACCAAATATTTCTAGGTAATGCAAAATAAATTATTTTTTGTTGAGAACGAAGCAGAAAGCAGAAGGTTTTCAAGAACCAACAAAAGAAAATAAATACACTCTGGCTCTTGAGCTACATTCACGAAATTTGGTATGCATGTAGTGTATATGAAAATAAACAAATGATTAAAAATTCAGAACAAAATATCCGGTTACGTGAACATCAACCACGTAATTGCAACCATGTGCACTCGGTTATCGTGGCCACTTTAATTTATGGAAAATAGATCATATAACATTTTTAAGTTGAAACTACTCGTCCAATTTTCTTAAACATAAACTGCCCACACCAAAAATTAGACAATAAAGCAACTTTATGTTTTGAAGATGACAAGAAAATTACATCCAGTCGAATATTTCATTTGATAGGTAATGCAAAATAAATTACGTTGTTTTTTTGTTGAGAACGAAGCAGAAAGCACTGTTGAAGAAAACTTCATAAGCAAATCAATTTTAACGCCCCTATCAAAAGTCAAGAACCAACAAAAGAAAATAAATATAATTTAACGAAAGCTCGTTGTTTTACTTCCTCTATTGTAACTCGCAAATATTTAGTTTTTGCTTTGAGAAGGGGTGATTGAAAAACATCCTAACAACAGGTTATACCTGGATTCGTGGATAGGGAATGTTTGATATAGACCAGGCAAAGGTAATCCGCGCATAGTTATACTAGTTGAAATATGACGGGTATCTCTTGTTAACAGCTCATTCGAGCCAGAATAGGCAATTCTACTCAATTGAGAAGACAGTTGATTGTGACAACTAACTGGATGGTATCAAGCTAAGCATTCCAAATCAAGTTACACCAGGATAGTTCCCATGCGCATAGGACAATTATGTGTATTTCCTTGATCTCAAGATATGCAGCTTGAAGAAGGTGAGCTGCTGAACATCGAGTAGGGATGCAAAATGATTAAAGCCTTTTTTTATGTGTTGACTAGTCTATATTCAGCCTTATGTGAAAGACATGATTGTTCTGGTACGAAAGGAAAAAGGCGCTTCAAATAACCTCATATTCGTCTGTGAAATTTCATAGCATAAACGATGTGGATTGATGATTATGGATGCAATAAGAAGAGGTAGGAAAGCGAATCTGTATATTATTCAAATAGACAGCTTGATGACACAAATCTATGCAAACGAGATACAAAGACTTTATGCCATGTCTTACACTGTAGCCACTGGCGATTCTTTTCTTTTCATTCCTGATTATACTATACTACACATAGCTTGTAAGGAACATATTTGAATCTGAATCATTACAGTATACTGAGTAGCGAACATGTTTTCCTGACCTAAATGTGATTGAGGGGAGTTGGAAACTTCTCTCTCTCTCTATACCGACAATGTTAAATTGGCCGTTTTCGATGTACCTTTTCTCAAAATCTGTTTAATGTACATGCTTGTAATTTTTCATACTATTAAAGTACACCTGTCTCATTATACTAAAATGAGCTTTTAGCTAATTTTGAATTTTTTAATAAATTATGAAATATTTTATCAAACATTGCGAAATTTGACCCATTTTTTACTTAAAAAAATTTGTAAAAATTAAATTTTTGAGTTTTTTACAAAAAGCTCATTTTAGTATATATTAGATATCATTATATATAATTCATAAAAACTTTACATACCTGTGAACAGTAGTTTCTCAGAAAAGGTACATCGCACATTAAAATTTACATTTTGAGATAAATTGATTTTAATGCATACAGTGAGACTTCTAATTGGTTAGGAAATAAAAAAAGGCTCAATTTAAAATAAAAGATACATGTTTTGGTTTATATCAGTCGTTACACTTTTAAGCAGAAACAAAGTAATTTGTTTACAATTTTCGCCATTAAAATGGGCGTGGCCCAAATTCAAAGATTATTTAAAAATACGTTTTAAGGGCTTCTAAATACCCTAGAGGTTAAAGTAAGGTATTTTGAAAAAGGTTAAAATCTATACAATTTGAAAATGTAAAAATCTCAAATTGTCAAAAAAATAAGATTTTAGCTTTCCAACACCTCTTGAGTAAGTTTGGATTATACTCAAACAACGCATTGCAGCGAGATTAATTTCTCCATTTAGTGTCTTTGACTTGGATACAGTTATATTAGAAAAGTTAAACTGTATTTCAAAAAATATTATTGATAATCTTATCGCGTTCTTGGAACATAGATGTGCCACAGTCTTAGTTGTTTGAAGATGCTATACATCATATTAAATAATATATGCATCATTTTCAAACAATATCTTTTAATGTTCTTCCCTTTTCAAAAAGAACTACCCCCCATATAAATTATTTGCGTCTTCTTTTCTCTCTCTCTCTCTCTCTTGTGTTATGTATTACTACATATACAATTTCATTTTATGCTAATGCATGTCTATTTCCCATATTTTGTAACGGGTTCTTTTCGCATCTTTCAACGTATCCTCAAGGAGAAAATTCTTTAATAAATTGTTTGATTTTAGAAAACCTCTTTTTGTGAAGGAACCGTGATGCAAGCAAATGAATCTCACTTTATAAAATTAAGGGAAACGTGATAGCGAAGGAAGTTAGTACTAAGATCTTGATAGTATTAGTCTAAATCAGTGTTTCTCAAAGTGTGGGGCACGCCCCCTTGGGAGGGCACGATAACCCTACAAAAGGGGCGCGAGCATATCGAAAATTTAAAGATTTTTTAAAAATAACTGGAAAGAGAAGTAAACAAAATACTTTCTTCCATAATAAAAAAAAATACACAATAACACTGATATAATTTATGTTCATCATCTGGCATTTTTCCTTCATCAAATAGCTATCTTTGATCCCAAAACCAAATTAAAGAAGAAAAAAACCATTTCGTTTAAATTGCTGTATTTCCTCAATGAGAGATTTTTTTAATTACATTTTAACATAAAATATTACTCGTTAAAAGAAAAAACGAAACCCTGACTCAGCGAAAAATTCTAAGATAAACAATTCATCACTGTAATTATTATTAAAGTACCGTACATAAGTTGTTGAAAAATAAAAGGAATACATGATTCGCTTTTCAGCCAGACTGCATAATACGTTTGCTGATCATTTGATTGACCTTCAAACTTACTGGTATGGTTAGTTCTACATTAGTTCCGTCTCATCTTTTATGTGTTTGTTTTTCGTTTAGGAAAATTGTAAATAATAAAGAGTTTTACGATATTTGTAAAAGAATTGATTGATTTGAAGGATTATTTGGCCAAGATGCATATTTTTATGAGTATTTTCAAATATACAAATCATAGGGAAAAACGTCATAATCCTTTTTAGATGATCCGTATTTTTTTTCTGAATATACTTTTAACCAGGGAGTGGTGGTGCAAGGCATCTGTGATCTCTGTTGAAAGGAGTTGAAACTGATCAAGCAAAAGAAGAACCTGCTGAAAGAATGCATATTATTCATGATTGAGAAACGCGATGAACATGAAACGAAAGGAAAATTTTCAAATGCTTTCTAAAGAACTCCATCAACTTAAATATGAAGCCATAAGTGTACAACAAGGTTCAGTTCGCCTTGTCAAAAAGACACAAGAAAGAAAAAGTTCAACTTGCTATTTGTTGATCACGAAAGGTGTCGCGAGTTCGAGCCCAGTACCACTAAAGACCCAACGTGTAGGGGAGAGATGCACGTTAAATCTGTCAATAGCTCAAACGTCCTCTTGTTGGAGTGGTGTGGTAGTTAAAAGAGGTCAGCTCAAGTATCGTCCTCGACACTTGACCATGGTGCAAAATCACGAGGTCCGTCTCCAAAAGCCCTCGTGTAGCTGAACAGTGCGACGTCAATATTCACTCACTCGATCATGAAAGCTCATTAAAACTACAATAACTTGAACAAAATATGACAGCTTTGCCAGCAAATAACATTTCTGTAATATTAGTGAAAATTGTCTCTGATTTATGTCCTTTATTAAGATCTTGCACTTTTGAAATATTTTAGTTCAGTTTTATTGGAATTTTTCTCAAATCATCAAAGAAAAATTGAATAGTCCTTGAAAGCAGGTAAGTATACTTTCTCTTAATGAAGTTATTCACTGGAATTCCGATTTGTATCGTGAGCAGTTAAAATAACTATAAACAAATGATTGGGGTAACTGAGTCCCCCCCGCACTGCCATTACCATTAGTATCGAGTGCACGCCTGCTCCCGGGTTAAAACATTTTGAAGTCTTCTCGCTTTAAATATTAAAAAGTAACACAGTTATTCTTCATCGGAATTTTATTTTATTTTTCATTATTTAACATTAATTCTAAATGCTAATTCTGTGAGGTTTAAAATTATAGTTCTCTTTTAAACAGTTATTTCAATTATAGCATTTATCTAAAATATCATTTGACATTTTTGTATACAATGTCGTGCACGCAGTGTTACTTTCCTTACAGATCAGCTATTAGTTCAAGAATGTTTTATTTTTTTAAAAAATGAATTCGTGCCAAGAGCCGGTGTTTCAGCCAGAATACGTTTAATGTATCAGTACTGAAGAAGGTATTTTATAAATAATTTCTTAATACTAAATTAAGAACAAGTTTAATAATTATTAAGGACTTCCATGGGCTTGTCTTGTAGAGCAAAGTTTTTCCAAGGAAGGTTTTACATCAGAAATTGACCCTCTGAGTTATTTTTCTATATTTAGCTGAGATCTATATTTTGTCTTTAAAACAGCCACCACAGAAAATTTGGTTTAACAAAGGTAGGATGTTGAAAATGGTAATAGTATACGAAGTGCTTTAGTTTTCAGTACAGAAAATTCATCATCCACCTCTACCCAAAATTTAAGAGCAATTTATTACAAAATTGCCTTTTGATTTTTCACTGGATGTGAAATCTATGAAGATTTCAGATCCTGTTCGGAAGTTGAGAGCCCTTCTGGAGTATCTTGAAATAAATCCCTAATCCACTCGTAACTTGCTACCAAGTTGTACTCATCCAGAAAATCCTTTTTAAAATTCTTCAGATTTGTAAGTTTTAACACATAACGAGCTTCCCATTAAATTTACTTCAGTAGTGGTAAATCCAAAATTTAAGTATTTTTGAGAATATTGCCTTGTTTTAATTTTCGGAACCATGCTCGTCTGTGTACTTTTTGATCCCTTATTATCGTCGAATGTTTGCTTACGACTTAAAAATGTATGTATGATTTTGTTTTAATCTACTGCCGTAAGTACTTAATTAAAGTGAATTACAATTAACGTTCAAATTAAAAAATGTACATTCAAGCTAGATTCGGTAGCTATAGAAGTAACAAGTCGACCAAAACTGACTGGAATTGTACGAGGAAAAGCATTTTTACATGTTTTGCGCAGATGTCCGATAGGTTGCCCAGACTCACGCAAACGTACCCGATAATGCCGGATGTGATGGATATGATAGAGAGCAAGATAGACTAGACTACTTTTCTAATGACATTTGCACTTTGAGAAATGAATGCTGAAGCGAATATATGTTCAATTAAATATATCATTTTGCGAGCTGTTCCAATTTAAAAATGAGAGAAAAGAAAAATAACATAATAATAAGTATGTAATATATATTTTAAGTAATTTTCTTAAAATATATATATATTACTTAAAATGTAATAAATTTAAAGTAAAAAAATTTTTTAAAAAAACAAGTAAGTAATATATATTTTAAGAAAATAATTTT
This sequence comes from Trichonephila clavipes, assembly GCA_019973935.1. Lineage (NCBI taxonomy): Eukaryota > Metazoa > Arthropoda > Arachnida > Araneae > Nephilidae > Trichonephila > Trichonephila clavipes. Next base: position 85,859 of record BMAU01015724.1, read on the forward strand.
TTTAATAAAATATATACTACTTAAAAATTACATATACAAAATTTAATATACTTATCGTATTAATTTGTACGGATTATAATTCAGATCGTTTTATAACTTTACGTCTCTCTCTCTCTCAAAGTGCATTTTTATTGCAGTAAATCAGTGCTTCTCAAACTGTGGGGCGCGCCCCCATGGGGGGGCGCGATGACCTTACGAGGGGGGCGCGAACATATCGAAAATAAAAGATTTAAAGAATAATTAGTTTACTGGAATGAATTAAAACAAAATACTTTCAGACATAATAAAAAATGCACTTTTACTCTGATATAATTTATAGGCGATATTAAGCCATCAAAAATAAAAACTTCTTCAATACCTAATTAGCTATCTTTGATCCTATAACCAAATAAAAAACTTTGATTTGATTTGCTGTCATCCCGTGATGAGAGATTTTTTTATTACGCTTTTTTTTAACCTCTAACATACTACTCTTTCAGAGAAAAACCAGATCCCGGACCCAGAATCGAAAAACTTTAGGAACATAAAAAATTCATTACTGTCATTTATTTTGAAATATTGCACATTATAGCTGTAGTTTGTTTGACCTTCTAAGTTATTGGTACAGTTAGTTATGACCCCTCTCTTACGTGTTCTCTGTTGCACTTTTTTTCATGCAAAAGAGTTTTATGATATTTGGAAAACCACGGAGAGCACAGACACACACACAAGCACATGAAGGATTACTTGGCCAAGACATATTTTTATAAATATTCTCAATGTATAAAGCATAACGAAAAATGTTTCACACATTTTTTTAGCAGTAACATACATATTATCATAATGAATATACTTTTTATCCGGAAGTGATCGCACGGGACACACAGATTACGAAATCGTTAATTCTGGCAAAACTGTTTATTTATTACCAAAGAAAAATTTAAAAGTCCTTGAAAGTAGGTAAGTAAACTTTCTCTTAGCTAAATTATTCACTGGAATCATGATTTGTATCGTGTACAATAAAATAATTATAAAAAAAAAGATTGGGGTGACTCAATAACCCCGACCGTACCGAGTGCGCGCCTGCTCCCGGGTTAAAACATGTTGAAGTCTTTTCACTTTAAATATTAAAAATAATACAATTATTCTTCATCGATATTTTATATTATTGATCATTATTTAACATCAGTGGCCCAAACAAAGGGGGTGGGGGTCCGGACCCCCCAAAGACCTTGATTTTTTTCCGATTGATTATAATTCTAAGATTATAGTACGCAAAATTTAGTTAAGTATTTGATATTAATGATTAATTTTATTAGTTAATGCTAATTATTTATTCAAGAATTAGTTTTTTACTGTATTTTGTTCCCGAAAATCGACAAAATCAAAAGGAACCTGATACAAGATTGGTGAACTTTCGACCCCGGACCCCCCTTGAAAAATTCCTGTGTGCGCTACTGTTTAACATCAATTATAAATGCTAATTCTGTGAGGCTTAAAATTACAATTCGCTTAAAACTAATTATAATTTGAGCAACGATTTTTAAAAAATCATTTTACGTTTTTGTAAACATTGTCGAGCACTTGTCTTTGCTTCCCTTACAATTCAGCTATTATATCAATAATGTTTTATTTTCTTATAAATGATTTCGAGCAAAGAGCGGGCACTTCAGCCGGTATACTTTTAATGTATCAGTGCTGCACAGAATATTTTATAACTAATTAATTAATACTAAATTAAGAACAAGTTTAATAAGTATTAATGACATCCATGAGCTTGTCTTGGAAAGCAAAGTTTTTATAAGGAATGCTTATTATTAGAAATTGACCCTCTGAGTTCTTTTTCTATATTTAGCAGATATCTATATTTTGTCTTCTAAGCAGCTACCGCATTTTGTAATATGTTCAATTTAAAAATTAGAGAAAGGAAAAATAACATAATAGTTATCCTATTATTTTATTTATTTATTTATTTTGCTTAAAAGTAGTATACAAAATTTAATACTTATGTTACTAATTTGTATGGTTTATAATTAAGATCGCCTATTGTAACTTTAGCGTCAAAGTGCATTATTATTGCATTCAGTACATTATTAATGTATAAGGGGGGCGCGAAAAAAATTGTGTTCGAAAAGGGGGGCGCCAGTATTGAAAGTTTGAGAAGCACTGCAGTAAATACATTATTGTTGTACAGGGGGCGCAACAAAAATTATGATTGAAAATTTGGTCGCCAGTATTGAAAGTTTGAGAAACACTGGTTTAAATTATACCAGGGAGAGAAAGTTACACTGTGATATTTTAACGTATATTGGCATATGACTCGTAGCCTCATTATCAGTGTCAAAATTCTACAAGTTTTGGTCCATCTAGTATAAATATAACTTATTTATTATTATTATTAACCCGACACTTCACACGTGAAAAAAACTACCTTAATTTCAAGCGCAGGAAATCTCATATCTAAGAGTGTTGAAATTCTGTTTTTACCATAGAATTCGCATACAAAAGCGAAAAAGGAAGAAAAGTAGGAAATACAATTTGTTTATTACACTTTCCACCTGAAAATTTAGTTTTTTTGTTCTTTTTATTAGGGCATTCAGTACATTGTTTAAACACTCCTTAAGTCTTCGTCCCGAGTAAGCGGAATGTATTCACTGGATCTTAATTTTTTTTTTAATTTAGTAGAAGCATTGCTTGTGTGTGTGTGTGCTGGTTTTTATACATTCTTCTGTTAATCGAAATCCAAAACACTTCAGAAAGCAGCGTCATTTTCGATGTCTATATATATATATATATATATATATATATATATATATATATATATATATATATATATATAGTAGACCGTTCCCGAATACTTAACAAAATAATTTGAGCATTTATTGTGGCAACGTTTAACAACATAAAAAATATTGTCATAGGCTAACGATTAGATTTTCTAGCCATTTAATATGATGTGGACATTTTATCAAGGACTATAATTGCTCCCTCAGTTAAATTATCTGGACTGATTTTAGTATAGGAATCACACTTGTGCTATTATACTCTTCATCATTCAATTCTTCCTCATCATCCCCGCAAAGAGACATTTTTCATCCGAAAATACTGTTGTACTATATCTGTTGCGACGCCATTAATTTATTCATGTACTTTCCCTGATCACGCTCGTGGCATCATAAGTATGACGTAAGGATTGAAGTGATGTCATGCGCGCCGGTCAGGGATTGGTTCTTTATTAGCTCATAAGATGTCAGATGTAGAATCAAGTGTATATATATGTAGCTCTTTCCTTGGAAACTGTAGGTTTTTTTGTGTGTCTCTGTGCTGTGCTGTAAATAAAGATTTTTGTTCCAGTAACCGTCGCAAAGTATTATTTGCAGAACCTTGAGTAGTAACAATATCTATTAAATACTGTATCCATTAAATTACTTATAAATATCCCATTTATTTATCATAACTACAATAAAGTGTCATTGTACTAGAAATATTTTAAAGCGTGCTCATGTATCTAGAACTGTAACGGCGATTCATGCGCAGGGTATGACGATATCCAAAGATATACAAATAGAGGCGATATCCAAAAATATACATTTAGAATTCACCTACAAGCTAAGGCTCTTCAAAGGATATGTCCTTAAAGTCAGCTACGCGAGAAACTATTTATTTTCCCGAAAGGGTTTATATAGAGCCTTAAAAAAATTTAGGCGGTGGGTATGACATACCCTGCGCGTTAAGTCCAGGGTTAACTAACGCACAATCATTAACTAGGTTCAATCATATTAAATTTTGAATTGACTTAAGTAGAATTTGTTGATTTTTCAATATGACTTCCTCATACTAATGCAAACTCAGGCAATAACATGCTATTTACTTCCTTGTATGCTTCCCTAATGTTTTTGAGCGATGTACAAAATACTTTATGAGAGTTGCAATTTTTACAAAGTCTCTAATACCTTGAAAATACAATGATATACCATGATATAAATATATATTAAGAAATGTACATGTATATAAAGCATGTTACTGATGTATGCCAAATGTATATCAGTATATCGGATGTTCAAAAATAACTATTAGAGCTATTTTTTTAAAAAATTTTAATCCTTGATCAGATAAAGATGATAACTCAGTTGATCTCATATTTTATTTCCCAATTTCCACACGTCGATAAGATTTTAATTCGATGGGATTTAAAATAATCCAACCTAATATCTTTTCACGAAAAAATTTCTTGGAAAAAAAAATGCAAACTTAAAATCTATTTAAACTACAATGGAAATAAACTTTGTATTTTTCATCTTTATAAGACATTGGACTTATGACACGTTTTATTCTTTGTGAAAATATTTAATGATAATTTAAATCAACAAGTAATTAATTAAAGACAAGTAATCAAAAATCATGAAGGATAAATTGATTTTGATTCTGTAAATTTCAAGAGAAAAGTGCAACGCTTGTAGAATAACTTCTTACCGTATATTTCCCTTCATAAACACGCTACAAGTTTTAGTTTAGGTGTCACAGGGGTGTTAATCATGGATTTTTTCGAATTTTCGAAAAAAATATATGTTCCTCATTTTCTTTTGAACATTTTGATACCAAGCACGTGATAGTACTACAAAAACTTCGAAAGTTATTCGAAAATTTCCAAACAGCAATTTAGTAATAACAATGTTTAAATGGCTACATGCCACACCCACTTAATCTTGATTTCCGCATACGTTTTATTTTTCTGTTTTTAAAAAGCCTCATGAAATATTTTAAACACTTGCTTAATTGAGAAGGAAGCTTGCAACTCAACACACACTTTTTTAATGTGTTTTGGTAATGCTAGCACGTTCTTTGAAATAACTTATCGAAATTCAAAACAGCGTTGTTTAAAACCATTTATCAAAATTGAAAACAATTGAAAACTCTCGATTGAAATGGAAAATACTCAACGTAGACCTTCAGGTAAACGTCCTAAGAAAAGAAGATTTAGAGGGAACCAATTCATGAAGGTATGTTCTCATACATATGTTGCAGAAAGGAGAGATACAAGTAAGTGTGCTTCCAGTAATAAAATCTCAGGAATTCAGACTTCATTAAAGTCAAATCTTGTTAAGGTAAGTGAAAAACTCTCTCTTCTTCAAAGGATATCGTATTTTTTTGATTTTATTTCAACTTTTAGCTCTATTTTATCAGTATCATGTTGTTTAAAATGTCATAAACCATTAACAATTAATGAAAAGTTCACTCGTGGTTTATGTTCGAATTTTGAAATACGTTGTAAAAACTGTGGGAGTGTTTGTACTTTTTCAAGCTGTGAAAACACTGGGAATAAAAATAATGCTCCAGAAATTAACAGAAGATCTATTTTAGCAATGAGATGCATAGGCCAAGGTTTAGAGTCATTAAAAACCTTTTGTGCTGTAATGAGTCTTCCTAATCCTGTTGAACAAAAATCATATGATGTTATTAATAATAAACTTTCACGTGTTATGAAGGAAGTCGCTGAAGAAAGCATGAAAAGGGCAGCTGTCGAAGAAAATTCTTCGTCACCTGATAACCTTTTAACGGTAAGTGGTGATGGTACCTGGAAGACGAGAGGACATTCATCGTTGATTGGAGTATGTACTGTAATTAGGGCCGAAACAGGTAAGGTTTTGGATAGGGAAGTGTTGTCCTCATTTTGCAAAGGATGCGACAGTTATAAAGGGGTAAAGTTTGGTATCAAGTACAATAAATGGCAAAGAGTGCATAAGATTTCATGTAGAAAAAATTATTCTGGCTCTGCTGGTAAGATGGAGGTTGACGGGATGTTGAGGATTTTTAATCGATCAGAAAAGATTCACAACCTGAAATATTCGAACTACATAGGAGATGGCGACACAAAAACATCCAATGCCCTTTCTGAAAACAAGCCATACGGCGATGACCATCTTATTCAGAAAATAGAATGTGTAGGCCATTGCAAAAGAGAATGGGTACAAGACTTAGGAAGCTTAAATTAGTATATAGTAAAAAGAAATTATATCTGATGGTAAAACCATTGGCGGTAAAGGTAGGTTAACTGATAGTTTAATTCATAAACTTGCGCATTACTATGGTAATGCTATTCGATGCAATTCTACTAGTGTAAAGGAAATGCGGAAAGCCATTTGGGCTGTTTGGGGTCATTCTTGCAGCACTGATGATGAACCGATGCACTGGTTTTGTCCTACAAATCCAAATACATGGTGTAAGTATAATGCCGCAATTAATAATAATTTACAAAATTATAAACACAAACCCTCAGTTGCTAAAGCTGTTCGAGATGTAATTAAGCCTGTATTTGCAGACTTATCTCATCCGGCACTCCTGAAGAAATGTTTAGGAGGTAAGACACAGAATCCTAATAAAAGTTTAAATTCATTAATTTGGAAATTTTATCCTAAGACGATTGGTTCTAGTCTTCAGATTGCAGAGATTGCTGCAAATCTAGCAACCAGTGTTTTTAATGATGGAAATCAAATACTAATTACTATTTTAGAGAAATTTCGCTTGAAAATTAACATAAATGTTTGTGTGTCCCTGGCTGAACGTGACAATTGTCGAATCTTTACGTCAAGACCGAGGCGCTTAGAATCATCTTTTGAAGCTCGCAGAGCCAAGAAAATTAAAAAGAGTAAAGAAATTGAGCTGTTTCAGGAACAGTAAGGTATATCTTATGATCCTGGAGCATTTTTGCGTGTAAGTTTTAAGATTTATTTTCTCAAATTCAATTTTAAAATTTAAAAGCCCTTTTTCTCAGTTTGTGTTTTTTTTTAATTACGCGCATTGCGTTTCATAAACTATCATACTTTGGTGTATAAAACTTTACACAGAATTATAAATTCTATCATAATCTTCAAATCCTAGCTATTTATAGTATTATAAATTTTTAATTTTTTGAAATATTTCAACAAAAATTGAATTTTTTAAAAACTTTTTTAAAAAAAATGTATTTTTTTATTTTTAAAAATATTTTTTTTATTTTTTATTTATATAAGATAGGCTAGCATGTAATAAGGATATATTTGGCTTTATAAATCAACTTATTGCTAGTAATTAGAATTATTATTGCAGAAAATATCATGCGCGTCGTAAAACTTACTATTTGTTTCTTACAAAAAATTTTCTTATTTTTATGTGCTTATTATTTTTAAAATTATGATTATATTTTAGATATTTTATACTTTTTTGAAACTTTATTCCTTTATAAGAAATGTGTAAAAGAATCAAATTATTTCATTTTAATCTCAAAGAATTATTTCTAGTTGAAAATTGTTTGTATTTTGTGCTCTCGAAACATTTTTAACACCCCTGTGGCCCCTTAAAGCAAGTTTAATTTGTACTAGGACATATTATATCACACTATGTTTTTGGTAAGGTTAAATCTGTAACGTACAATCTTTTAGCCGTTCATAATTCTGTGAAAACAACGTATTACACAATAGAGTACTTAATGTTTAATGTAAAAACAAAACAGAAAAATTGATTATTATTTAAAAATTAAATAAATATTAAAATATGTATATTTAAACACATACACACGCACGCACACACACGCACGCACACGCAAGCACACACGCACACACACACAAAGCGAATCATTACCCTCCTTTCCTCTTTGGTGCAGATCGACTAGGGAGCTGCCCTTTTGAACGGTCTGCTACACTCCTACGAAAACGATGGAAGACGAGTGACACGTTGAATAGAAGTGTTGCCGAGTGCCCCTGATTAAGCACTGGATACTAGCTCTGTTGCCTAACCTTGAAAAGGGAAATTATAAAAGTGTATTTCCTTTTTGACTTTCCCTCGTATACTACTAGAATAAAAAAATTCCCAGAAAGGTCACCTACATTCTCGCGGGTGTACGTTGGAGGCGAAATGTCTCTTTTGCAGGTTAGCAACACTAATAAGTGAAATTCACAGCCATCTGACTATACGAATTTTTCATGCGTCGGGTTTTGAACTGTCGTTTTTGGAGTAGCTTGCAAACATCGAATTCTGCGTTTTTCTCGAGAAATCATCTTATGAGACACTCAAGGCATACCGAAATGATGTCATGAAAAAAAACCGACTGTGTATGAGTGGCATAGTTGTTTTCGAGAAGATGTCACACAAACATCAAAGATGACCTACGGACTGGGCACCCCTGTTCTTCTACCACAGATGAGAACGTTGAGCGCGTTCAAGAAATCGTGTGTGCGGACAGACGAATAACCATTGATACTAATGTCACTGAACTTGGAATTTCACATGGCAGCATTCACAGTATTCTGCATGATGTTCTGAAAACGGACAACATCGTGCTTGTCCGCACATGGTTCCAAAAATTTTATCACCTGAATAAAAATGGCCAGATTGATTGATTGATTGAATATTAACGTCGCACTGTTCAGCTACACGAGGGCTTTTGGCGACGGACCACGTAATTTTGAACCATGGTCAATTGACGTGGACGACACCTGAGCTGGCACCCCCCTCTCCTATGAGCATGGCCAGAGAATTGATTGACATGGCTGATGAAAATGACAGCTTCTTGAAGAAAATAGTGACAGGTGATGAGACATCGTGCTTTCTAAACAATCCTTATACAAAACGTCACTCAAGTAAATGGACAACAGAAAGACCACCAAGAAAGGAAAATTTTCACTTGAACAAACGCCGAGGGGAAAAGCGACAAAGCAACGGAAAGATCTGTCAAAAAAATGAATTACAGGAGTGTTTTGAACAATTATACGAACTCTGGAACATTTATGCGAATGCAGGACAGTACTTTGAATAAGATTAAACTATCGTTCAAAAACTTCAAATTAAAAAAAACAACACTTGGACAAAAAATAACTTGCTTGATCGTTAGAAAAAAAAATGTTTGATTAAAGTGAAGAAAATATCCTAATGGGAAGAACTTAAATCAACAATACGTTAAAATTGTTACAATAAAAAAATAGCATCATCTTTTTCCATCAGTACAATAAGATTTATTCTCAACACATTCTATTATATCCAAGGAATTCTCAAAGTGTTGTAGAATTATGTTCATTAAGTGATCACATCCTCTTAAATTTTTCTG
>BMAU01015725.1:0-46739 GCA_019973935.1 Trichonephila clavipes
CCGGCGGCTCTGAAGAACAGTTCGTGCACATTTCAAAGCTCTTGCGTCCTTCGGAAAATTTCATTGATTTGATACGGCCGCTTCGAAAGCGGGCTAGAAGAGTTTGATCCTGTCTTGTAAAACCGTGAGCCTCCAGGACGAGAACATTGATACCAATGGTGCTCTGGGGGAGGGGGTAATGCAAGCGGTCTTATTCTGGTGTTTAGTTCTAGAGAAAATCTCCAAAAAAATGAGGGGTGCTCACGGCTTTGGTAACTCGCGAGCACCAGCCTTGGCCAAAGTGTCCGCAATCTCATTTCCCTCTAGATCTATGTGAGAAGGAATCTACTGCAGATGAATTTGATGCTTTGTGGAAAGTCGTTTTAACTTGGTGAGGATTGACACTCCAACATCTCTCACATTTTGCCAATTGGACAAGTGCTGTATTGCACTTCTACTATCAGACAGTATCCAAATCTCTCTTCCATTTGTAAGAGATGCAAGAGAACCAAGGGCCTCATCAATGCCTATTAGCTCACTGCGAAAAACCGAGCAACCGTCTGGATTTCTCCTCTGGATTCTTAAGATATGGTCTTGCAATTTGATGTAAATTCCGCTGCCAGATCAATAATTATCGTCTCTACTACCATCCGTAAAAACCTGAACGGCGTCAATTGTGGTATATCTCCAATTCTCTCTAGAGCTAATTGCTTCAGATAGGCAGGAAGGTCTGCTTGTTTATTCACGTGTACTGGTAATTCTGGATGGAAGAAGACCCTGTCAAGATTATCCGCTGGGGCAAGACATTGCGACAGGTAATGAGGTTCCACAGCACCAATACAATCAATATTATATAATGTTTTGTAACACTTAAGCCATAGCGAATATAAGTGGCATAGGGTTCAAGACTTTATAATAGATTTCTTTTTTGAAATTTGTTTTTTATAGCTCCCAATTTAATAATTTGTTTCAGTTTTATAGAGAATGGATTTAAAAGTCATTGCAAATTAAGTGATGAGCTTAAAAAATTAAAATTAATTATTTAAAATTTATGAATAACTAAATATTAATTGTTATTGATACAGAATATCAAGCACAATATGACAAAAAATAGAAAAAGACCATAGACATAAATCCACATTTGTAATAAAGTCTATTCTATATAGTAAATGCATTTAAAATTCCACATTTTCTAATAAAAAAAATTAGCAATATACTTTACTTTGGCTTTTAATGCATTAAAATCTGTTTTATGAACATTCTTTGATGTATAGAATGTAATTTCAATACTTTAGGGGGATATAAATTAAATTTGCATTTAAACCTTCCATATGCATAATTACTTCTACGTAGAATACATAAAATGTGGCTTAAAAAATTATAATTAATAATTTTGGTAAAAAAACAAATAAAAAGAGGAAGTTCATATTAAAAACATTTTTAATCATGTTTTTATGTAATATAATGAACGATGTTTTCCCAATTTCATGACAAATGCTAACAATTAAGTCAAATAATATTATTTGTAAAAGTATGAATTTCTGCAAACTAGATAAGAAATGAGCAACAGAAAACACTTTGTTCAAAAATGACTATATTTAAATTTAATTCAATAAACAAAAACAATGAATAAACAATAAAAGTGAAATGAGGTGCTGCATGATATAAACGGTTAAGATACAACACCAACATAATACAAAATTTAAATATACTAACATTAAAACAACAACAAAACAATCCTTTTAAGAAATTATCTTTTTCCAAACATTTAATTTTTTTTTAAAAAAAAGTTCAAAATGAAGAACATAAATTTGATTGTCTTAACAATAAACAACATAAAAGTGAACAAATTCTTTCAAGCACAATGAGAATCAAATATGCAGTAAGCATTTAAGTCATGTTAAAAATAATCAATTTGTTGTTAGCTTATATAACATTACAAGAAAGCTAGTAATCAAATAAATAGTTATTTTTGTTTAACAATTCAATGATTGCAATACATTGCCTAAAGTACAAATTCTCTATGCTACTACTAAATATTGATGTTGAATGAAAATGTTAATGTACATATAGCTCAATTCTCATGGGAAAAAAAGCCCCCCTTCCCTTTGACATTTGATCTGAATGCAAATTACTGAATAATTAATATTACAATGCTTTCCATTAAATTTTATAAGAACGTTTTATTTCGCTATTAGATTATACATTCTACATAAATCCTTAAGAAATAGCAACATTAACTAATGTGTATCTAAGGCAGATCCTGATTATATTATGTACATGAAAATTCCAGAGAATTTATGTTGTTCAAAAGCTCAGTAATAATATCATTAAATAAAGAGTACAACAAGTAATCAAATTTAAAATAAAATATACCACAGAAATAAATACACAAATATTAATACATTTAAAAAACTAAAAGCCCCAAATAACCAAACAGTGTAATGTATTACAAATATATATTTAGGACTTCAAAAGTCATGGCTTAATGGTTACACAGTTAAAATGAAGCATTTTATTTGGAAAGATCAAAGTGCACATCAAAACATAAATACATTGTTTGCCAAATGAATTTTTCCCTGAAATTAAATAACAAGAGCTCCCCTCCCTTAAAAATATTGTTTTGGTTTCAAAACAATTCCATATACTTTTTTAAAAACATGATCAAAAAAATTGTTCAGAAATTATTTGGTTACATTAAAATACTAAGGTTAAAAAATCGTCACTTAAATCTTTCCAAAGCAGTGCACTTTGGCAGTGTTGTTTTTAAAAGCACTTAAGAACTCTATATAGCAGCACAGCAAAATATAACAGTTCTCTGGAGTAATATTAGCAAGCATATATATAGAGAGAGATGTATTCAAGATTTACAATATTAACTACCTACATTACAGTTCGTACAAATTTCTATACCTTTGTAGCTGCGCTGATTTACATAATTCATAGGAAGTAATCATTACACAAACAAGTACCAATTAAACTGTATAAATTTTAACATATAAAACATGTTAGTAATTTATATTGATTTTTTCTTTGGTTGTGCTAATTAATATACAATAAATAATACAACACCACACATTATGCAAAAATATCTAAAAAACTGCAATAAAATTATAACAGCTCTTTCTGTTTGAAGCATCTTTTTACATAACCCAGACAATTTATGTACATAATATATTAATAAATGCATAGCACACATTATAATTACAAATTTAAAATAAACAGTAGAGTTAATGTATTTTTAAAAAATCCCCTAGATAAACAGCGTTTAAGGTTTTATGAAGTTAAATCAAATTTTGAATACCATTAAAAAAATAACCTCAAGGCATTATTTCCATTTTGTGAAAGTAAAATATTTAGAACTTATTGAAAACAATATTGCTATTAGAAGAACTGGTATCAATTTCTTTTTCATAAATATTTTTTTTATATTAGGAAAGGCAGAAGTTTATAAAACAGGAGTAAAATAGAATACCATTGTATTTCAAAAACTTATCTAAATTGAGTTATATAGCAGGGGTGGGCATTATGTCGGTTGTGATCAATCGGGGGAACGCCAAGACATTTTGAGATGACCACCTGAAGATTAGCGGTAAGAAATTATTTCCCCAAATATTCAAGATTGATTGACAGTATGTAGACTGACTACAACTATGAGAACTAACTTTAGATGAAAATATTTTATTTTTTACTGTATTTGAACGATTTGATAATAAATGCATCATTTGATATTACCATATTTGTGACTATTTTTATTATCTTTGCATCTTGTGTTTTGCTTTAAACACGGTCTTAAAAGTGTAAGATTTTTCTATTGTAGTTATGAAAGTATAAATATTCTGTATTAATTGTTAAGTTACAATAAATATTGTAGACCTTTTTCTTAGATCATCACATGTATGCCATTGGGTACGTGTCGAAACACCTCACGTATGTGTTGTACGTGATCAAAACACCTTGGAAAATTGAAAGGAAAAGTTTGCCCACCCCTGCTATATAGCATTAAAAATAATATTAAGTATTTTAATAATGAGACTTATTACAAACAAATAATCACAAAATACAACTATAACTCTACTGTTACTAATATGAGTGGATATTACTTGCATTAACAACCTGTAGGTAATCAAGATAAAAATACAATTCCTCATTTATTGCTTTTAATATTTGTGAAAAGAAAACATTTGACAAGAAATGTACAGATTTATTTTTATAATTATTTAGAATTTCTTATATAAATACAATTCAAAATGCATTTTTTTTCCCTTCTATTCTACAGTACCTTATATAAGATGATAAATTTATTTGCTTAGTGTAAGACTAAAGTTAGAGTATCTCCCTAATTTAAAGAGAATATTGGATATATCTAACAGCAGCAGAAAATACAGAAAATTATAAAACTGGTTTTTAGAGTTAACAAAATAACATTACCAATTAATATTTTGTGTATAAAAAAAATTAGAAATAATTTTTCATAGATTACTTTAACATAATAGATGAAAAACAATTTGACAAATATATTTAAGTTACAGTTTTCTATGAAAAATACCAATCAAGCCTAATATGGGTATAGATATGCGGATCATATATTAACATTCATATTTTGTTATAGTACTTTATTAAAACTCTCTAAGCTGGCAAATACAAACAAACCAGTCATAATTATATATTTAAACCACAAAGTATAAGTGATCGTATGTTCTACACAATCAATATATTTAAAAAAAATATACCAATATTACTATTTTTTCTCTTATTAATCAGTGTAATTACCTGCATTGTCAATTTATAAAAGTTGAGCTTTTAAGATAATGTACAAGAAGAATTCTTTGAAGAATAATGATGATTAAAACATAACTGTGATATGTTGTAACTATTGATTTTAAAAAAATGCTACATGCATATATATACACAGGGAAGAAAACTTTATCACATATTTTAAAATCTTAGTTTTTCACACAAAAACTTGTTAATGTGAGTAATTATTTCAAAATTAATTTCCTATTTGTAAATTTGTTAATAATAACTAACCAAGGAGATAATTTTTCAAAAACAAAAAAGAAAGAAAAGAATATGACTAGTTAAAAATAAAATCAAAATTCTGAAGGAAAAAAAAACTGGAACAAACATCATAAACATTCAATTTTTACCATTGAAAATAATGCTTTACATTGCTTTTGCTTTTCATACAGCAATCTTCATTAAAATGACATTCGATTTATTCACACATTTGAAAATTCCAAAATATATTATATTTTCGGAAAAAAATGACTAACAAAGGGGGGGAGGTAATAATTTTTCCAAAACAAATTATTACAACCTTTTTAATAAGAAATAAATTAAAAATATATAATCTTTAATCATCACAAAAGTAAATTTTTCAATAAAATAGATGTAGTTTTAAGAAAGATAAACAACTATGAATTTATGATATAGCTGCCCTTTTGAGTATATACCACTTAAGTTTTCAATACATGTATCTTTGTGATTTAAAAAAGAAGATGCATAAATATATAAAGAGAAGCAGATTAAATCTATATAATCTAAAATAAGCATGATATTTCTAGAAAACATGAAACTTTTCTAAAAGCGATATATATGTATAATGTATACTTTTAATCTTTAAAAGTATAGCATTCTCCATGCATGTATAGAAGGAATTATATCAGAAAATGTATTTCTGAAACACTTTTTAATTCTGCTTCTGTAATCATAAAAATTAATTACTATACATATTTAGAAAACACAACTATTTTTTAATAAATGCTTCAGCACAAAATTTATTGAATCTAACTTATTAAAAAGGTAAATTGTTAAGTAAATTAATTTAGAAAACAAAATTTATAATATTATATACTCAACAAATTATTTTATTGCCAAATTTACATCTTAATTTAAACAAAAAATATTTTTAATCATGCAGCAATTGATATTTATTTTAGTATCAACATTATTTTTATTTTAAAGATCCGGTTATTGACAGAGAAAAATATATTTAAATTGTTAAACAAAAAAAAAATCTGAAAAAGTCGCAAACTAGAATGTGGTACAGAAACAATCAAAATGCAATATAATTAATATGACATGTTGAACTATGTGATGATTTTAAATAACAATATATAATTAAAAAATTTATCAAACAAATAGTTAACATAAAAAAAAATTAACATATAATGCCTCCTTTTTTTTTATCTAGCAAAAAGGAACCATAAATAAATTAATGTGAAATTCATTCTTACAGATCCTATAAGTACAAAGTTTATTATTAAAATTCAAACATATCTAAAGTACATGTCCAAGGTGTGACATGAACCCAATCAGGAATTTGCTTTAACATTGATGGAAAATCACCAGTAATTAAATCATGGCCATGAAGATAATGAGTAATATAACTCATGTCAATCAGTGGAGAATCTTTAACATATTCTTTAGTTACCTAGGAGAGAAGTAAATTTGTTTAATCCTGCTGAAAGATAAAATTTTCTAAAAATACATGAATTTACCAAAAAATTTTTTTATTGTTTCAAACTTTTAAATTCTGTTTTGGAATTTCTTAAAGTTATTAAATTTACAATTAAAGATTAAGAAGATTAAAAATTATGAGCTTTATAATTTTTTAAGTGATTTTATTCCCAATTTAAATTAAAATTTCTTTTCTACTTCTTTCCATGTGTTCACATTCAAGTTTTAAATGCAATTGTAAAAATAGATTTGAATTATGCTCTAATTTAAATATTCACATGGATATAGTTGAGAAGAGAGATTAATGCATTCAATTGTACTTCTTAAGAAAATATAATCAGAGATTCACTACCAAGTTTGAATAATTTATTTTCCTTAACAAGCAGTAAAAACAAAATGTAAAATTGTTTACTTTTTCTCAACACAAAACACTCTTTTCCTTTTACTTTAATTACTATTTAATATCAATAATTCATTTTCTTACATTAATATGTGATTCCCCCACCCCCAATGTCAACATCTCAAATTTCACTTTTGCAAATAATGTTCAACCTATTTAAAATTATTGCATTTATCACTACAAAACAGCTTCATTTAAAAAAATATTATTTAAAACCAATACGTGCAAATTTAATCTGAGCAAAAAATTTAAGAAATAAATGCAATACAATAAGTATGTGCCTTTTCTAATTCAAGCAAACTGCACAAATTTTTATTAATAAATTCACTGAAACAGAATCCAAAGAGTACCAAAAAATCTGGCATACAACGCACACCTATTGTTTCAAGCAAGAATTTTTCACTCTTAGGTATATTTTCCATATAAAGCACACTTTTTCTTATGAAGAAACTTGAAATGTATGTGCAAAATGATCTTATGTTTTGAAGTCATTTATTCGAGAAATTATCCCAAGCTTTAAAAAAAAATAGTATATTTCTAATGTGAGTGAGTGAATATTCACATCACTGTTGAGCTACACAAGGACTCTTGGCGATGAGCTTCGTAATTTTGAACCATGGGCAAGCGACGTGGACGACACCTGAGATGCCCCCTCTCCTAACCACCACACCACATCAACAGGAGGAAGTTTGGGCTCTTGACAGATTTAACGTTCATCGCTCCCCTACATGACGGATCTTCAGTGGTACTGGGCTCAAACTCATGACAAGCCAGCCATGAGTCCATTACCTTGATCACTAGGCTATCATGTGGCCACAGTATACTACCAGAAATACAACCCTTCAAGTTCTAAAGAAATCTCATTTATTTTAAATAAACAGTATTTTATATGTAGAAGACTAATTTTTTCCTATACTCATCTTTTTATTTGTTTTTAAAGCTCTCATTTTTATACTCGGTGAAAAACGCACACCCATATAAATTTTAATCTTATGTGTTAAAAATGTGTGTTATATGCTGGATTTTACTGTATGTTATTTTAACAATGATTTTGATGAATTAAATCATACATATTAAACATCAAATTTCACTTAAAAAACTATTAAAATATTCTTACTGTGAGATCAATAGAAAATGTCCAGGGCTCAGTATATTCTCCATATGAGTAGTACAGAAAATAAGTAGGTCTATCAACCCAGTCTAAACTTCTAAATGGTTCTTCTGTTAGAGACCATTTTGTCAGAGAAACTCCTTTACGAGGCGATATTATAGCATTTACATGATCTGGACCTGTGAATAAGAATTTTGTACATAAGTATATACTCTTATAAAATTAAAAAAATAGAACTGTATAAAATGGTTCAACAATTCTTCTATTCAAGATCAAAACTCCTTTGATTTTAAAACTTAAAATGACAGACACAAATTTGTTTTACTTAATGTCTGAAACAAAGTAACAAGGTGGATGGATAAAGTAGAAAAGTGGTCGAAGGACTTGGGAGTTAACCGATGGAAGGACATAGCATTAAATACATCAAGATGGTCTAAGCCAGCGATACTCAACCTGCGGCCTACCGAGCCTTTTTAAGTGGCTCCGTCAGTACCCATTGCTCTGAAAAATTCACTAATTCAAGAATATATCAAAAATTTGGTGTCAAGAAATAAAATATATCAATTTTGCTTTTTGTTGTCAAAGTCATACAAGTGCGAATTAAATTTCTTTTTCTATTTGTAACGATTACAAACAGACAACAGTAGGGTAGCGACAGTTTTATGGGAGAGAGGAACTAATTTTTTTTTAACTATCTTTCTTATCTTGCAAGCAAAAAATATCCAAAGAAAATATATAGTTTCAAGATGACTGGGAAGTTGACTATTTTGTAGTGAAAAACAAACATGGATCAGTAAATGTTTGATTTGTCATGAAAGGGCTGCATTTAAAAAATATCAATAAACAAGTTTCATTTAATGACACTTTTCCTCGAAGATCTCTTACAAGGTGTAATAAATAGGCTTTCTTGAAAAACCTTTGCAACAGCAATGTGTTTTGTCAGTGGTAATATCACAGCAGTAACAAAGACAGTTTGTTATATTATTGGTAATCATATGAAATCGTTTACTGATGCAGAAATTGGGAAGGATTGTTTCTTAAATGCTCCTAATTCAGTGTTAGTGAAAAAATAAAATACATAAAAAATAATTTTTTAAAAAATCAAAAGAGGAGTTAAAGTATTTTGACCAATTTTTCGCATTACCCCCCCCCTTTATCCCCTTGATGCGGCCTGCGTAGAATTGCTAACATATGTATGTGGTCCACCGAGAAATAGTTGACATATGTATGCTGCCCAGCAGAAAAAAGGATGAGTACCTCTTGTCAAAGCTGACTGAAACAGCCTTGGCCAGTAACCTGCTGTAATGCTTTGAAAGAAGAAGAAATCCAGAATTGATATTATGATAGTCATTAGAAATGATTTTTCATGAATTTTATTATAAAGACAGTTATATTTCTAATTTTTATAACTAAAATGTATTATTCAACTACAAAAATGGATGAATACAAGTTTAAAGGACTGATGAATTACAATGAAAAAAGTTTTTCTATAATCCTATAAAAAATTATATAAGATGTTAAAATGGCTAACATGTGGTTATTGAGAAAGCTATTATCTTTCCTTTATTCTAAAATATTTTACTTTTTTTATAAATAAAAGAAGTTGCATAATGAAATGCATAAATTATTTATGGATTCATAACTTTGGTTGATATTTAATTATTTCTCTTAAACAGTTATTTTTAAAGATGTGAATGCATAAGTAACACAAAGAGTAACTAGTGAAATAATCATAATTTTTTAAATTATACCATCAAATCTGATAACTGTATTCGCCCCTTTGCAGCAAGGAATTTTAGGTTAAATTTAATTTAACATGCAGCACCTACCACTTTTTTTATGCAAATGATACTTGACTACATACAACCAAAAGTCACAACAGACACTTCAGATTTTAGACATTTATTCTGGTTTCTACAAACATATTTGATGAAATCTTTTATATCTTTGGCCAAGTTTAAAAGATATCTGAACTCACACTTTTCAGTGCAGTTTCAGTGACTTGAACATTTAGAAAACCACCAACAAGTTGTAAAAAGAAAGTCTTCTTGATTTCTCTGCATCACAAAACAGAAATGTCACTTAAAAAAATATTTAACTAGCTATTTTCAAATGATAATATAAATTTTTCTTAAAAGAGATTTGTGTTTAATATATATATACTTCTTTATTATTTTTCATTCCAATTTTGTAACAAATAATGTATAGTGCAAATCATACAAAAAAAAAATTCAATTAAATATTGTGACAATACAGAATGATACTGATAATGCAGTGAGCTTTGTTTCTGATACTCTTGAAAGTAGCTGGATAATAAGGACATTCTCATTAAAGTAATTTTAAATCAAAAGGCACAGGATTAATTGCATGAAATTTATTATATAAAAAAACAGCAATATACATCTATTCAGAAAATTAATAAAATTCATGTAATTCAGTATATTCCTACAAATAAATACCAACTTTAAAATAACTAAATATAATGCAATATTATATGCACAAAGAATTATATATTTAATACTCAATTGAAAAAAAAATTTAATAAATAATTGCAAGTCATTGACAAATATGTTTTAACAAGCTATGTTAAGAGCAATTTTTTAAGAGATTATCGTCTATAACTAAAGCAGGAGTCCAAAAATTGTACTTAGTCAATAAATGCACATTATGACTCAAATACTTGAAGTGTGAATGTTTTAATTTGGTTTCATATCAAACTGATTTTTAAAAAAATATAAGCTTGGGCTTTTATGATCACATGGTTAAGATGGGGAAAGCTAAGAATTTTCATTTAAAACAAGCAATGGAAACTGGAAGAAATAATACATTACCATATATATGCAAGCATCATTGTAAAAATATATATACACAAGTATCAACAACTAAATGAGCATAAAAAATGAATATTAACTTATAGTATAATTCCTTATTAGTATGAATAGTATAATGAGTGAGAGTCTTATTAACATTGCACTATAAAGCAACACCCGGTTTTTGGTGACAGACCTCATAATATTGAGCCTTGATTAAGTGACGAGAACAACACCTGAGCTGGCTGGCACCCTCTCTGCAAACTACCACACCATAAAAATGGAAAGACTGAGTTCAACAAATTTAACATGCATCAACTCCTTCTACATGATGGGTCTTCAGTGGAATCAGGACTTGAACCTGACAAGTACATTACCATAACTATTAGGCTACTCTCACCCAACAAGCATTGTATATTCTAACTTATAAAATTAACTTATAGAATTGTTCTTTTAAGTTTCCAAAATAAAAAAAAAACAGCATCTAAATGTTAATTTTAAAAATTAGTTCTGAACTTCTGCTCATTAAGTGACATAGTAGATTATTTAAAGTTTTAAATGAATCAGCTAATTTTTAAAAAAAACAACCATAAAAATAATAAATTTTGAAATATTTCTATCGAAATAATTAAAATTCATAAAAGAAAAAGCTATCAAAAGAGGAATAAAAACATATAATTCTTACCAGAAGCAACAAAAGACAATCGGTATGTATAAGAATTTATAAGAGTTTTTGAAACAAGTTCCAATTTATGAGTTCCATGAACTTTTGGCTTTGAAGCAGGTATATAATAACTTATCCTGCAATGCAAAAATCAATTTAAATGAATAATTCTTTATAAATGTATTATAATGTAATTAAGATGATTTTACATGAAAAAATTAGTAACATTTTCAAAAAAAATGTAACATAAAAATCTAAAATTTTACATTAATAACATTCTTAAATAAAACTTCTAAAAAATATGTTACAAAATGATGTTCATGACTAATTAAAAAAGTAATAAATTGCTTGCAAGAATTTTCTGACAAAGATTCTTGTTAGAAGGCTTGAAAATTTTCTGGACTCAAGTCAAACATTTCCTTTTCGTTAATTAAATTCTACTTTAAGAAATAAATACAAATGAAAAAAAAACTTTTTACCTGAGTAAAGAAATCACAGGTATGTAAAATGGCATTCCACAAGCTAATTCAGCATCACAGTCAACAGGTTTAACATCTTTTATTTGGTCAATAAATGTATCAAGCACTTTTGGTCCTTTGTAATCTAAAGGCACAGTCCAATACCCAGAATCTCTTGACTTAACACTTCCGTTTTGATTGTAAAATGTGCGTTCAGTATGCTAAAATAAAATAGTAATTTTGAATAATGATGTATGTAATGGTTTATTCATAGAATATTTTCTAGAAATCCCCAGCTATGATAAAATCTATTCCTGTATGAATAATTTCAGATTTGAATAAACTTTTTGTAATAAGTTTCAATAATTCAACACCTTTTATGCTCTACATATATTGTTACAGTAAGCATAATTCTATTACATGTATATAATAGGCTGACATAATCAAATAGCCATCCTATAAACTAGTTCAGGTAAAAAAATGTTAATTTTAATTTAGTATCCTTTTTTTCATAATATTTCTGAAAATAATTTATCATTAATTTGTTTTACACAATTCTGCTAAACCAGATAAATTCTTTTCTTTTAAAAAAACAAACAGTTTAACACGGTTTTTTTAGCCATGCATTATATAAGAGCAAAAGAATGCTTTCAGAAGTACACAATTTTGTACTTTACTGAATTCCTTAAAAAATATTTACAAAATACATATTAATAAACATATTTAGCATTAAAAACTAAATTACAAAAATAGGTTTTTATAAAAACATTTTTTTCTCACTTAATTCAGTTGCTATATAGGAAATAAAATGCAAACGTATTTGACTATTGCTTGTTCATTATTGCTTGCAATTGTAAAAAATAGCACTACATTTATAATGAATTTAACTCAAGTAAAATAAAAAAAAATACAGTATAATATTGATTTTGAAAATTTTTGTTTTCAGGTTTGGAATTTTAAAGGCAAAGAATATAACTCAAATCACAATTATAATCAACTGAAAATTATGTTTAAAATCGGTATTTAAAAAGCAGAATTGCAATTAAAAACAACATCAGAAGTAAACTAAATACACAAAAAACTGAAATAGCCCAATCTAATGCACTTATTTGATATAAATAATTTAAATAGACTAAAAAAAAGATCCAACATTAATTCAATTTATACATAAAATTCAAATAGGAATTATCATATAATAAATGTTATTTGTATTCTTCTCTATAATAACTTCATTTTTATTTTTTGAATATCTTCAAAATTGAAATCACATTTACACATGAAAGAACTTTAACAATAGCCATCAAGGAATTTTTATTTCAAATTGTACTATAAAGAAATATTTAAATTTGTATTTTGCTAAAAGAGAAGAATACAATTAGCATTAATAATATTATTTTTGATTGATAAAGAATATTGTTATTCTTTATTGTAAATGAAATTAGCAGAGAGCAGTTACAGCATTCATGAGACTTCATTGTTTTTAAAATACTTTTATTTAAAACTATTGACAGGACATGGTACAAACAGGAACCAACAGACACACAACGAATTGGAATATATACAAGTACAATGTGTACGGTGACCAATCAGCAGTGCAATGACATCATTCACAAACAGGTCATACGATGATGCAAACGAATTTGCATATTCATCAGCCTGTTGCGATGAATATGCAAATAAAGAAACATTACGCAACTCGCATATTTAATTGAATAGATAGTGGACATGAGAAAAAATTTAATTTCTAACAATGCCCCCCCTCTTATGTACATAAAAGTAATTCAATTCTTAAATTAGATTTTTCATATTTAACAAATTTCAAAATATAAATATATTACACATTTACAAATATTAATTTGAGAAATTTATACAATTTATCTTTAGATAACAGCTAAGTAAAAACATCTGCCAGATTGTTTTTACTACAAATATGATTTAATACAAACAATTTTTCAAATACTAAATTTCTTAAGAAATGATATTTTATATCTATATGTTTAGTCCTACTATTTTCAATAGGAGAATCAAAAAAGTCAATTGCAGCTCTATTATCACACAGTAATTCATTTTTACTTAAATTAATGGAAAATAATTTAAAGTTGTTACATTCTTCCAAAATACGAATAATCCAAATTAATTATTTGGAAGCTTCAGTCAAAGTTGTATATTCTGCCTCCATAGTTGATAAACTTACACATTTCTGTGTGTTTAAAAGTTCTCCAGAATATTAGTACAGAATCAATAATTCCTCCCATTGAAATTTTGTCATCTCTATTGGCTGTGAAATCAGAATCACTATAACATTTGATATTGATGTTATTTATGTTTGATAAATTTAATTTAAAGTCCTTTGTTTTCTCAACATATCCTAATAATCTTAGTAAACAATTCCAATGAGCAAAACCTGGGTTTTCCTGAAATTGGGAAAGTATGTTTACTGTATAACTAATATCTGGTCTAGTATGACCTGCTAAGATAAACAGCCAAGTATATTCCTGTATGGTAATCTTTTCACTTCAGTTTCAGAATTAGGACAATCAATTTTAGTTAGCATAATTCCCCCTTAGCTAGTGGTAACATTGAATTTGGGAATTTATATTTCCTATATAGATTACACACTTTATTTATATATTCAGTTTGATGGATAAAAAATTTACCATCAACTTCTTCAAATTCAACACCTAGTAATTTTTTAGTTCTGCCCATAATTTTTTAATCAAATTTAACCTTTAAATTCCTTATTATTATTTTAATATGATGATCAGATGTACCAAATAATACAATGTCATCAACATATAATAGTAATACTATATTGTCTTCATTTATATAAACACAGTTACACCAATTTAATTTCTTAAAATTTAACTCTTCTAAACTGTGTGGTGTGTATTTCAAAAAACCATTCTCTACCACTTTGATGTAGACCATAAATTGCTTTACTTAGCAAACATACATAATGTGGTCTTTCGTGATCTATAAAGCGCTGAGGTTGTTACAATAAAACTCTTTCACCCAAATTTGCATATAGGTAGGCACATTTAATATCTAACTGACAGTGTGACCACCCAAAGTAACAGACAAGAATGGTGAAAAACATTCCAATTATTGAAAAGTTCACAACAGGACTAAATACTTCATCGTATGTTTCTCCCTTACGTTGTCGGTATCCTTGAGCAACAAGATGAGCTTTATATCTTAAAATTTTTCCTTCCTCATCCTTTTAATTGTGTAAACCCACCTATTTCCAATAACCTTTTCCTTTTCAGGCCTAGGGACTAATTTCCTAACACATCTTTCTGACATAATATTAATTTCCTCTTTCATAGCAACAAACCATTTATCTTTATCTGGAGATCAAGAAGCTTCTTTAAAATTTCAAGGTATTACAACTTCAACATGATGTGCTTCATGATTATTGTACTCACTGGTACTACTTTCCCCTTTGGGTACAGGGCCAGAATATTTGTCTTTCTTGCTGAAATTAAAAAAATTCTTATTAAATTTTATATTATGGGCCCTACAATATTTCTCAACATCACAATATGATCTAAATCTGAGAGGCCTTCCTTTGAAACCATAATAAATGTCTACTCCTGTTCCATTAGGTCTGGGAACTGCTTTCCTGATCCATGTAAGATTTTCACAAGGTATTTCATCTCCTTCACGAATTTCAGTCTCTGATTCAGATTCTTCCGTTATTAGAGGAGTATATTCACTTTTGTTATTTAGGTCCAGGACAGCTTCCCCATTAACACTTTCATTAAAGGAAACATTACAGGTTTCGATAACTTTCTCTTCTTCAGGAATCCGAACTCTATAACCTTTTGTTTGCATTGCATATCCTACCATGATACCCTTTTTTCCTTCCATGTTAAGTTTATTCCTCAACTGTTTCGGAACACCCCCATAAGCTTTACAACCAAAAGTTTTTAAATGTTTAACCGAAGGTTTTTTACCACAACACAATTCAAAAGGGGTTTTTGTCTGGTTCTTATGACAAATGTGATTCCATGTATAGGTAAAGCATAATAAAGCCTCTGACCAGAACTTATTACTTAAACCACTACCTCGTAACATTGCTCTAATAGCATCTAAAGGGGTATAATTAAAACGCTCGCCTACACCGTTCATTTCAGGTGAATATGTATTGGTTCTCTCCATCTCAATTCCCTGAGAATCTAAAAATTTACAAAATTCTTTATGAAAAAATTCTAAGCCGTTATCAATCCTAACGTTAACGACTTTGTTATTTAAAAATCTTTCTGCCCGTTTCTGATATCTGGTAAAGCAACTGAAAACATCAGATTTCCTTTTAATCAGGAAAGCAGTTACTTTCCTAGAATAATCATCTGTTATTGAGAGAAAATAATTACTACCATCATGAGATGCTGTAGGAATTGAACAGAAATCCATATGCAATAACTCGAGTGGTTTTTTAGATCTGATTTTTGAAATTGGTTTAAACGATTTTCGCTTGCTCTTACCAATTTTGCAATCCTAACACTCTACATTAATAGATTTCAACTTTGGTATTCCTCTAATACTCTCATTCTGACTAGACCTTAAAATATATTTACTATTAATATGACAAAATCTATTATGCCAAAGTTAAGTCTTTTATTTATTAAGTCTTTTTGTTCTGAAGTGGTAAAATTAGATTTCTCTCAATATGAATATTTTTAGGGTATATACGCTTAAAATAATATAACCCGTTAATCTTTCTAGCATAAAACAGTTTTCTACTATTCCTATTGAAAATCTCAATTTTTCCCTTTCTTCCCACAAAAGTGTCTAAATTTTTATCTAGTGCTGGAACTGACATTTAAATTCCTTCTTAACTTCGGTGAGTGCATTACATTATGTAAAGTGATATTATTTCTACCATTATCACTATCAAAATAAAATTTCATATAGTTCCCACTCCTTCTACTAGACTAGTTATTTCTCCTATAGCAAGTGACATAGTTGTATTATTCTCTGGCTCATATGAAACAAACAATTTTTTGTTATTGCAAAAATGGGTTGAAGCTGCAGTGTCAAAAACCCACGTATAATCATTAGTATTTACTTCCTGATCAATGCAAGCTTCAATTATGAAATTGTTGTCACTTTGATATTTACTTCTTTTTAATTTTTCCTTACAATTTGCAATTAAATTACCCATTTTATGACAATTAAAACATGTTCCTATTTTATTCTCAGATTTCTTCAAGTTCCCAGATTTAAGTTTTATATTTTTAGTTTTATGAGTTTTTGCTTCAAGAGCAAGATGATTAACATCAATTAATTTTAAATCTTTCTTACATTGCTTCAGCCTACTTTCCTCAGCGAGGAGCTCCGATAATACATGTTCAAATTTAAAGTCGTTATTATCCCAGCGATAAATGGATTGTACAATACCTTGGTAGCTTTCAGGTAAGTACCTGATTAACTGAAATTCTTGGTATAAGTCTTCTAGAGGATGTCTGGCATCTAGCAGCTGAAATACGATGGTTCATAAACGAGCAGCATAAAGTCCTATTTCCTCCTCTTCTAATATTCTGCAGTTGAAAAATTCATCCAGAAGTCCATTAACGCGTGCACGAGTTTGTGGCTGAAACTGATCCTGAAGTTTCTTCCAGGCAACTATAGAATCGCAGGTATCCGAAATCAAGTTCCAGTACTCATTCTCGATACTCAGATAAATTGTTGAATATGCCCGATCCCATCTGGATTCGAAATTCCGTTTTTCTTTGGCAGATGTACTGTCGTCGAGTTTATCTTCTTGGCCTGTTATGATCATCCAGCTATTTCTGTCCATCAATAAAACTCGAACACCTTCTTTCCAAGTGTTGTAATTGTTGGAATTAAGCCGTTCAATCGAAGGTTCCATTTCAACTGCGGTCTGGCCCCCCGTCGATATGATCTTCTAAAAATAACTCACAATGCTGACTTCCAAAACTGCACGTGGCCCATAACCTTGTTATTCCTTATTGTAAATGAAATTAGCAGAGAGCAGTTTCAGCATTCATGAGACTTTGTTGTTTTTAAAATACTTTTATTTAAAACTATCGACAGGACATGGTACAAACAGGAACCAACAGACACACAACGAATTGAAACATATACAAGTACAACATGTACAGTGACCAATCAGCAATGCGGTGACAACATTCACAAACAAGTTACACAATGACGTCATCGGCAGTGCAAACTAATTTGCATATTCCTCAGCCTGTTGCGATGAATATGCAAATAAAGAAACATTACGCGACTCGCATATTTAATTGAATAGATAGTGGACATGAGAAAAAATTTCTAACAGTTATTAACTCAGTGGCGCAACAGCCCATGAGGGCCAAGGCCTACTGTGCCCAACTCAGTATATGCGACCGTGGGCCCTGAGGTGCATGAACAGATGTTCCGATCAGGTGGTCAGTCTGACGCCAAACCCCCAGTGTTAAGTTCCCAAGCAAGACTGGTACTCATTTATCGACCCACTGAAGGGATGAAAGGCTGAGTCCACCTTCCCCAGCCTGGGGTTTGAACCTTGGACCTGTGGCATGGAAGCGTGATGCACTAACCACTCAGCCACTGGGCTTCGATAAAGATTATTATGAATTAAAAAATTTTCCTTTCCTTTTGAGTAGCATAAATCTATGCTTCTTTTATATCAGAAAAATTCATAAACTATGAAAGAAACCATACTTTAATTTTTGATTGTAAAAAATATCATACACTCACAAAACAATCTAGGTTAAATGTTGTTTTCTGTCACAAAATTTGTAAGACCATGTTTTAGTTCCTTCTTGTATCTTCTGATTCAAAGATAATCAAACAGTTTAATCTTTGAATCAGATTATAATTTATTTATGTATTATACAAAAAAATGGCAAATATTTCAATTCAGTTGTAGAAACCAGAATGATCAAAAGAATACACTATTAGTTAAAAATTTTGTCTCTGAAGCAGGAACAGGAGAACAAAAAATAAGTAATAAATAAAAACTGAGTATACACTTATTTATGCTACTTTAAAATTTAGAATTCATAAATACTAGGTACCAATTCAGCCAAATCTATTTTCCTTAAATATTAAAAATCAAACATATAACTCAAGAAATTTCAAAAAATTTTTCTATTAAACTATTTTATTCAATTAAGATAAATAAATTTTTAAAAGCCAATTGTATCATCAATTCTGAAAAAGTACAGCAATATAAAAAATTACTTACTAATATATACAAGCGCATTGGTGCTGGTGATTGTTCATCACCCGAATATGGGAATCCCAGAGGTGTTACACAGACTAGAGTCACAGTTGTAGCAACAATAAACAATAATAACATTATTACTTTACGAGGAGATGCCAACACTTGAATGAGGGAAAACTATAATAATAAGGGTATTATAGATTTATTAAATGCTTCAATGAAATTTTATAATTAAAAACAAAATTACAAATAAAACAAATTATAATCAAATCACACACACATAATTCACATCATATGTTACTTGATATATTTGTAAAATAAATAGTCTACTATGAGAAAAGCAACACTTTTGCAATTCAAAACTCCTTACACTGGTTTTGTAGAAAAAAAGTAGTGTGATGTTTATTTTTAAATAATACGATTAACTTTAAAAGAATTTTTTTTGACACATTTTTGCATTTTTTCCTTACCAATTCAAACAATTTTTGTTTTAAAAACAATATATCACTCCTGTTAGTGAAAAATTATTATTTTTAATGTTATCAGCAAGTAAATTCTTCAAAAAAAATTATTTATTTCAATACCTTGTGTCATCTCAAAACAAAATAGATTTCTCCCATATATCAAGCCAAAAAATAAGTTTATGCTTAGTATTCCCTAAATTATTGCATTACAGCCTTTTTAACATCATAGTTAATACAGTTAAAATTAAAAAGGGTTCCAAAAATTAAGTGCTTTTTTTAGAATCTATATATATGACATATACAGACACACACACACACACACATATATATATATATATATATATATATATATATTGCTGCATAACTTCGTAAACATAAAGTACATCAACATAAAAATTCTTTTTTAAAAAATACATGTTATATAAGTAGAATTTAATATAGTTGTGTTAGTTATAGTTTTTAGGAATATTCATCATTAAAATATAATAAATGTTTTATATCACAGATCAATACTTATCAAGACATTATTATAAGTCTTCTCATTTAAATTTTTATTGAGAATACATTTTTTTTAAATAAATTGAAATTTCAATGGCATGTATTGATATAAGAAAAAAAATTTATTATAACTATTCAGACATCAACTTAATATAATTCAGTTTTCAGATATATCTCAATTACCATAAAATCCAGTGTATAATGCACACCTATACTTTCGCACTCCATTTTTTGATTTTTAGGCATGTTTGCTGTATAACACGCACCTCCTTTTTACAAAGAAACCTGAAATGTATATATGAAACACTCATATGTTTTGAAGTAATTTATTCGAGGTATTATTCCAAGGTATAGAAAAAAATAGTATACTTCTAGAACTACAGCCATTCAAGTTCATAAGGAGTGTCATTTCTTTTAAATAAACAGTATTTCGATATTTATAGAAGGCTAATTTTTTTT
Organism: Trichonephila clavipes; assembly: GCA_019973935.1. Lineage (NCBI taxonomy): Eukaryota > Metazoa > Arthropoda > Arachnida > Araneae > Nephilidae > Trichonephila > Trichonephila clavipes. Next base: position 20,498 of record BMAU01015725.1, read on the forward strand.
TATTTTTCATGCTCTCACTTTTTATACCTGGTTTATAACGCACACCCATAAATTTTGATCATATTTCTTGTGTTAAAAGTTCACGTTATACGCTGTATTTTACAGTAATTGGTATAAGATAAAGCTTAAAATTTATTTCATTTTAAGAACTCTTATATTTAATTTCATTTAATAATATAATTTATTTTTTAACTAGGAAAAATATTCTTACCATATAAGATGTAGAGAAAAAAACTAAAACTGTAGTAAAAAGTCCAACCAGTAAATCTGGATTAATCATGGCTCCAATACGGCCCATTATTGGAATGAAAACTGTGTACATGGACCAACCACAATACAGTAACAAAGATAATGGAATAAGTTGCATGAAAATATGTATTGTTAAATGAGATGCTTGAGAACCTGAAAACACAAAATAAAGAGAAAAATAAATCCTCATATAACATACATTTAGAATAAAGATTATCAAATTTATATGGTTAGTTATAAACTCTTAATAGTACAGTCTAAACAAGAAATTAAGAATAATATTTAAATAATTAAGAATAATGTTTAAATAATTCAGAAAATTTAATAAAAGCATAATGAAATAAAATAACATTTACCTTTTGGGCCAACAAGATTGAAAAAATTTCCCAAAACACCACGGATAAGCAAAGGAAACAATGCCCAAGCACAACATATGAAGGACGAATTGATTTTAGCTAATTCCAAAACAATCAGACAGCTTATCCATAATAAGCGAGCAGCATCAAAGTAGATATCTTCTTTAACCCACTTCTCACGCAAAGTCTACAATAAATAGTAGTTGGATATCATACATAAATAGCTAATAATACATATAAATGAAGAAAAAAAAGCACTTGCATTAGCAGGACAAGACATCAAAATATTTAATATCCATATGCAAAATCAAAATATTCACACATGCCCTTACATCCCAAATACTTAAAAAATAAATAATGAATAGGAATACACTGTGATTAAAAAATAATAAAGCTTACATAAAAACTGATCAAAATTTTTAACATAATATGAAGGTTTTGAAATGTTTAATTTTATTTTAAGACATCATTAAATGCCTATTTTATGACTGAGCCTCTTAATGATTCAAAGTTAGAATTGTAACTTTTATTAATTGTCAAATTTTTTTAAAAAAAAGTTTCTTTAATAATCTAGGGGTGAATTAAAATATTTTTCATAAAATGAAGTTATAAAACTACTGCAAACTAAATTAAGTAATTGTTATATTTTCAACTGGAATTTATACATTGTTATTTTCATTCAATAGTCACATAGAACTTTAATTTGTTTCTTAAAATACATAACTGTATAAAAATAACATTCCTTTATTTTTAACTTTATTGTACTGCAATGCAGTTGTGACAAACAAGCTATGATGCTATGTTTTTTTTTGTTAGAATAGTTAAGCTAGATATTTAAATTACAATATCTTTGTATTGTTATTTCATTTCAAACTCAGACAGATGAGGAACATTAGCTACAAACAAATTTCGTTTTAAAAAAATTGCCATGGTTATTAGCAAAAGCTGGCATGTAGTCTTGAATCACATTTTTAAATAGAGCATCATATTTTTTAAACATTGTTATTCATACATTATGAAAAAATAGTCTAACTTTAAACTACCATTGCCCATCAAAGTCAATAACAGTTTTTTTTCAATGAAAATAAAAAATTAATTAAATAAAAAAATGTACTTGAAAAAATAAAAAGATCTAATTCCATTTCAATTAAGAGACTCTTCATTTAAATCACTGAATAGCTGAGTTTAAAAATTTAGGAAGTAAGAGTTCTATGTTTAAAAATTAATTGTAACAATCCACTTTAAAACAGAATATTAAAAAAAACCTAAAAAACTCGTCATAAATAGTTAATTTACCAAATCTGATCAAATTATAAGTGTTTTAGTTTTATTTAACTTCACCTTTAAAGCTATACAAGGACTTCTGATAATGAGCCATGCAATTCTGAACAATGGTCAAATGATTAAGGTAATATCCAAAAAATGGTACATCATTCTCCTACATAATTTCCACTCAATAAAGAGCCTCTCAGAATAAGTTATATTTTATATGAAGCAACATTTATTACATTTCAAAAATGCTTTGTGGAATATAAATTCAAAAAATTATAGTTTTCTTGAACATTATCTGTCATAACTTATACCCTTTATCAATGATCTACTATAATTCTTTATATGTACATTCTAAAAATTTAAATTATAATATGTTATAAAATATTTGCCCCATACTCACTTCATCTTTGCTTGTAGTTAAGGAATGGATGAAAATTAATGCAGCTAAAGAGGAACAGCCATATAAACCCGCAACCAAATAAGGTGAGCGATACCAAGACATAGTTGCATTGAAAATATCAAGTACAACAGCAATTGATGCACAAAATACATATGCTCCAATTAAGCTCATTATCAAAAATATAAATGTTTTTCCAATTAGAAGTATTCGTTTTCGTAAAGGCATACCTGAAATTATGAAAGAATTATAAATTTATAAATACTGATAGAATAAGTTTATATACTTAATACTATTAATAATTTTTTTCTTTCATAAAATGCTATATATTATTTATGCATCCCAGAAAGATGTTAAATAATACATATAAATAGCAATATGCTAACTATAATTGAAATGTATTGAAAATTACTTTTATAATAAGAAATTTCAAAGGAAATATAAGAGAAAAATTAATTCCATAATAATTTTAATAATTAAGATAATTTGATTGTGTATGTTTTTTTTATTGAGAAAACGTCTAAAATATGTAACTTCTTTGAAAATCTGCAGTGACAATAGACAACATTTACAAATAATTGGATATGAAAGAAATTGAAACATAAAACATGAAAAAGCACAATTATACTGAAAATTTTAAATTTAATCGGTATAAGAAACAAGCAATTATATAATAAAACAATTTTTAAAAAAAATGAAAACAGGAATTTTTATATCACATATATGAAAAAAAAATTGCTCTCTTTATTATGATTGCAATGATATTAAGAGATGTTTCAAACATTCATGTATACAACTTTATATTTACAGTTAAAAGGAGTAAGGTTATTTTCTGTAATGTTAGGTAAAGAAATATTAGCACTAAAAAAACCTATATTTTATGTGTATTTAATTAAAGAAGAGTTAAAATTATATTTACAATTCATCCAATTTATTAAAATCAAAAATAGCATACAGTAAAAACACAGGTCTAAGCATGCAACATGTATTTGACACCTAAACATGCACCAAAACAAAGTAATGAATTTTTTTTAAATGTGCATTATTACCCCAGACTTATTGCTATGTTAATAACTCACAAACAAAACTTTATAAATTAAATTTTACTTTAGAATAAATTCACAATACATTAAAAATTCAGCTTTAACAAGTTTTGTTTTTGTATTGTTGTTGTTTAAATAATGTTACTGAAGAATTAACAAGTTTCCTTTTAGAGGCAGTGAACATTTTAATTTAGTAATCCATCTGTGTACTCATACTTCCAAAGATATACATATTTGTATTATAAAATAGTATAATACAAATGACAAACCTAAAATGTTTCAAAGATTTTAAACCATGAAAAATATGCAAAACAATTTTACTGTGAGCAATTCTCAGCAAACACAAAATTTAATAAGTGATTATTGTTTAGAAAAGTATATATCTCTTCTCCCCATTCAACTTCTAATTATTAATTTATTTATTTGAAATTTTAAAAGTTTTAAATTGTTTCCCCAATACTAAAACAAAAATTAAACAAAGTTTTTGAAAACTAATGCATTCTCAATTTATAATATTATAATTATACACTAAAATAGGAGAGATATTATCAATACTCTCTTCAATTTGTGAATCAAAGTGTGTGTGCTAAAGTTATTCAATGTAACACATTCCATTCATTCATAGCGTCTTCTACCAGGTATAAAAAGCTAAATTACTTTCAGTGTATCACTTCATAAAGAGAAAAAAACTGGCCACCTGCCACTAATACCATTAAACAAGTTGGCTTTGAGCCAAAATGGTTGGCACTCAATTGTAAGCTTTAATTCTGGTCATTATCTGATGCAGGATATGAGATACAAAAGAAAAGTAATTCTACTACATCTTTAACATTGCACTATTAGAAAACAACAGTGTTTATCTGAATTACTTTTTTTTTTACCTTTTTTGGTTTAAAAATTTTTTTAATTACCCTAATACATCAATCTTAGAAAATTTCTTTATTTTTATCTTTTCTATTTAAGATCTTAATAAAATTATAGCTAGTGCTCATTTTTTTTATTCTTTATTTAGCAATTTGTCAAATTATGTTTCTCATTAAATTTATTATAAAATTGCTATAAAATCTATGCAATGTTTCAAATCTCCATCCATTTATAATAAATTGATAAATTGACTCAATCAGGAACCAATTCTTATTTGACAATTTACTTTAAGAAACATGCAACTGGTATATGTTAAATTTATCCAAACAACATAAGATTCAGCATTTAATTAAATCTTTTTTTTTCCTTTCATATAAGCAATAATATAATAATAAACATATTAATACCTGATCTCTTGCTTTTCAGTAACATATCCACAAGACTGAGGACTACAACAAGGGCATTAATTGCTGTTGCGACACTTACACGATATACTACCATAAAGAGACCCATAAAATCAAAAAATACAAGATTCATTTTAGTCTGTTCATCCACTTTTTTCATATCTGGAGATACCAGTGCATTGTGTATAAGGTTAAGGAGATTTAAACCTGCAAAAAAAATTTTCAATTAACAGATACAAAAAATATAAACATATATATAAAATATATAAACTTACATATACATACTTATTTACATATTAAACTTTAAAATCAAAATAAATTGAATTTTTAAGAAGATTTATAATAAAAATTTTATATGCCTTTCAAAAAATCTATAAATTAATCTTCTTCTATAAGTTGTGAAATTAAGACTTCATTACTGTTCGAAAGAAATATATATACAATCTGATGTCAATTAAACAAAATTTCATTTTAACAATGTAAATACAATAATATTATTGTATTTAATTGTATTTACATAGTCTTCACATATGATTAATTATATATGGATTATCCACAATGTAAAGAAAATTAGCTAAAACAATAATGTTTTATTATAATACAAAACATATTTATTAATAGAAAAGTGCTACTAAGCAAAAGTAATTTTTACCAGCTTGTTGTATAGCACCCTCTGTAATTGCTTCGGTTACATCAAACTTTGTGTGATACACATATCCATTTTTAACGTAAGCAAAGTCCAGACCTACAAAAGAAATGTAAAGTTTACATGACAAACAGGCAATAAAAATATTTTGATACAATTAGGCTTACTTATTGATGGTACAGATATTTTCTTCGGTAATGTAATGCAATTTAAAAAAATTATTAAATGCAAATCAAATTCTTATACTAAAAGTCTTAAGTCTATTGATTATACACCAATTTACATTTCTAAATAAATTTATATAAAAAGTCAAACCTCCACATAACGAGCCCCCTTTTTTACAAATTTCTTTATTTTACAAATTTTTTTCTAGAATCAAGAACGTTTTACTATTTTCTTCATAAAATAACCCCCAAATTGTAAATTTTATTTTCTATTTAATGAACTTTTTTTTTTATTGTGATTTGATTTTTTCCCTCCTTATGTTAAAAATACTTCAGGACATTTTTCAAATTATTCTCTCTTTTAACACATTTTATGGTAATCAATGGCCTTGAACGAGCTTTACAAGGTACCTAAATCACCTAGAGCAATGAAATTGGCATAATTTTTCAAACAAAAAACTCAAGTAAAATTAGCAGACTTTATCAATAATTAAATTTAAGGACTCATACAATAGTGTATGCTTAAAATTACTGGTTATAAAATAATGCATGTTTAAAATTACTTGTAGTAATAAAATTACTTGTTAAATCACTTGTAGCAATAAAATTACTTGTTAAATTACTTGTACTTACTTAAAATTATAAAATGTTGTTAAAAAAATTGTTAACTTCAATATAAAACTTTTTTTTAATTAAATATATACAGTGTATTTTTGGACAATGCTTTCCCTCCCCTTGTTTTCCTCGCAGATTTCTTTTTGATGGGTTATAAAATGAATAGATATCAATTTTCAAAAAATGTGTGAAACTTTTTAAAATAATACATAGTGTTTATGAATATAAAATTTGTTCTATATAGTCTTTTAAAGTATATTAAAAGATGGATCTCTATTTAATGAATTTTCCATATAACAAACTTTTTTCAGAATTTAGCGTCTACATTAATTAGAGGTTCACAGTATATTGAATTATGGCAAGTGCAGCAAAACTGAAACTTGGGAATCTTTAGAAAATTTATTTAAAATACTAGCTCAACACTGATGGTATTTTAATACTACAGCGACTTTATAGAAATAAATATAGATTTAGCTACTTTTATTGGTACAGGTTAATTTAAAGTCATTTCATAAATATTATTGCTTTATCATCGATTTTAACTAAAATACAAAATGATTAACATTATTAAAAAATATAGAAACTATCTTAAATTTTGCATTAGTATCGAATTTTGCATTAGGATGTACAAAATTGTAAAAATGTCCATTAAAAAAGCAATGCAAAGGTGAGTGAACGAATATTAACCTCGCAAAAGCTTTTGGCAACAGACCTCGTAATTTTAAACCATGGTCAAGTGACGAGGACAAGACCTGTGTGAGCTGGTACTCCCTCTCCTAACTTTCACACCATACAAATAAAAGGACATTTGAGCATCAACAAATTAAACATGCATTGCCCTCCCCCCACACATGGCGGGTGTTCAGAGGTACTAGGCTCAAACTCATGACACGCTGGCCACAAATCCCTTACCTTGACCACTAGGCTACTGTGGCCATGCAATGAAAAGGTTATACATCTAATAATTTCAGATTGAAAAACAAAGTAAAAAAATGATTTATTCTTCTTTGTTTCTGTTGAAATGCTAATTTTGCCCTCAATTTATTAAGGAACATTAAATCTTGATACATAAAGAAAATATATCTAAATTTTTTAATAAAAGAGCCTATGTAATACAGAGTTAATAAAAAAACTAGTACTTTTTAGTTAACTGAGGGCAAATCCTGCCAAGCAGTAACACAAATTATGGACTAATAAAATAGTTATTTATTGCTAATTTTGCTGAATTAATACAAAACATATGATAAATGGGAGGAAATAGTGTTAGTTGAGATATTCCATCAGAGGCTGATAGCAACACACACACACACATTTAGCAATTTATCACCTGTACTTTATAAAACAAAGAGTATGAAATCCTTTTACCTGATTTCACCTCTGAAATTTCTTATAACATTAAATGATAACTTGAATAACTTAAGCAGTTTAAATACTATCTTAATCCTTTGTTTCTATTCAAATCAAAGTAATTGAAATGTCAAGCTGTCATTTTTTAGACAATATTGTTATGCTTTAATTAATATAATATATCATTGATTTACAAATAAGTAACAAAATTTGCTCAAGCATCAAATCAATCTGAAATTATGTATGAAAAAATCATAAGTGTGGCTTAATTTTTTTTCGAAAATGTAGTTGGTGCACATTATGTAATTATCATAAATTTCAACATTATTGCATTCACAAAAAATTTTAGCAATAGATTAAAAAGTAATGTTCTAAAAACGAACAATTCCATTTAAAGAATAAAAATCTGATTAGTATTCGAAAATACACATAAACATGCATACATAGTTATAATATTCACCAATTAAAACAAATAATTAAGAGTAATATTACTATAAACAAAAACCCTCAAGTCCTGCAGCTGCCTCAAAGTGTGCTTTTTAGCTGGCGAGGGGATGTTCCTGGGGGAACAGGTGATGTATATCAGGAGAGTAATCGGCAGTATCACCCAAGGCGTGAAGGCTATTTATTCCACTAAGCTCAGCTGAGGTCTGCAGGTGAAGGAGCGAAGTCAGTCTTCTACCTCTAATGCTAACATCTTGCCAAGGTGCTACAGGTTTTCGGACCAACAGAAGCTGTCAAACTACCCCCTTATAGAGGATTTGGTTAATAAAAGTAGAAAACACCTAAATATGTTAAAATACATCTCTGGGCATGATTGGGGTGCAGATGCCACTATTCTGAAAATTACTTATACAACCTTAATTAGAACTGTTTTGGAGTTTGGTTCTGACATTTTCTTTAGTGCCTCTGATTCTAACCTTCAAAAACTTGAAAGAATACAGCTGAGTGCTGCTAGAATCATCGCAGGCCTTCGTAACAGCTGTCCTAATAACTTAGTTTTGTATGAGTTTGACCTTCAGCCTCTAGATATGAGAAGAAACTATTTTGTTTGATCAAGAAATTCAACAAACTGCTAATCACCATAGAACCTCTCAATACTTAAAACATTGGAAAGATAATTAAATGTTGAAACGAAACAGTCCCTCCTCCCTGGCACTTGCACAAAACCTGAGTTTTAATGCGGAACACCACAACCTGACTTCATTCATCAACCCTGTCCTTGGACTCGAGGGGGTGACGTTCCATTCTGATTTAATGCCCAATAACAATAAAATGTCTGACCACCCTGAACTTCTTAAGCAATTGGCTCTGGAGGTGATTGATGGAATTCCACTGGATGCAGTCAAGATCTATAATGGAGGCAGCAAGGGAGAGACAAATACTACTCGAAGTGGAGTTTTAATTGAACTACCTGGCCGAGTGATCAAAATTCAGAGAAGAAATGCTGATCAAACTTCTGTCTTTAGAACGGAACTAATAGCTATCATGAGTGTTCTTCCATTAACAACATAAGAGACCAAGATTTTTCTGAAATTTGGATCCTGACAGACAGCAGATCCTCCTCCATCCAACATTTATCAAATTGGCCATCTATCGGCGACAGCACCAGGAGGAGTATTCTACACCATTTTCAACAGCTTTCAGATTAGCACTCTATCCATCTACAGTGGTTCCCTTCTCATGTAGGCCTGCCTGGGAACGAAGTAGCGGATGACCTTGCGAAGGCAGCTACCAATGATCCTGTGGATCCGAAAGACCACATGGTCCTTACGTCAACTGAGATATACTCCAGGGCTAAAGAATTAATATGTAGAACCTGGGTAGTCCCTCCTGTACACCCATGGTACTTTCAAAGACACCCTGGATCCGCCATATCATTCAAGGGTTCTAGATCACATCAGACAGCATTCTCGCAATTTTCTACTGGTTACCTGAGGTGCATGAATTTTGAAGGAGGCAAAAGAAGCTTTCTAATTCGCATCAAATGCAACACCAGTCCTTTTTCTCCTCAGCACATTCTGCAATGTCTGGAGTTTTCCTGTGAGGAGGCTGTTGCTCCCCCCAGCTGTTCCTAGACTTTGTACAGATTTATGGGCTCATGGATCTGGTCTAGTTTCACTAGACCAGATGGGAATTTAGTCCCACCACCCAAAAAAGGGACATTGATATTCCTGAAAGAAAGTTTCATAAAAAAAAGGGATGCTTCTCATTTTAATAATAAAAATATTGCTTTTCAATTTATAATCCATTGTACATAAAGCTTTATAAAGGTAATCTGTATAATAAATTATTCTTGCTTTTAACTAACTATAGTTAAGTAATTAGGCTAAAAATTAATATTAAGTATATTTGCTGCTTAGGCATAACCTACAATCATCTCTGATTGATTTGTTGCTTTTTTGTCTTATATAGGCTTGTTGTGGCTTCTCAAGGACTACTAATCTTAGACCTTTCTGAATTTTTCCTGAAACATCTATTTTTTCCACCAAATTTGGCAATCAAATCAGTCACCAAGATCACTCCTCTATTCATTTACCATTATTAAACAAAGTTTTTATTGCTATGCAGACAATCTTTTCCCACCACAATACCATTTCAACAGAGAATCTATGAAAATATATAAACAGCAAAAAATATATTTATCTTTCAATTTTCCACTAGTTAAATTCAAAAACTTACAAAGACAAAAAAGTGCCACTTATTTTTACCACATGTGTCATATCTTCATTTTTTTTTACAGAATTTCCTAAGGAAAAGTGTGACATAATAAAACTTTTCCAAACAAAGATCATTCTCTTTTAACTGACTAAATCTGCAGAATCTTAACATTTTTTTTCCTAATTTTTATATCAAAATCGTTAATTGTTTTTAGAAAAATTCCACTCTTTCAAAGATTTTACTTATTTTACTTGTTCTCACCCGGAATGTTTCCAAACTGATCAAATATTCGATAATCTGTGTCTGAAGGTATAAGGCCATTTTGAAAGATGTCTTGTGCCATAACAGAGCCTTGTGGAAAAGGTGTATTATTAGCATATGCCAGGAGAAGCCATGTTTTTTCTCTATCTAAATAAAAAAAAATTATATTACATACAAAAAATAAGTGACTAAGTGTCTTAATTCAAAAACATAACATTTAGTTCACTGTGTGATCACAAATAAACACATATTCATTAGATGTGAAACATTTGAAAATTTACATCAAACAGAACTGCTTTGTTAGTAACTTTCATAATCTACTCGTAAGACATATGATAAGCAAAAATATTCTTTACTAGGGTACTTAGTTAAAATGCAACATTACAATATTTTTTTCTGCAGTAAAAATCAGTAAAGAATTTCATAAAGAATAAAAAATGTAGCCTTAAACTTATGCAAATATAAGCTGTTTTATTTTTTATTCAAAAGCATCAGTACCCTATTTCAAAATACTACAAAAAAAAAGGTTTTGTTATATTTAAGGCATACACACATCATTGGATTTAAAAACTATTTTTTTAGCATAAAAACTAAGCAATAGTTTAAAAAATTTTAGGATAAATATACATATATGTAAGAATGCAAAATGCCTGTTAGCATTACCAATTTTATAAAACTGGTGATGGTTCATTGATTTTGTTTGTATATTATATACATTGAATGTAAGCAATGATAAAGTTTAATTACAAGAGTTTAGTTATAGCTAAAGATGAATGCCAATTCACTGACAAAATTTTACATATGTAAACACTAAAAACAATAATCAAAAACTGTTTTAAAAGAGTTTGCTCTGTTGAAATAAATAATCTGAAACTTGCCTATACATAAAATCATCAGCAATGATTTAAACATTTGTCATTTGAAATGTTTTGGAGATAATTTAAACTTATTTTAAAAAAATGTGTTTTTTTTTTAAATATTACAAAGAAATTACTTTTTAACTTTAAGTAATAACACAAAATAAAAATGAAAAAAAGTTTTTAAATTTGATTTTTAATTAAATTACCTAATCATGAATTATTAACTTTCAATTACTTTTTCCATTCATTTGTATAAAAATAGATTTTTTTTCTTTTTGTTAATTCTGGAAAATAAATTTCTAAGCATACATAATATAGCATTTCAAGGAAATTCTAACATTAAACATTGTATAACAAATTCAGTATGATATAATTCAGATAAAAAAGAATTAAACAAATCCATTTCCTAGTTGTTTATTCATTAACACAAAATTAATGGAATTAATGAGTCAACAAATCACCACATGTATTTTCTCAAATCATGGAATCAAATTAAACGTAGTTTTTCTCATTCCCTTTTCCAGAGATTACAGCTTCATACTTACTCTTTTTCATTATGAACACCGAAAACTAAACTTTGTAAAAATAAAAAAATTAAAATCCCTTGAGATTTACCACTTGAGATTTAGAAGGATATATATTTTGATTAAATTCCAAAATTTGAGGCAATTCCATACTGCAAATTTTGCCTTCAAATTATTATTACAAGTTGAGACCATAACATTCTCTTTCTCTGCAGAAATAAATTCAAATGGAAAACTAGTGTCAAATGAATTTTGAATGCATCAAAACTTAGTTTTCATTTCTCCTTTCCATTGTTCTTTTCGAAAATGAAATTTATCAAACATAAATTACGCACCAACTTATCAAACAAAAACCTCCAACATCAATTACAATATACAAACGCATGCATTGAGATTGACTTGCAAAAAATAAGTGAAAGAATTGAGAAACAAATATTTCATTATTTAAGTAAACATTACTTGATCATTGCATTGTAACTATTGTATTATCTATGTCTGTAAACATTAAAAATAATGAAAACAATAATAATAATTTATTCTGTTTTAAATTTTCACTCCAATAAATGTTTGCAATTGGTCCAAATCTAATATAAGGATATATATTTTTATATGTGGCCCCCAGGATTATAATATTTTTCTGAAGTGGCTCAAAAGGTTATTTTGGTTGGCCACCCCTAGTCTAAATAAATATTTTTCACCAACTTGAATGCATGACTTAAAACGTATTACCTGCTTGAAATAACATTTGTTTTCCACCTGCTCCGCAAGCTTCCATATTAACAAATCCAACAGCTGTTTTAGCCCATGGGTGCTGAGTTATGAAACCATGACCAGCCTATCAATAAATGTGGCAATTTAAATAACAAACTCATTGTTAAAATCAAGTTTCAAACAAGGATGATTTTTACATATATATAAATAATATTAAGTTAAACAAAACTTTAATCGTGCAAATTAATTTATTTTACAATTAAAACTTAAAATAGTTAACAAAAATGTACAAAAATTTTGTACTTACAATTAATTTTCAAAATGTAAAAAAAAAAAAAAAAACTTTTGCCAGAAATATTTATGTTTTTTAAAAAAATTTCAAGAAATATATTTTTTAAAAATTCTTCAACAAAAAATAATCTGTATAACCTCTTAACCTTCATTACAATATAATGAAGGTTTCGCTATAAATTTATCAAAAATAATTCCTGGTATTTTTTAGAGTTGGGAAGTCATTTTTAAAATGGCACAGTTAAAAATGTAGGCTAAGTTTTTTCAGACCTAAAATTTTTATTAGGACAATATACAAACCATTAAATTATTTGAATTCCCCCTCAAAAAGTGTATTTACTTCTTGATTTTCTATTATTTATCTCTTAGCTTCATTGGTGTGCAATTTTCCTGTCGAGGATCTTATGATAATTGTTTTCAGCACAAAAGGGATTGCTAGAGCTATGGAAATATTGAGTTGTCATATCTAATTTGATGAATTATGAAAATTGTGACTTCTAGCTATAATGATAGGTTAGCAACAGTTTTTTAAAATGTATACTTTCTCAGTACATTAGCCAGTTCTTTTCTAATCTTTTGCACAATTAACTTCTTAACTCATCTGCATATTTTTAAGCTTTACAAATACAAATTCTTTTCATAAATAAGAAACAGAATGTTTTAACAAAAAGGAATTTTCTAATACCTGCATTTTTCCAATCAAGACAAATTAATATTTCATATTGAGATAAAAAAAACACACACATAATGTGTATTGATAACATATCTTAATAACTTTAAAACATTGACACAAGAAAACAATCATTTCCTTACCTTCCTTATTTATATCAATTCTCTCCACAAAAAAAACCCAAGCTTACTAGTTATAAGAAGCATGTCAAACTCTGTACTATCATTATATTTGTAGTTGTTACTTAAGCCACCTGATTGACAGTAATATCAGGTCAAGGCCCGCAAAATTAATCGTAGCAATGGCTACATTTATTCCTGTTGTTAACCGTAGCTTTGAGCACCATACAGGTGACAGTGCAATTTGGTTCAATTCCACCACAATTTTGAGGGAGATCAATCACCATGTGGGGTGATAAGGGACCTACCAACTCTCTTCCCCTTCCCCCAACCTCACAAGAAAACTTCCAGCTAGACAGCTATTTAGAGTACCCCCATGTCTAAATAGGTACTATTCATTTACACAAACATCCATGCCTTATCTGGGATTCGAACCCAGGCCCAACAGCACAGCAGTCAATGTCACTACCACTGTACCAGATGAGTGGCTGTATTTGTAGTGAATGTATCTTAGGAAAAAAAAGTCAAGAACACTCATGCTGACAGCTCAGAAAAGTAATCACCGATCCTGTAACAAATATACTGATGCAACAAAAAATATAAATTTGAAAGTTTTTTTATTATTTTACACAATCTCTCCCCCAATATTTTTCAACAGACAAATCACTGATTTTTGTTTTATGTAATTATTTTATAAAACTAATTGCACTTCATTCTACATTAAGGCTATCTACAATAAGTATAAACAATTTTCAATTTTTATTCTTTTTTTTAAATTATTGTGGCAAAATTAGAATAAAAAAGTTTTTAATTTCTAAACACTTTATTTTCACTTGCCCCCCCCCTATCAGACCTTTTACTATAGAACCATCAACCATTTCTAACATAGAACTTTTCATGTCTACTTTTCACAAGATTGAAATATATATATATATACAGAAATAACCAATATTCATACTTTTTCTCACCAAAAAAACGTTAGATCCTAACCAAGCCCCCTGATTTGATGACAAAAAATATTAACCACATCTTGTACAGATTTTGCACAATTAGGAGGAAAATGTAACCCTATCCAAACTGTTTTTTTGATACAACAGTTAGTTTTTCCAAATGGAAAAGGCTAGTTTTCAAGGCTAACTAAAAATAAAGTAGTGATGGATTGGTTTGTGAATAATGGATTGGTGGCAACAATAGATAAATGTCTGAAGAGTCAAAATAAGGTTAATGACTTTTCTAAAGTGTTCAAATATCCATGGTTTTAGTGTACATTTCCCTTGTTTTATTTTCGCCTTTGCACTCTCCTTTAGCCCAATTAGGACAAATTTTTTGTAACCAAACAAGTCAGGGGACTCAATTAGGACTTTCATAAAAAATGCAAGATAATTAATTAAGTAGTACCTGAAGTATATTTTCTTCAGCTCCATTAAAAAGAAATATCACTTCATTAGCAAGAGCATAATCAGACTGAGATAAACTTATAAGACTTTCAAGCATCACAGCACAGCTAACTATATCATCACTTGAGCCTGAAATGCAAAACATTAAACCTCAAGAAACATTGATGCTTTAGTAAAATATAACTTAACAATTTAAGAATAACTTATACTTTTAAAAGTAATCACCTAAAAACATCGAACATAATAATTAACACTATATCTTTCCTTTCATCAATAAATATAATTTTAATAATCACATTTCTAGATTTATAATGGAAAAAGGGAACAGCTTTACTATCGCCCACCCTAGAATTGAAATTTTAAAACCAAGAACTATGCAATAGGAAAATAAAATGATATAAATATTTTTAAAATAAAAAAAGTGTAGTTCAACATAAGTGACAGTAGTAAAATTCTCTCTTTAAAAGATATTACAAATCCTGTTCTAAAATGTTCCAATTTATATAAGAAAAAAACAATTTCTCAAAGAAAATATTTAATAGAATACTAGGAAACACATCAATAGAAGTTATTATTGATCATTAAAATTAAAACTAATATGAAATAATCAGTATAATATTACAAAATAAATTTTTTTAAAAAGATTACAAAAATGAAAAATATTACCTGGACTCTTGGGTACAGAATCAAAATGGCAATTAATCACAATACTTCTATTTGTGGGTGTTTGAGGGCCAATTCGGGCAATAATGTTTTTAACATCACGATAGCAAGATGTCATTCCATCTTTCATTAATAAATTGAAGCAACCGCTAGTTTTTTGTACATCAATACTGATCTTATTTACAGGTTTTGTATGGCTTTTTATGTATTCTAACTGTCTCAGGATATAATCTACAGCAATTACTTCATTTTCATAACTTCCAGTTGGTTTTGGTCCAATGCTGCTTAGTTCCACCACAAAATTTCTAGCTCTTTCTTCACTGAATCGTAGACCACCGGAACCTTCGGATTGTTTTAAAGAATCAACTGACACTGGAGCTGGAAATCTAACTAGATCACAATATAATACAAAAAGAAATATTGTAAAGTAAGTTGAAAAAATCCAAAACCAAATTTTGTTTCGAAATAGCGGCAGAGATTTCTTTTTGCCGAATTCTTCATCTTGAAACAAAGAATTCTTTGAAGAAATGCCAGGAGATAATACAGGTCTATTTCTTTGTCTTACGTTATTGTTCATTTCTTCAATAGAAAAGGAAATATAAAGAGTTAAGATAGATGACAGAAGACTATCTTCACCACAACCTCCACACTGAATAAGCCAGCATCCAGCGCTTCTACAACAAAAATAAGCCGAAATCAATCAAGTAGTTACAATGTGCGGTCATGAGTAAATAAAGAGCTTTCTCATAACAATTAAATTATTAATGTAAGCCTTAAAAAAAGTAGAAGTTTAGAAATTAATTTAACTCTTAAATCATTGCAATAAATATGTTCAGATCAGTTTTACTTTAATTAGTATATCGAAAGAATTGCTAGATGTAAAAAAGAAAAAATAAATGAAAAGCCGCAAGGAAAGCATAAATGACAATGCAACTGATTAGCAATAGTATTTGAATTACTAAGAAGTTTTATAATGAATGTATCTTTTTTAAAAAGAAGTATTTTGAAGACAAATCTGTGTACCTGAGATTGATCAGCATTCCAATATTTCAAGTTAATTATTTGAATAAAACAATGGTGCACACAGTGGCGTAACGGAGAATATTAAGGCTCCTCGGCACAGTCAGGTTTGGGGCCGCAAACCAGATTTTACAAAGGGCACGTACTTGGCTTCTATAAAGCTTTGGGCCCTTTATATTTCTGTGCCCCACCCCCTGCCATATGATGGTTGCGGGGTGTACGTTATGCCCACTGGCGTAGCTAGTCCTGAGAGGGCTTTTATCAAAATTCGTTGATGATCCTTTTCTAAAGCTCCTTAACATTTTACGATCTTTTGCTTATGTATTTTGAAGCCCCTAAAGCGTGAGGGCCCCTTATCATTGATACGGTGGTAGCTATGCCTTTGGTTATGCCCCTGGGTGCGCAAACTATCTTCATTTCAACCCCCAATTTTGTGTAAAATTTAGTACAGACCACTAAATAGACAGTAGATTTTTTTAAATCATCAAAGTAGTTAAAGTGAAATTCTTTTCGGGGCCAGTGAGCTCCTACATTAACGTCTCACTGTATAACCACGTGAGTAACGCTATTGTGGTGATGGACTTCGTAATTTTGAATCGAGGTCAAATTATGAAGACAATTAAGTTGGAGCCCTGTTATCCTAACTTCCTCACCATACCAATGTGAGGACTTCGAATCATGGCAGATTAAACGTGGATCATTCATTCACGTGATGATCCACATCTCGAACCCACGAAATTCATTCTGAGATTTTTTATATTTCTGCCTTATTAGATATTTGAATCAAACATATAATTTTACATCGCAATTATTTTATTAATGCAAACAGGCTAACTATTTATGATTTTTTTTTGAAAAAAAGATTTCACTTATATAAGAATTCAATACGGGTACTCGTTTGCAGAGTTTCTCATTTCTTCTACGTTTGGAAATCAAAGGACTTAAGGCAGGATCCAAGTTTTTATAAAAGACTATTTTATATAAGGAGATCGATAAGTTTATAATAGCCTTTTTTGCTCCATATTCCACCAAGGCAAATTAAATTAAAATTTTGTCTTTTTCTTCAAATTTGTATATTCTTTCCCAATTCATAATGAAAATTCTTAGCAAATCAGGGGCTTAAATTAAATTCGTAGTGTTCCTTCTCTTGATTTATCAGCTCTTTTTAATTTTAAAAGGATTTCGGGTACTGACGTATTATGCCATTGACCAATTTCGTCAAATCATAAGATGTCACGAAACGCTTCGATATACAGCCAATAGTAGAAAAAGTTCCCGCATAATATTCGAAAACAGTACTAACGATGGCAGCATTTATAGTGACATTTTTTGAATTAATGATGTCTTTTCGTTTGGCGAAACTTGTCAACTGTATAATATGTAAGAATCGGAAATTGAATATTAATATACATCACATGTAAATTAATCATATATCCAACTGAATTTATAATCAAGGAATTTTTCAATCTTTCGAAAAGATTTCTTTCAATCTTATTAAATGACGGCAAATAATGATTTAAAGTACACAAGGATTATATATTATTTTCTTTAGAAAATTATAAGCAACACAGAAATGTTTCCTTTTTTCTTCTTTTTTTTTTCCCCTTTCTCTTCAGTATTTTTGTGTCCCTCTAAACTTATTAAAAGCTTCAGTTTTAGTGCTTGATGCTGAAGTATTTGGTACTCTCTTGTAGAATTAAATTGTTTTGAAGATGAAGACCACCTTGTAGAAGAGCTGATACACATTAAATCTCATGGTTTAGTCTTCGCATTAGTGTGGTATAGAAACTTTTAGAGCCGGTTGCAGTTCAGGTATCCTCATCGTCATTTGATGAAGGCTCAAAATTATGAGATCCGTCCCCAACAGATCTATCCAAGAGTGCGATGTTGGTACAAAATAAAATAATCACTGGGCTATCACCCCTTCATATTAAGGAATCGGATCATGGCAGACATATCATGAGTACGAGCCCACTACCTCTAAAGACCCGCCGTGTAGCGGAGCGATGCACGTTAAATCTGTTGAGAGCTCAAACGTCCTCCCGTTGGTGTGGTAGTTAGGAGAGGGGGTGCCAGCTCAGGTGTCTTCCACGTCACTTGCCTATGGTTCAAAATTACGTGGTCCGTCGCCAAAAGCCCTCGTGTAGCTGAACAGTGCGACGTTATTATTCGCTCACTCATTATTCAATTTAACTATTCAGTCAAGAATATCAATCGTGAGTTTTTTACCCTAAAAATGACTTAAAACGGGTTTTTTTTTTAAATTTAATTTTAGCTTACAAGGAGAATGTAAGGTCTTGGGTTCACGGATTTTGCTTCCCTGTGGATGAAAATATATTCTTATAAGGGGCTACTACTCGATAATTTCTTTTAGATATTTGCAAGATATTTAGAAGATGCAATTCACACACATATTCGTTAAATTCAGTTTTGTAGCAAATGATTACATGTAATGGGTTTAGCGTAGCAGCAACGAATCGGTGTTCCTCGTCGTTAGGAGCCGAATTCGAGTCCGTGGAGGGTAAATATTTTTTTTTCAATGTCGTCTATTTTTACATATTGGTAGAACCCCCTCAGTATAGAGGGCACTGCTTGTAAAAACTTGGTTTTGATTAGAGTACGTGAGAGTACTTATGTACGTGAAATAGTGTAGATGCATTCTATTTGTTATTAAACTTAAATTTAACCATTTACTGGTTTATCGTCGATGAATTGATTGCGAAATATTATACACCACTAAACCAATGCAATTACTCTGATGATTTGGTCCTCGTGATGAACCACTGAAACACATATACACATAATGGAGTTTAAATTAATTGGAAATGAAATGTCTTTAATGCCTAGAAACGTCATAGGAGTTTTATTTATCATTATCATTCATTCGTATAAGTACAGAAAAATATTTCTTACAAAACAAAAGCCTTTTGCAAGAACAGGAGAAAAGCCCTTTAACTGCTTTTCTCCTGTTCGTGTCTTGTAATAAACTGTGAAAGGAAACGACAAATAAAATATTTATCAGATTAACAGAATTAGTATAAAAAATATGCCTAGATTCTTATCCCTCATTGTCCGTACAATGGTGAAACTTGTTATGAAAGCAAATGAAACAATTTCGAAAAGCATCTCGCACATCGAATTAATACAGCATTACCCTTTACGTGTAATCGTTTGCTACAGAAATGAATTTAACGAGGTGTCATCCTCGTTCCTTGACCATGGTTCAAAATTATGAGGTCCGTCGCCAGAAGACCTCGTGTAGCTTAATAGGACAACGTTATTATTCACTCACTTCATAACTGAAGAATACACTAAATTTTATCATTAACATTCTTAAAATAGTACTTGTAAGGTTCGCCTGAATCCAAAAAAACGGTATAGGTGGCGCTGCCATCTGAATATAGAAAAAAAAAAAAAGAACTTAACGAGGGGGAAAAAAAGCGTGAAAGAACTGTTACAATCGCTTGGATGGAAACAAAAATAGTGCGAAACTTAAGTTAATGTGCAGTGTTAGTTTTTTTTAACTGTTATGTTAGTTTTGTATGATGTGTGGCTGTCTAATGACCAAATAAAAAAAAATTGCTCTCTACAAAATGCACGGACTTTATTTGCATGGTAAAGTAGCGAAATCTTTTTGGCAAAGAATCAACAACGAAATTGGTATTGTACTGATATCCACTTCAAATTTATGTAACAAAAATCTACTGTTAATTAAAATCAAAGTTATTCAGATGCAATTACTCATGCAAAGTTTCCAAAAACTCTCCAGTTATTTATCATTTATATTTAGAACAGATTTCGAGAAGAAAAGGAAAACAAAATAATTCAAAAAATAAATTTAGGATAATTGATAGGATTTTAACTATTTTCTATATAATTTCAAATTATAATTTAGTTAAATTATGTATGTCGAAAGAATTTTAAAGCTTATCTTTGTTTTTAATTATATTTTCGAGAATTCTACATGGAAACATTTCAAAGTTCAATAAACTCCGATTAGGAATGCCACCCCAGATTAATAATTAAACAACGCCTTTTTATCTGAATCAGGGAATGATAAACGGTAAAAAAAATACAAGATTTTTTTCAAACGTATTTATACTCTTCCTGCAATTATCTAAAAAGTTTTGCAATAACTATAAAATTATGTGAATGTACTGATCAAAATACACCATTTAACACTGAAAATGCAACACCAAGAAGGAATGACCCGAAAGTGAAGAAAATCGGTAAGTAGAGAGACGAACGAACGGTAGATAGAGCAACGAACAAAAAGTTGTTAATTTTGAAATGTGATACTCGAAACACAGAGCGAGAACGTCAGATCAGAAGGTCGTAGGACCACTGCGGACGGTGATACGCGAAGCAACATGTCCAAGTACAGAATCAATAAGTGTACGGATAGCGTCGATGGTTTATCTCTGCCAACCATTTGACGCAGTTGGTCTTCTAAACGCCTGTGGTGACAGGGCATGCCAGGGATGACTCTAATCATGTCCGAGACATTTTGTTAGTGAGATATCAGTGAGAGGTCCATCGCCAATATCTCTCGTGTTGTTTTATAGTGCAACGTTAGCAAAAACTAAAATCAAATCGAAAGATCAAGGAAAATATGGAAGCCAGGCAAACATTAGTACATCTTGCAAAGCATGTTGGATGATGAGTGCAGTGTACAATCGAGTGCTATCGTGTTTATAAAGGGCTTAGGGAGCCTGCC
The DNA here is from genome assembly GCA_019973935.1 of Trichonephila clavipes. Lineage (NCBI taxonomy): Eukaryota > Metazoa > Arthropoda > Arachnida > Araneae > Nephilidae > Trichonephila > Trichonephila clavipes. Next base: position 41,749 of record BMAU01015725.1, read on the forward strand.
GAAAAAGAAGTATCACTGGTCGCAACACATTTATCATGTAACTTTGGACAACAATACTGCCCTTAATAAGAACCAGAAGTGACCTGTTATGGCAGACGATGACTACTACGACGATGTGTTGTTGCGAGGTGATATGTTCCATTGATGCAGCTGGATTAGACCCAAGTCACCAAGTCGGCCTGGATAGTCACCAAGTCGGCAACATACCTCTTACACAGTGACTATCATTGCACAAACAGAATAGTGACTCTCGTCTAAGACTTATGCTATTTCATCATCCACGATACTCTAAGTCGGCTACATTGCAAATAGTTATCCGTATTGTGGATTAATGGAAGTATTCTTAATGAGCGTCATAAATACAGACCATTAGAAAACATTCAACAGACCTGGGCGACATAGAAGCATCAAAGGCATTGTGCACATTATGCAAAACGGTGGGAAAAGTACCTTGCGAAACATTCCGTTTGTCGAGGATGCGTTGATCTACTCTAGCTGACGTTGTCCAGGTTACAATGAAACTCCCTTCAAATTAGCCACATTTCATTCTACAACTTTTGTCGCAGTTGGTGCATCACGGATACTTTTAGTTAGGTGTCAGCTGAAATTAAAAGCATGGTCTGACATCCCCTCTCAATGCAATTTACACGTCCCTAGCAAAACCACATATGTACTAGAATTGCTTTCGTTGGCAGCGGCTTTGTATTTGTTGCTACTACACGAGTTCTTTTAAAACAAAAAAAAGTTTTACAATGATTTCTTTGACAAAAATAAAGAAACAGATATTTCCCATTTTCCAGATTCTTCTTCCTTTACATCCTAATAGACGCGTAACAGTTGCGAATTTCACATCATTTATATTTTTCAATGAGGTGAGCCCAGCGATATTTGCAATATTTTCTTTTCTCTCCATCAATGTGTTACATGTCACAGTGAATATTTATCGCATTGCATAGCATCAGAATAATTTTTTAAGTAAGAACGGGAATTTCTAAATATAATTAATAAAGCATAATTTTTATTTTTTATTTCTATTGTACCTTTGTTTTAATGCCTTTAAATTTTAAATATATCGTATTCTAGTATTCAATAGGAGTTGGTATCTACAATATCCATTTAAACAACAAATTTAATGAAAAAAAGCAAGTTTCTAAAGTCCTTTACAATAAAAGTTCCTCACAAGAAAACTTCACCAAAAATATAATTCTAGTTTTAAATAGTTTTCGATTAATTGAAGCTCACGTCGCACTAGAAACCATACGAGAACTACTTTGATTATATCCTGGGGATCATCCACTAATTAAAACTTTCGTTCCTCCTTTCCTAACTTCAGACATATACATCTCATAATTTTGAACTATAATTAAATTACAAGATTCACACTTGAACTGGGCCCATACTCTTTACATCTGCGCTATAATCCAAAATTTGATACTAGACAAATTTAAAGGACATCAGCCCTTGTAGATCCCCAATTTTTTTAATGGCATCAAAACTGACGTTCGGCTCGATCTTATAACATCGGTGGATACTTACATTTTCGCGTCACCACAGCCAAATTGGCGCCACGTGAATCACGCCAAAACCTGACCGATTGGTATTTTTTCATATAAAACACTTTAGAATTTTGGTTGTTTTAATATCCAGACAATTCCTCGTACCCCTGGCGCTACAACATGTGTTGCTCGATTTTTTTTGTGACAGCTTTTATAATTATTGTGGTAACAAGATTCGAGTAACGAGAAAGACTGATTTTTGGTACCACATTTTCTCCTAATTATTTCACTAATCTGTGTAAGAATTTTGAATGTAAATTATATCTAGCGAGACATAGCATATGTTTTTCCCTAGTTTTTGCGGAATTATGGATTCAGGCTTGCAGTTTGGCTTTAAAACAGATACCCATGATTAAGAGTATCATCATCGTTCTAAAAAAGTACACGAGGGCTATTAGCGACATACCTCGTTAAGTAAAAAGAATGACATCTGAGTTTGAACATTCCTGTCTGAACTTCCACACCCTTTCAACGGGAGGACAGCCTCAATAGATTTAACCAGTCGCGTAACGAAGAATATTAGGCCTCTCCCTGGAAAGTCAGGTTTTGGGCCCCAATTGGTTAAATATGTAGCGTCATAATGGCTTTGGGTCCCTTAGAGTCCTGCCCCCCACGACGCAGGGGTTGAAGGAGTGTGCGTTACGCCACTGAATTTAACGTTGGTTAGTCCCTCTACACGACGGGTCTTCAGCCGCACTAGGGCACGAACTTCATGACACGCCGGCCAAGTGACTATAACCTCTAGGCTACCGTGGCCATCTGCCCGCCACGAAAATTGCCATCGAAACATTGAATGAATTTAGATTAATATTACATGTTGCAAGATCGTCTTGTAGTTGAATTAATCACCTCTAATTAACCGGATTTACCGTTTTTATTTTTTCCTTCAAAACACATCACTATATTTACACTTTCATTTACAATTAAAAATCGCATCGGGAACTACAGGCAGCTTCCTCCATTTTTACGTTCGAGACCACCTTCTCTCCTTCCCGCTCAAAAGCCAAAACTGTTCACAGCAGCGCCCTCTTTCTAGTCTATCGTGTGCTATGTGTCAAGCCTCCTAGTGTACTATGTGCCATGCCGTTACAATGTAAATGTGATGCGTGTTTTAAATGATTTTAATACACAATGTTCTGTTGAGTAATAAGGAAAGACAAGCAATAAAACCTTTATATCTAAAAACTATCATACATAATAAATATCAATTTTTTTTTCATCTGAACCTAAATAATTCACGTTTAAATGGAACAATTATATCCTTGAGTGCTGTCTTGATAAGTCTTTGAAGAATTTCTCCAAGGAGCCTTTCTTCTAAACCGGTGTTTTTCATTCCATTAAATAAAGTTGACAGCAGTTTTAATTTACCAGATCCAGACCCACTACTAGAAACAATCTTTGGGCTTATTCTAGTGTCTTGATTCATTGAGGAAGAGAATAAAGTACCCGATTGGATGTTTCCAGGATGTAACCGAGGCTGACTGCCAGCACGCCATTGGACCCAGTTACTACGCCAATTACCGGAACTCCATTGAGGCCCCATTCGAAGAGATTGCGAGTTGATCGGAATACCATTCGCTGAGAACCGATTTCCAGTTCCTTGTTGTGACAATGATAACTGTGTTGTTACAAGTAAAACAATCGTTCCTAAAAGAACTCTATGTGAATTCAAGGACATAATTGAAGCGGATTTACATCAATGTTTAACCTGAAAAACGAAAGATTTATTTTAGTAAAATGTATAATGCAGAATATCACCTTAACAAGATCAGGTTGATAAAATATGAGATGTGGGTGGAAAAAAACGAGACTCTGGTCCAATAAATTATTGTACGTACAGAATCCATGACAATATTGCATTCAAAGTAGTTCCCTTCAGCATTCACGCACTTCTGCATTCGGTTCTGCCATTACTAGCAACGGTTTTGGAACGATGGTTTTGGAAGGTCCTTCAAGAGATTTTCCATTTTTGCCTGAACCTCTTCACTGAGTTAAGCAAGTTCACCCTTTAAGCAAGATTTCACAGTAAGAAATAAAACGTCGCATGAGGCTAAATCAGATGAATAAGAAGGATGCCCCATCAAAGTTATATTTTTGCTGGTCAGAAACTGCTTGACAGATAGTGCCTTGTGAACGGATGCATTATGTTGGTGCAACACAGTCATCCATCGCTTCCCAATTCGAACCTTTTTTTTTCTAATTTTTCCTCGAAATCTTTTTAGTACTTCGATGGAGTGGAGTTGACTGACCCCTGATGTGAGTGGGAACCCGCTCATACCACGAATTTTGGCAATGTTTTTGTCTGTAATCGCTGAACTTGGGGAACCAGTACGTCCATAATCTTCCACACTCTCCTTTCCCCCTGAAAACCGCTTATGTCTTTCAAAACACGTGTGTACAAGACAAAGTTTCATTTCCATAAGCCTTGGTTGATATTTGAAATGTTTTCGTGGCTGATTTCTTATGTTTCACAAAAAACTTTATGTTGATTCGACATTTTTCCAGCAGAATGCAGTTGCACGTGTTCACATAATGACGCAGTACTCCAAAATGGCGGGATCGATTAAGGCGAAACTGGTTACATGGATAGAGGGGTGTAAGACGACGTCATCATAACAGTTGCTGCCAACTCCCCTTTTTTTTCAAGTTACACACTTAGACTCGTTCTTTGTGTGTTTCACCTTGTATATGTGATTTTAAATTTATCTGCATTATTGGACTTTCTTAAAAAAGCTTTAACATGTATCAGCCCTATTAGACCATGGGTTTTTAGTAGCATCAAGATTCGAACCCATAATTGGACCGCATTTAAGAAGAGAGTTATATTTTTTCATAGTCCAGAGATTTCATTCCAATCTTACCTTCTAACTTAACTCAGTGGAGCGACATCCCATGAGGGACAAGGCCTACTATGCCCAACTCAGTATACGTGACCTTGGGCCCTGGGGTGCATGAGCAGATGTTATGGTCAGGTGGTCAGTCTGACGTGAAAACACCCTGTGTTAAGTTCCCAAGCAAGCTTTGTACTCATTTTATCGACCCATTGAAAGGATAAAAGGCTGAGTCAACCTTGCCCAGCCCGGGGTTTTAACCTCGAACCTGTGGTGTGGCCGCGGTAGCCGAGTGGTATGGGTATCGGACCGTGGCTTGCCTTGTCACGAGTTCGAGCCCAGTACCACAAAAGACCCGCCGTGTAGGGCAGCGATGCACGCTAAATCTGTCGAGAGCTGAAACGTCCTCCCGTTGGTGTGGTGTAGTTAAGAGAGGGGGGTGCCAGCTCAGGTGTCGTCCACGTCACTTGACCATGGTTCAAAATTACGTGGTCCGTCGCCAAAAGCCCTCGTGTAGCTAAACAGTGCGACGTTAATAATCAATCAATCAATCGGACCTGTGGTGTGGAAGCGCGATGCACTAACCGCTCAACAATTGGGCTTT
>BMAU01015728.1:0-12245 GCA_019973935.1 Trichonephila clavipes
AAATAATCCACGGTTTCAACCACAGCAAGACAACGGGAGGATTGTTCCTCGACGTCGAAAAGGCATTCGATCGACTTTTGGCACAACGGCCTCATCTACAAAATGATCAACCTCCACTTTCCAGACTACTTAATTCACACACTTGCAGACTACCTCAACGACAGAACTTTCCAGATAAAATAGACGCCACAATCTCCAGAACAGGACAAATCCAAGCCGGATGCCCGCAAGGATCCAACCTAAGGATCCCATCCTCTATAATATTTACACTCACGATTTCCCCACCTCGCCAGGAGTCGAAATATGCCTTTTCGCCGACGACGCAGCGATCATCAAACAAGCTGCCTCACCCCCAAGATGTCCGTACATCACTACAAAAATACCTCATGAAGCTGAAAAAATGGTTGAAACTGTGGAGAATCTCCATCAACACCACCAAATCAAGAGCAATAATATTCAAAAAAGGCCCCTTCAAGAATAAGCTTCAGCCCCTCCGTCTCTTTGGAAATTCCATAAACTGGTTTGACGATGTAGAGTACTTGGGCGTCGTTCTCGACAAAAGATTCACATTTAAAACCCACCTAGACAAGATTACCTGCAAATTCAAAAACAGATTGCGAGTCCTCCATAAACTCCTCTACAATAAATCAAGATTATCGATCAACAACAAAAGAAGCATCTATCTGCAATACCTACTCCCGACCATAACCTATGCCTCTCCCATCTGGGGGAGTGCAGCCACCTGTCACATAAATAAATTTCAAATCCTCCAAAACAGAGCTCTTCGACTCATCTTAAACGCACCTACTTACATTAAAAGAATCCACCTCCATAGAGACTTAAAAATCCCAGCCCTCTCCTCAAGAATCCGGAAACTCGCAACTAATTTTCATGATCAAGCCGCCTCACATTCAAATAGCCTCATCAACATTCAGCCCTTCATCGACGCCCAAGGAATATACAAAATGCCTCTTCACACAACGAAATTGAAAAGAACATTCTAACCCCTCCTGCCGAGCAACGTTCCCCTTCACGGTTCTTCGTTCCCTGAAGCATTCCTACCCGAGTTCCCTCCCGGGAATGACGTCACTCACGAAGCCACTGCAAGCCCAAGTCATTTCTCTTCCAAGCGTTCCTGAGAAGGAATTTCGAGTCTGCCTGTACTCGCCCCACCGGACATGATGTCGACTCCGTTCCTGCTCTTCCCTCCCCTCTCTCGAGGGCGAGTCTCCTTTCTTGCTTTCCCCCGCTTGCGGGAGAATTTTTCTCGCAGCCACGTGCTGCGATTGTTGTTTTGTTTTTCCCGTTTCAGATTCCTCAAACGGAGAAGAAGCGCTTGTTAAGCGCTGGTGCTCCGAGAAGCCTATTTATCCTCGAACGGGTGCCAGCGAAATGAATCGCTTATACCCAAATTCGCGGAGAGAAAGTAGCAATGAAAATCAATATCTGAATACACTCCCCGCAGGGGGGAGGAAGAAGCGGCTAGACGAAAACGAGACAAAAGTACGTTACGCGGGCAGGAATGGAGGAGCGCAAGGAAGGGAGGGGGCTTAACAGCCCCAATAACGCGTTCGAGGAGCACCAAAACGCAATCGGAATAGAGAAGCTGCGGGATTTTTTTTTTTTTTTTTTTTTTTTTTTTTTTTTTTTTGCAGCTGGAATGAAAAAGAGAATGGAGACTGCAAGACAGAACTTGCAGCCGGAACAAAATTGTGGAATTGAAGCAGGAGCCAGCTTTAATCACTGATCCCAATTCTGATGTAGGCAAATGCATTTAAATGTTGTTTAAGTGTAGCAATTAAGTATTATTGTTGTAATTACGGCGATTTTAAGGGCAGATTCCATTTTGTCGTTTTATAAGCAAAATTTATTTTAGCATGAGGATACGTGAATAGAATTTGTGCTTTAATTACTGGGTTGTCATGATTTTGAATAGAAGTAAAAACATTTCTAGAAGTTCTAGTGATGTAATTATCTATCGGCTCCATGTGTAAGTCGTGATGAATGACACTATTTCTAACATACCAAGGTGCGTTAGCAATGATTCTAAGAATTTTGTTTTGAATAATTTGAATGCGTTTTGTGTGGGTCGGGGCCGCGGCTCCCCCAAATGGGGGACCCATACGTTATTGTTGGACGCAAAATTTGCTTGTACAGTATAACTTTATTTTCAAGGGAGAGGAGAGCTTCTCCCAATAAGGGAGATAGCTAACGCTATTCTACCCCAGAATTTGTTTGAAAGATAGTCGATATGATTCTTGTAAGTTAGGCGACTATCGAGATATAAGCCCAAGTAACGAACGACCGGGACCCACAGAATGTTGTCATCGAAAGAGTGAGATCAGTTTGGGGTCAATGACGCCCCATTTCCTGAAAACAATGGCTTATGTTTTTTCTACATTAATAGCTATTCTCCAATCTGTCAACCATTTCTCTAGTTTGACGAGGAATTGTTGCATAGTTTTAATTGTGTACTTGAGATTGACACCCTGATTGGGTCGATCCGAAAATAAACGACCCGAGACAAGGAGATCTTGAATTAAAATTCAAAAGATCTCATGCAAAAAATAGGGGGGATAATACAAATTTTGAATAAAAATTTAAATGAACCAACTTGCACTTTGCCGGAGATAAAGGGGGGTAGGGGAAGGACTAAACAAGATAGAAAAATACGATGCGGTTTTAGGAAAAATAATGACGCAATGAAGTCATATATGTGATACAATCATGAATAATAATTAATAGATGTAGATATGGAATGTCCAGTTCTCAAAAATATAAGCGGTCGTTCGAAGGAACGATTTAATTGATGATTGCTGGACGTGAAACGAATTTTAATAGAGCTCTAGATAGTAAAGCATCGTGCCTCCATCTGGTGGCCGAAAAGGAAAGCTGAAGCGTGAACACCGCACAATTGAATCCAATGAGGTCACCCTCCTGGATTCCGACCGCGGTGAACACTGCTTCGGAAAAACATAAAAATCGGCGACTCTCGACACGGAGCTAGGAATTACTTATTAAAAAGAGAGTTTTTATCTTTAAATAGGAAGTTTAAGTTAAAAATTAAGTTATTTAAAATTTAAAATAAGTTCCCAATGATCAAATATTTAAGCCTCGGTGAGGCCCCTTCAGCGAGAGAGAAAACGATAGCGAGCCCCCGAAGTACGACGGATTCTGAACCGGAGAAACTTTACGTGAGGGAACCTGATTGAAGGACCCTCCAGCTAAAGGCTTGTGATACAGCGCTATACCTGAGTCTGTGAAGTAAGGCGGATTTTCGAACCATGGAAAATGCGAAGGAGCAACTGCATGGCGAATTTAGAGCCAGTGAACTCATCCAGACTCTGTGTGGAATTACCGAGAGTGAACCCTTTTTACATATCCTATGAATAGCACCTTTCCTCTAGAGTTTCAATTTATGTCACTATTTTATGCGAGAGATATGAGACATTGCAGCGAAAGAGACTCGAAATCTGTGGACCCTTTTGCTAATTAATTGTGATAAAATAATTTTTTGATGATTTTCTTACTGAGTAATAAATGTTTTGTCCCAGAGCTATGTGAAATCATTACAATATGTAATCAAATACAGAGAGACTTTTGCTGCAACATCTCCCTTCGAAATCTAGTTTTATTCTAAATCAAAATCGTTATTGCACTGATCGGAGCAATAAATCCAGACGCGAGCAAGCGATGACGCCAACATAGACAAAACAAAGGAGGAAAGTTTTGCTTCAGAGGTATGAAAACTTGATCTTAGTAAAATACCAAGTTTTCTGGTAACACGGAAAGAATAACACATGCTGAAAAAATGTTGATACACGGAGAAAAAAGACATACTCAAAAATGAACACACAGACATACTCATTTTGAAGTGAGAATGTTTGTATCCCGTTTGATCACGTGGCTTTTTCGAATATGAAACTTTGCATGTATTCAAAATCCGAAAAAATGTTTAATTAACATTCTCAAATAAATTAAAAAAGATATTCAGGATTACAGAAGTTCTTTTAATATATCGGCTACATATTTTAATAATTTTAGTTCAACATCAAATTTAGTTCTCATAAATCTTCCGAACTATTTTTCGTATCTAACACGCTACCCACGGAAGAACACATGAGTACTAGATTGTTTTGATTTTTGAGTTAAATGTACTCATTTGTATTTCTAAAGAACGAAAATTTAATGGGATAAATATTTACCTTATTTTGGTGAATTAGTGTTATCAGTGGCACACACAGGAATTTTTCAAGGGGGAGGGGGGTCCGGGGTCGAAAGTTCACCATTCTTGTACCATGCTCCCTTTGATTTTGAAATAATTAGCATTAATTAATAAAATTAATCATTAATAACAAATACTTAATTAAATTTTACGTACTATGTACTTAGAATTATAATCAATCAGAAAAAAAATCAAGGGCTTTGGAGGGAGGGGGGTGGACCCCCAGGACCGCAATATATTACGACGCAAATATATGAAACATTTTATTAATTCAAACAAAAATACGTTAATTATGCTTACGTCCCTTTTAATTGTTTTTTTAAAGTAGCATTTTCTCATTGAATGGATTTTTTCGTTTCTCAATATATTATTTTTTACTTTATCGTAAACTTTGGAGCAAAAAATAGCCTTCATCTTTAGTGTAAGTACTGCAGGTAAAATATCAACATTCAATCTTGATTTCTTTTTTGTCCATAAATTACCGACTGAAAAGACTCTTTCACCTGGTGCAGGGCAGCACAAAGTTAATTAAAAAAGAAAAACTAAATTTTCATATGGGATGTGTTTATTTTTGAAATGTTTAAGTATTTCAACTCATCTTATCCATTTCAGCATGTTCATTTTCCAATTGTTTCAATTTTATAATAATTTAAATATACATTCAGTCTTCCAATTTCTTCAAACAGACCATTGTCAATGATTTTGAGTGAGAGATATATCAGGCATTTCTTTTGATAAAAAATCAACACAGTTTTCTATATCTGCCCTATTTTCTTGTGATGAAGTCAAAAAACACAATTGAAAACTGTTATTTCCTGTGATACTTGTTTCAAACTATTCCTCGACATATTGGAAACATGTTTGGTTTATCTCTGAATACAGAGATTAACAGATCTGTTTTAAAATATTGAAAAGGAGGACACTTTTCGAGGAAGGACAGGACCTATAAAAGGAGAACTGTCCTTAATATCTTAGCTTTACTTTCATATTGAACTTTAAAATGCCTTGCGAGTGGTTTAAAAAAGGCAAGTTTACAAAATAAATTTTTCTTTTCAATTATTAATCTTTTTAAGAGAGACTCTTTTATAAGTTTCACCTGTATGTAACAGAATCTTTGGACTGTATTTTTACCGACTCTAAAAGGTCTGATTAATTTGAAATTTTGCAGACTTGTCACGGACCGATGACAGTACAATAATTTCATAATTTGTTCCATTGCCCTGATAAGGATCATGACGATTAACGATTTCCCATTTCCAGATTTGGCGTCTAAAAGATTAAGTTACAACTCTAAAACAAAAATGCTCATGTCAGTAATTTCTTATTATAATATAAACAATTGCCCAGTTTTTTTGAAAATGGAAATAAATAAATGATGGTTTAAAAAATTTAAAAAGCATGCTTTTATTGTAGATCGAATTAAAAAAGGAAAAATAAATTATTGTTTTAAAAAGCCAAAAAACATGCTTTTATAGTTAATCGAGCTAAAAAGTAAAAAATAATTCATAATTTAAGAATAAAATGATTAACAAGAAAATTAATGTCATTGTGGTAAAAGTGTGGGTTTTCTGTACTACATTTTCACACTGTCTCTGCACTTCGGAATAGAGCTAGTAAGAAATTATAACAATTTATATTGAACACCCCACGTTTTTATCACAATGACATTAATTTTCTCATTCATCATTTCATTCTTATATTAGGAATTATTGTTTCCTTTTTAGTTCGATTAACTATAAAAGTGTGTTTTTTAGTTTTTTTTAAACTAACTTTTGGGACACTAATTTCTTGTAAAGTTTAAAAAACACTCTTAGCTTATTAGTAAATTTATGGAAAATGTCTTAAAAGTTCTCATTAAAAATTATTTAAAGGAGCTTCAACAATTTCAATACACTCACTTTATGATTCCTTTCACTCTCATTTTCGAATATTGAAAGAATCAAAATTTACTGAACAGAAATTCCAGAATGAGCAAAATTAGTTAGTAAAATTGAACGTAATCTATTTCAAGAATGCGTTTTATTTTTTTAGTTTTGGACATTACGTATAAATATTAAATCTACTTCACTACTAATATTTAATGAATATTTTGTCTTGTTAATAATTGATCTACATTGTTTAAATTGGATTTATCAGTACTTACATATTATCACAACCTTTTGGTGACATTATATGAAATGAAGCATATGATTGCCAATTCAGCGCACATGACACATGCGAAATTGGTATTGCAGACAATTGTTGCCATAATATGTAAGTACTGATTTATCTTATAACCCTGCATCACTCGTGTGAAACAAATGACCTAAAGTTCTTGCGCAGGGTATCTCACACCCCCAAGGATGTTTACGTTCTCGTTTTACTGTGTAAAATTTGTATATACAAAAGTTAAAAAGAAAGAAAAGTAGGAAATACAAAATGTTTATTACATTTTTCACACTTAAATTTAGTTTTTCTGTTCTTTTAATAAGAGCATTCAGTACATTGCTTATGCACTTCTTTAGTCTAGTCGTGAGTGAGTGCGATGTTTTCACTGGATCTTAATTTTTTTTAAAATCTTAATGTTATTAAAACTAAACATATAGGAGTAAACATTATTTTTTAAATTAGAAATTTTGGAATTTCTTTTTCAATTTCTCTTATTGTTCCAGCGATATTTTTTCCCCTTCAAAAGTTCATCTGAAAGTGGATAAGATGTGTACCAGTTGTCTCCTTTAAAATTACGTTCTTCCCAAATGTTTTTGTTTCTCTCTGAATAAAACATTTATTTTCAACAATTTCTCCCTCTTCTAAATTGGAATCGATTTCAGTAGAGGAATCATACCTGCTGTTATACATTTCATCATTTGATTCTTCCTCATAACCGTGAAGAGAATTTCTTCATCTGAAAATCTTCCCTTTTCTAAGTCTTGTGATCATGCTGGTGTGATCTGGATTTGGAACTTATGGAATTTGGAATGATTATAAACCATAAATTTTTTTTTTGGTATATTTTATTAGAGAAAGTATTTTACATGAATTTTGAAATGGAGTTAAGCTTAACAGGGAAAATCAACTGGTCCTAAAGGAAGGTAGAGAAAATTTAGGTACTTACACATTATCGCAACAATGCCAACGTTCAGAATAATTCACCAAGTTGGCGACCCTGATTTTCCATGTGTTGTACGTGCTAAATTTGTGGAGACTCCCCTGGGTTTCACCCTGGACACCAAGATTAATTTGAGGCAAAGAACCACCAAGGGCCATTTTGTATAATAATAATTATTTATCATTTCAAGTCTCAAAAAAAAACTCTAATAACATACAATACTTTTATGTTACGTCAAATAAAGGGATTTACCTTTTAAATTAAATTAAATTACGAATTATGCAACTAATTAATAATTACGCTCAAGATCAAGTAAGGTCTACCGAAATAGGAGGTCCGAGAAATACACGTACTCGAATTATTAACTTTCATTAAATTTAACTACTTTGACTAAACTAACGCTTATTTTAAGCGTACATAAATTATATTTACCGCTGGTTATATAAAGTTTCTCGTTCTTCAGTATAATAGCAGAACGACGTCTTCACTATCTTAATATCCTCTAAGATTGAGGTTACTGTTGCTGGCTCAATAGCCTTTCTCATCATCATCAAGATTGCTAGCTTACAACGCTCGACAAATACCCTATCTATTTTGCATATCCCGTTTATCTTCTTGGAGTTGATTGGAAATATACGTGAATTTATATTCCCCAAAAAGACACCTAAGAAGATTTGTGGAAAGGTTCCGTACAGATTCGTCCCTAATTGACACAACCATGTGTTTCATTTCATATAATCCCGCCAATAAAGTTGCGATAATTTGTAAGTACCAAAAATTAATACAGCTTTGGTACAAAAACTCCTATATGAAGGCATGCTGTATACGAATAAAAAACATAAGAAATCTGAGTAGAGGAGACCTGTGTACCTAGGGCCACCCCATTTTATTTGAATAATATTTAATTCTAAGTTTTATAACTCAATTGGGTGCGTGGGAACACCAATTATTACTTTAGCATTCGTTTTGAAATTTTTCAAAAGAAAGCTGTGGTTAGTTATAAATGTAAAACATTTTTATATATTCCAAAGTAAAGTTTTGTAGCTCATTTCTTTTTATTGTTGTACAAAGTAAGTCAAAAAATTTTCTTTGAAATTTTTTTGTTGTACATTTATTTTGTTTGTAACATTAAGTACTAAATGAGATTTTAAATAAATCCTCTCTCTATGTGGGATTTCTGCAGAAGACATTTTGTATAAAATTACCTAGTCTTGTACCTGGGGCTACATAGTTGGCATTGTACTCTAGGTACAATTGCAATTAATATTCTTTATGTTATTAATTCGTTGAAAAAGTTTTCGTAATAAAAGGAGGAAAATGGTATTAATTATCTGAACCATTTTGATTTAGTCAATTTTTTATTATTATTGGATGTTATTAAAATGAGAGAAGTGTATAGTTTGTTCTGAAACTTTCAACATGCTTGATTTATAAAAAAATATGTTAGCTACCATTATTGTTATTATTCAGGATTATTATTTTGTTTATACAAACATAAGAATTCATTTAATTAACAAAACCCCCCAATTTTTTATAGTTATAAAAATAAAAATATAATTCTCTAAATCAGGTTTTTACCATATTTCGATTCAATTTTTAATTTATCAATTTTTCTCTTAAAGAGCAATTATAAATTCCTAACTTTTTTAGATACCTAGAAATCCTGACAGAATAAACTGGACAAAACCTAATGCAGATAATATAAGAATTGTGAGATATTGAAGATCCTCACATTCCACTCATAATGTAAATTCTACAGTAACTGATGTAAGGGATACTATTGAAAAGGTGGACTTTTGTTTAACAAAAATACAAGGCAAAAAACTAAACATTTTTATACGGCAGAAATAATAGATGTTAAAAAAGAACACAAGAGTGTTAAATTTCTGAAGTATATTGCACGTTCAAATAAGTCTCTTTATGATAAAGCAGAAACTTATGAAAATGGCAACAGAAATAATGTGCTCAAATTGCCCAAATCACAATCTGTAGATGCTGCAGAACGACAATGTATGCAGTTCACTTTTGGAACGAGTTTTTTAAGTTATAATGTTGAATGTAAATAAGTGTAATTCATTAATAACTTGGCAAAATTGCAATTTAAATGGTTGCATGATAAATCAATGTATTAGCTGATATTGTTTCTTTTATTAAATACATTTGTGTATGTGTTTGTTTTCTATTGCTTACAGTATAAAACCTAACTTTCATGGAAAGTCTCTAGGTACAATATCATTGTACCTAGGGCTATTTGTGAATTTTTTTTAAAAGCCTTTTATTTCGCAGAATTTAATACTTTAAGAACTTATATTTTCAATTGGATGATAGTTAGTATAATGATGAGTGCATATAAGTTTCACATCTTTAAACAGGCTAGGGGTTCCGTTTTTGTGCATTGAAAAAATATGACCCTAAGTACACAGGTTTCCCCTATTTATATGTTATCGCAACCTATTGGCTACATTATATGAAGCAAAGCACCTGGTTGCAATTCAGAGTGTACAACGCATAGGAAATTGGAGGGTACTTATGAAATATCGCATCAATTGCCAACTCTATTAAAAACTCGCCAAGTTGGCAACCCCGATTTCCTATGTGTTGTACACACTGAAAATTGGCAACCATTGCTTCATTTCATATAATGTCACCAGTAGGTTGCTATAAGACGTAAGTACCAATTGGAGTTGTCAATTCAGCGAGTTATCAATAGAGTTGGCGATTGTTTTGATAATACGTAAGTATTGAAATCTGTTCAGTCTGACGTACGTGAAACACCATAAATTTAATAAATTATAGTTTAAAAAAAATAAAAATAAATGTGCTTTTATAGTTAATCGTACTAAAAAGTAAAAATTAATATAAAAATGAAATGATTAGCGAGAAAATTAATGTCATTATGGTAAAAGTGTGGGGTCCTTTGTATTACATTTTTACGCTGCCTCTATTACGGAATGGAACTATTAAAAATTATAAAAATTAACATCTCAAGTACCCCAGGCTTTTAAATGCAGTTAATATATTTTTCCATTTTCCCCACATTCCAAGTTCCATAGTTTTTCTGTTTTTCCTGGCATTTCTAAATACCTTGTGTTGCTTTTTAAATCCCGGCACTCATATTTTTCTAATTGGTTTTCTACAAAAGAGTACTTACATTTTTGCTTCCTAATGTAATTTCTCCTTTGTCAGGAATTAGTCATTCTTTTAAACTATTTTCAGGTTGAGTTCTTAGTGCGGGACCATCATCTTAGATTGAAAACTATAGGATACCAAAATCTTATTTGCAGCGATTTCAAAACCAAGCCTAAAAGATATTTGGTGTGTAGTGTACTGATAACATAAATTAGTTCTATATATATATTGTTCCAATGTGTGGTATTTTTGAACAGTAGTTTTTATACATGTGAACTTCAAAAAGACATGCATTCGCGTATAATATTTAGAAAATCATACTTTTTAACCCTTTTATCTTGTTTCTAAATTATGAATCCTTTATTCTTAATTTGCATTAATTTCATTTCTACTTGTAAGCAACTAATTCAATATATATTACATTAAAACAATGAGGTTGACTATAGTATGGATTATATTGTTTTTAAAAAAAATCAATAAAAAATAACTTATAAATGAAGGTATGTTTCAAAAATCTCGCTTATATTCTTGTTTATTTTTTTAATGCATGATATGTATGTGTCCAATTTCCAGAACAAATATTTCAAAGATATGATTTTGGTTTGATTTATTTTTCTTGTTTGCAGTGAATTATTGAAAATAAAATGCTATATAATGGATTATGGTTCTACTGGTACTTAGGATGTTGTTTTTTCTTCTAAATGGGTGCTGAAAGCTTCTCTAAAAACTTGTGCATTGTAAATGCAAAAATCTACTGTTTTAGTTGTTTTTACATTCTTCTAAGGACTGAAATTTTTAAGTATTTTAATTTTTGATTAAAAATACATTAACTTAAAAACTATAATATTTGTGTTCTTTGGTGAGATAGGAGAGTATAAAATCAGTTGATATGAATAAAAAAACTAGCTTAATTTGTAATATATATTGCAATGCATTTTTCTATATTTCCAACTGGATGGATGTGTTTCTATTTAAACAAAACAATTGATAAAATGTACTTACACACCTGGGCCTAATGAGTGGTATTTTAATCAAAAGGCCTTTTCTTTGTTAAACATAATATGTAAAAAACTATTTCTTTTTCTTACTTTTGTTTAAAATTTTTACTACATAAAATCTGTTATTCATTCTAATGTTTAAAAGAAATTTCTAATAACTTATTGAAAGACTGAATTTAAATAAATTTAACTTTTTCATTCCTGAATTGAACAATCATGATGTCCAGGAGCTGTGGTTCCAACAAGACGGCGCAACATGTCACACGGCTCGTGCCACAATCGATTTATTGAAAGACACGTTTGGTGACCGCCTAATTTCACGTTTTGGACCTGTGAATTGGCCTCCAAGATCTTGTGATTTAACACCGCTAGACTAATTTTTGTGGGGCTATGTAAAGTCATTGGTCTCTGCGGATAAGCTACAAACGCTTGACCATTTGGAAGACATCATTCGCCGTGTTATTGCCGATATACGGCCACCAAAGTTCGAAAAAGTCATCGAACATTGGACGTCCAGATTGGACTACATCCTAGCCAGCCGTGGCAGTCCTATGCCAGAAATCATATTTAAAATGTAATACCACAAGATTATCTTTCGAACAAAAAAAAAATTCACATCAATCGAATTATACATCGTTGTTTTATTGCAATTTAAAGTTCTATACCTCTAAAAAAAACACCCTATATATACTCATTTTTGTTTTTTCATTCTCAAACTTGATCCAATAACAGGTTCAAAAATGAAAGTCCTTGATTGCCACAAACGAGTATGTCACAATCTCATATTTGAGCACGTTTGCATTGG
>BMAU01015729.1:0-12500 GCA_019973935.1 Trichonephila clavipes
AAATTAGGATAATGAAAAAGAATTCGCTGCAAAATAAGTGAATAAATTCATTTAGACTATATTCTGAATTTATATTACCTTTTCTAACAAACTCTTTTTTTTTAAGTTAATTCATGGACAAAAATAATAAAAAGAATGTTATGTATTCCAAAAATGAATATGCAATTTCATCAAGAAAAGTAAAATTGTTTTCCCCCTAACTGTGAAAAGATAACCCTATCAAAAGAAAAAAATAGGAAAAAACACGTTATTCTTCGCACAAATCAAAATTAGCAATAGATATTTCAAAGGTTCTTCTATCATAGCTTTCTCTGAAGCACCGCGAAAGAAATATCTCGATGCTTTCGCTAACGCAAAGCCCATTCTGAAAAACAAAAGAATGCAATACTTCGAGACAAAGAAATCCCCCATAATACCCTGCGCCAGAACAGCTAAACACAAAGAGGTCTTCGCTGTCTGATTTTTCTCGCTTCCTAGCTAGCATAGAATAAAAAAAAACTTTTAAAAAAGAAAACCTTAGGGCGAGGCTTAGCTTTAAATCTTCCAACTGGTGGGAAATTTATTTATTTTATTTTATTTTTATTATTCGTCCGCTTGTATTTTGAGGATAGTTCGACTTCGTTAAATTGAATTCGTCTTCGAAAAGAAATAGAAGGTTACGAGCAACATCTAAACTATTTTTTCTTTCAAAAATATGCTTTAAAGGTCTTTGATGTTTAACCCTATTTTAGTAGTATTTTTACAATCTAACGCGCATTTCTGCCCGCTATTTTTGAGCAGTTTAAAATAGTTTATTTCGCGGTTTATCTTTTTTTTTATTTTACTTTTCTCTTTTGCAGTAAATACTAGAATTTTAGAAAATATTTCCTAAAAAATTGCAAATGTATTAAGGATAGTTATAGTTAGTGGTGTTTAGAGAATATTTTGAAATCCAGTAAAATTAATGAGAGAAAAATATGTTCTCAAAAGTTATAAAAAAGACTTTTTATGAGTATATAATAACCTAGACAGAGAGAGACACATAAAGAAGGTAAAGAAAACTAATTATACCATTACTTCTTTTTCAAGAGTTACTGTTTTTATGTCTTTTGAAAATGTTTTCGATCTAAGAAATGTGTTTTTAAAAAGTTTTTCTTTAATTAAAATCTTCTCATTTTTAAGGCTTAATTAACACTTTATTTTATTTCAAATTTCAATTAAAATTCTCCAAGAAAGAAAAAAACATTAAGAAAAAATATTCGATTCATTTTATGTGAAGGAGTCGTTCACATCAAATAACAATAAATTTGCAAGCCCATCCATTACCTTAAAAAAATTAATAAGAAGAAACTATACTGATAAAAAGTTTTTTGTGTTAGTAGACACGTAATTACCAGACAGATAAATTTGTAAACTTTGTTAGAAAAATTGAATGTCTCCAAGAGAGAGCGAATGCTCGATAAAAAAACATTATTTGTACAAGAATATTATTAAAAAACTTAAAAGAAAACAGGTATAAAAATGTTCTTTTTTATTTGTTACTTTTTTAGTATAAAATCTCACATTTACAAGTGAAAAACTCAAAGTATGAAAGTTTTAAAATATTATGTTAATACTTAATATACGTAATACTTTGTATTTCAATCCTAAATAATTGGGGATATTATTAGTGACTTGGAACCAAGATCATAAGAGACTGACATTTGGGTTATTACTTTATTCTTCCACATATATGATGGAGATTAAGATTATAAACTATCCAATGGATATCAGTTGGATGATCAGAAGACCACAAGCATTAAGTTCTAAATCAGCGATAACGAAACTATGGATCGCGAGCTACTAGTAGATTGTAGGAGCACACACATTTTTGATGGATTGCATAACACTCCGGTTGGCAAACATTTATTTCTCTACAGCAAGGGTGTCAAACTCAAAGGCTACTTTGAGCCAGGCAAACGAGGTTTAACTTTAGGTAGGCCGCAAAAGAAATCAATATTCATAGAAACGCAAGTATATTTCGAATACAGTAAAACGTCGTTTATCCGAACGTTTATTATCCAGAGCGTCAAGTATCCGAACCATTTTTTTTGCCAACTACATATACAGTATATGAAAATGCATGAAATAAGCTGTGGCCAGATTTAGAAGGCGAAAAAAACTTCAATGACGATTTCAGGGAGGAGAATACCGACTTTGTCCAATCAATCCCAGGATTTCAAGAATGTGATGGAGATGTAGAAACATCTGGATGGCATGCGATGAAGAAGACTATGGATTTCAAATAATAAATGATGACGATATTGTGACTTCCGTGCAAGAAGAATCTGACCCTGTTAACGATGAAACGGATGAAGACGGGGACAACAACAACAACGAAAGTAGCAAGGGTCCATCAAATGCTAACGCGTTTTCTGTATTAAAGACAGCTATGGAAAGGTACGAACAACAATCCAAGTGCTGTCCTACTGAACTACTGCTGCTCAAGTGAATCAGAGGCCTTGCAACCAAAAAACGAAGGTGCACAATAAAAATAAGTGATTATTTTCCACAATAAAAGTAAAATTGTAACATTTTGCACCTATTTTGCTTTTTCTTCAAGCACAATTCCCGCATGTGATGATTTTCAATATTCGTATAGTGTCCGGTTTCATATACTGCATGGATTCGGTTATCCGAACAATCACGTATCCGAATGGAGTCCGGTCCCAATTGATTCGGATAAATGACGTTCAACTGTAATACATTATAATAAACATAAATAAAAGAAGAAGAAAAAATTAATGTTTACATCCTGACACCTACATCTTTCCATCTCTTCTCTGCTACTATTTTTCCTATTTCGGGAGAAATTTTAATATTTTACTATACATTACTGAGTGCCGATATACTGGCTGAGCCGCAAAAATGTTTGTCGGCCACATGCTGCCCGTGGGCCGGAAGTCTGACACTTCAGCTCTACTGAGTCACCACTAGAAATTAATTTAGACTTGAGAAAGGGATTCAACAAACGCTTCCGAGATTTCAAAAATATTTAAATTGTTTCACAGTTTGTCCAACCGCTTTTTATAGGGGTTGATGCTGAAAGGTTATTTGTGTCATGAAACATTTTGGGGTGTTTTTTCAAAATGGCTTTTCAAAATTTTTTCTGAATGGCTTTCAAAATAATTTATGTGTAAAATCGCTTTCTTTGAGGATTTGAAAATATTTCACCTCTTGTTTTTAAAGAAAAATACCCAATTTTCGACCAAGTTTGTCTCTAAGTGAAAGGTAATGCTCCGCTCTACATATCTGTGCAATATTTCTTTTCTCAGTGTGAAACTTATTAAAAACAAGTATACAGAAACAGACTCACTGATAAACACTTGGACAACTGTATTCGAATGGCAACCACTACCTACTCTACCAACATTGACAAACTTGTTAGCGACAAAAAAAGAGTTCCGACCTTCTCTCATTCAAGTTATTAAGTCTGATAAAAAAATATCTTACATTACATTTGTTATTTAATACTAATTGTACTTTTTGTTATCTACAGTTTAATTAAAATTGATATATCAATAAGCGTGTGTGTGTGTGTGTGTGTGTGTGTGTGTGTGTGTGTGTGTGTGTGTGTGTGTGTGTGTGTGTGTGTGTGTGTGTGTGTGTGTGTGTGTGTGTGTGTGTGTGTGTGTGTGTGTGTGTGTGTGTGTGTGTGTGTGTGTGTGTGTGTGTGTGTGTGTGTGTGTGTGTGTGTGTGTGTGTGTGTGTGTGTGTGTGTGTGTGTGTGTGTGTGTGTGTGTGTGTGTGTGTGTGTGTGTGTGTGTGTGTGTGTGTGTGTGTGTGTGTGTGTGTGTGTGTGTGTGTGTGTGTGTGTGTGTGTGGTAGATGGACAGTAGGATATTTAAAAACAGTAATATAGCTCGGAAGCTTCATAAGCTTGGAAACCACTCTTTTGACTTTTGTTCAAAATTGGGATTAAGGAATTTTCTTTTCATTAAATTTTCACCTAGCTGAAGATAGCTAAAGTTTCAGATTCAATCGGAAAGCTTTCGTTTTCTTACAGCGTGATACAAACGATTTCGACGCAATTTAAGATTTTGATATAAAGTTTCAACAGAGCAATTAAAAAAGAACATTAATCATGCAATTTCGCTTTCGTCATGCTACATTGATTTTTTAAAAGTCAGCAAAGTTCTCTAATTGCTCTCTCTCTCTCTCTGTTTCCTAAACTCAAATACATACATAACTTGATGCCATTACTATACTTTAATAGTGAACAAATAATTTTATTCTTCGTAACATTAAGAAAAATATCCAAAAATAAAAATTTATATAGTAATTAATTTTAATTAATAGTAATTTAAATTAATTTAAATTAATTTTTCATTTGTGAAATAAGGTCAAAATTCATTTAATCTATCAGAAATGTAACACAATACTAAAATAAGATTAATAGCAAACAGAGATAAAAACAATACATTCTAAATGTTAAAACTGTTCAATTGGTGGTACATCTGAGCATGTTGTTGAGCAGTTCATTCTTGAAAAGGATGAACTAAATTGTTATCTTCCTAGTTTTCTAGAAGGCCGCGGTAGCCCAATGGTCAAGGTAATGGACTCATGGCCGGCGTGTCATGAGTTCGAGCCTATTACCACTGAAGAACCACCGTGAAGGGAGCGATACACGTTAGATCTGTTGAGAGCTCAAACGTCCTACCATTGGTGTGGTAGTTAGGAGAGGGAGTGCTGTCTCAGGTGTCGTCCTCGTCATTTGACCATGGTTCAAAATTACGAGGTCCGTTTCCAAAAGCCCTCAAGTAACTGAACAGTGCGATGTTAATATTCACTCGCCCTAGAATTCTAGTATGAAGTTATTCCTATCCACTGTAACCACATATTTTGCAATGATACATGCCAGAGAATCCCCACATGTGAAATAAATGCATTAGTCTTTTAGTGATAAACAAAAAAAACTGTTCTACTTTCCCTCCCGTAGATGACTGATACTCACAATTGTTAAATTATTCTTCAATTCCTCTACTATTCGTTCTCTCTCTCTCTCTCTCTATATATATTATTCAAGCTTTCAATTGTTAATAAAATACTTTTTATTCATCCGCTGATTTTCTTATACATACTTTTAAACTTGTAGTGGATGACACTTGATATTAATTCATTTTTTTCTAATAATAATTCTTTAATTAAATTATATTTTTAACTTTAAACTTATTCTGCGTTATTTTTGATGAAGTTAGATTGATGATTGATTAGACAGATGGCGCCAGCTTGTTTTTCTAACTAAGTAGGAATTGACATTAAAAAATTTTTGTATTACTTGTTTCTGTGAAAGCTACAGATTTTATTAAGTTACTGTGCTATTTTAATCACGCAAACAAATTACAGAAATAGTCCCATTTTACAAAACAAAAATTGTTTGCTCTTGCGCTTACTATTAAGATTTTGTTTTATTGACAGAATTCACGACCACCCTGTTGTAATCCCTTCATACGAACACTTTATAGAATTCTAAACTTTTTATTAAGACTACTTAAATACATAAATTTGTATATTACATTGTATTAGTATATAAGTTTAACTTTTTCTTATAATTACAAATGATTGTTCATTTCTTTATTTTGTAAATAAAATAAACGTAGCACATTTGAAGTAAAATATTCATACAACAAATTATCGATACACTTCTGTCTTTCTTATTATTAAAAAATACAATATTAAAGTTAGATTTTTAGAAAGAGAAAAATCTATTTTCCCGTTAATCGATTTTAAATTAAACCTCATCGGAAGGCAAGGAGAAAGTGTTTTTAATCGAAAAAATGGAGCTTTTAATGGCGCACTATTTAAAAACCTAAGAAAATCATCTTATTTACGTGGTCAATAACAGCATAATCCCGAGAGGGCGGAAAGGAAATTGGTTTTCAAACCACCATCTCTGATGTCTACCATTGCATGACAGGCACGTTTCTCATGTTTTCATTTTTAAGCTCAAAAGTAAAAAAAAGAAAAGAAAAAGAAGAAGAGTATTCCATCTTCAAATCAATTTCATTTTTTCGAATGAACCAAAGCGTGAAAGAGAGGAAGAAATGGAAATAAACCAAATTACCTTGAAATTGTTCAGAAAGGAACCAGTAAGAGATACTTGTATGCATTTGCTTTTTTTAAAGCTATTTATAAAATCTATCATCTGATTTTATATCACTAGGGATATGAGATGAAATAAAATACTATGGAACATACACAGAATGCGGAGTTTTTGAAAAGTGGATTAATTTGAAACAGATTACAATAAGATAAGATGTATGGTTTAATATTTCACAATAAAAGGGATGTTTCGTGAGAATGTACATGAAATAAGTTTTATTTATTTATTTATTTGTAGTTTTTGAAGAAATACTTTAGTGTAGCTTTTCTGGAAAAAATAAAAATGGGAGTATTTTTAGAGGCTATTTTCATTTCATACAAGAGAATAGAACTTTGAAACATTTTTGAAGTCAGGAAGTTGCACCTGAATTAACATAAGTTCGTGTGGTAATATTAGATTGAAGTATGCTAGTATAACATCCCTTCCTTTTTCCAATTATTCTAACTATTTCATTTTTGGTTTGGTTCGTAAGAGAAATTATATATGCATGAAAATATTATAGTTTCATCGTTTTCCCTGTTTTCTATGAGCTCTTGCTGTAATCATACACCTATATTAAGGAACTGAATATTAAAAAAAAAAATAAGGAAGTCTTTTAAATGCATATTTATGTACCTGATTTCCATATTTTATTAATACATTAGTTTGAGTTATATATTTGAATATAAAAGAAAATACATAGTTTCTTTTTTATTTGTGAATGTTTAATTGAAGTTTATTAACTATTTAAGTGTCAGTTAACTTTACAAATAGTAGAGTACTAATCCTCGCAGCAGGCAAGTAGATTTCCAATAGATGTAGTTTATTAGTTAGCTGATTCAACTGAATATGCTTTATTTTGACCAAGCTGCGTCAAATCATAATCCTAAAAGCATTACAGTGCGTGCGTGTGTGTGAGACAGAGAGAGAGAGAGATTCTTTTTTAACACCCTCTTATAAGCTTCACTTATATGTAACGGAATCTTTGAACTCGATTTTTACCCACTTTAAAAGCTCAGATTAATTCGCAATTTTGCTCACTTATCAAGAACCAATGACAATACAACAATTTCATAATTTTGTTCCATTGTCCTTACCAAGATTATTAGGATTAACGATTTTCCTTTTCAGATCCCATCCCGCATCTGGCGACTAATTTCAGATCCCTTTTCCAGATTTGGCGACCAAAAGATTAAGTTACAACTTAGTTCGATTAACTATAAAAGGGTGTTTTTTAGTTTTTTTAAACTAAAATTTATTCAAAGGATTATTAATTTTAAAAAGTCTAATGATTACTTTTATTGACTCGTTATTATTCTTAAGTCCATGCAGTTTATTCAAAATACGTCCAAGGCTATTACTTTCTCGTCTTGTATAAAAAGCTGAAGCTTACTTGAGTCCATTATACTACGTACCGAAAACTAGTATGAATAAGTAACACTTATAATCTTCAAGATAAAAACGCACATTGACATGCACTAAGACATGGTCATTGACTTCGCATTTCATATTTA
Source organism: Trichonephila clavipes (assembly GCA_019973935.1). Taxonomy (NCBI): domain Eukaryota; kingdom Metazoa; phylum Arthropoda; class Arachnida; order Araneae; family Nephilidae; genus Trichonephila; species Trichonephila clavipes. The sequence continues at coordinate 7,615 of BMAU01015729.1, forward strand.
AAAGTAGTATTTTCCCCCTTGAAATACCCAGTTGTAAGAGATTACTACTCGGCACACACACACACATTTTGTATATAGTGAAAAAAAATTATGCTATGCGCGTACGCTCTAAGACTTAATATTTATCTTGAGTATAACATAAGTGTAACATTAATATTTAATTTACATTACTGCCTTTAAGAATAAGGCGTATAACAACAAATTATTTTAACTAAATTAATAATTGAATTGCTTAAATTATTGTTATTGTAAATCTTCGTTTTATAAATTGTCATCGTTTCGTTTTAAAACTCCTTCAAAAATGAATCCTAATAGAAAATGTTATTTTAAATTCAACGACACTGGTTAACTGCATTCTACCGAAGAGTTTCTACAATTTATTTGTATTTAAAACATTCGAATACGCGGACATAATAAAAACTATAATCAATTAAATTGTGAAATACGTAAGAAAAATACAGTTTATTTATTGTTATTCGAAATAAACATCAAGGTATCCGCGACTACTTGCGACAACTTTTTTTTTGAAAAAATGGAAATATGAGGTTTTTGTGATTTTTAGATTTATTTAGTATATTTTAAGGAAAAAAACCTTAAAATTGAAAGCAGGAAAAAAATTTATTATTATTAAAATGGGAAAAAACTGTTAGAAATGTACAAAAAATTACATAAACGGGGCCCCCTCTGTACAAAATTTTTATCAGAAAATTCTCAATTTTTCAATTTTGATGTGTTACTTTATTATTCGTGTTTGAAATGACCTTCAGGATAAGAGATATTTCAATTTTTACTAAACCTAGAGCACTTTATCTTAGTGATTATACGAAATTGCTTAAAAAGAAAGTGATTATATCCACATAAGGGACTGTAAATTTTTAAAAAAATAAAGCAGAGATTGATAAATCTGAAAATCAAAACACTTCTACTGTTATACATAATATACACACAAAAATTTCAGCAAATTATTTTGAAAACTTTTTGAGCAATCGCTGTCCCCGTTTGAACTTTTCGCAAAAAACACATTTCGAGTAAAACGCATTTTAAAGTTTGTCATCTTGTGTAAAGTTATGGCATCAGCTTTTACTAAAACACTTGTAATTTTTGTTCTAGTGAATGGAAAATAAAAAACTTGGTATTTTTATTAGGCTTATATGATGGCCTATAAAATAAAATCATAAACAAAATTTGTCAATTTTTGAAAAAAATCATGATTTTAGGGTAGTCAGATACCTTAAGTTTAGAAATAGTAAGTCATTTTTAACACATATTTCTGTCGAATGGTGTTTATTTATTAAATTTTTTTATTATTATTATAAAGAAAAACTTATATCAAATAATTTTGTTCTCAAGCCTCATGTTTTGAAAATGTCAACAAATTTTGATGAAAAGATCCTTTGACTTTAAACAATCATCTTCTTGAAAAAATCAGTAAGTTAGCCTTGCGTTTTACATTTGCTCATTATTTCGTAGTATATTTTATCTTTCTCATAATTATCATAGTATTAGAAAAAATTTATAAAATGATAAAGAAAGAGAATTTAAATTTTGATTAAAAATTGTCCTTCCAGGGTAAAAATTACCTTTGTAAAGTAGATAATAATTTGCATAAAAATTTTCAATCAAATCAAAAGAAATTTATTTTTCGAACAACTGCTTATTATATTTATAATTTTTTTTCTTAATTAAAAATGTATTAGTGAAATTTGAAAAATATGACCAGTTTTAATTTTTCAAAAAATTTAAAAGGTAAAAAAAAGAAAGAATTTTTTTTCCGTTCTCTGTAAACATTTTAAATTTTTTTTAAGGAATAAAAGAACGTGATGGCCAAATACTATTTACAAAAGGTAGAAAATTTCATTTCCGCGGACAATTTTTTCAAAAACACTTTTTTTTCTTTTTTTTTTTCTTTTTGCTACAAATGAAACAAAAATAGAATAATTTTACAAAATCAAACTATCTCAATCATAACAAGAATGTTTGCACAAATTGTAACATAAAACCCATGTTAATTACAAAAAAAGGTAAAAAAAATAAATAAAGGAACTAAAATTATGTTTTTAAAAACAACATTTGGTTTTTTTTTTTTAAAGTACTTCATTTTTTTTCTGTGTTTATGTGCTTAAAAAAGAATTGAAGCTATCAACAAAGCTTATTTGAGGAGGAAAAAGTTTTAAAAAATATTCCTTTTATTTAATAAGGTAAATGACAAAGAAAAACTATTACCCGGTAAAAATCCTTGTTTTTTCTATCGTTCGTCTATTACAATAGGTTTGTTATCAGCAAAAAGAATTCTTGTTTGATTTTCGAAAACAATTCGAATTTCTTTTCTTTATAAAGAAAAAGTCTGATGTCGGAAAATATTCTTGTAGAGGATTTTTTGTGGTTTCGAGAGTATTTCTTAATAAATAATTAATCTGCAAACTCGTCTTTTTGTTTTTTTGTTTTTTTAGGCACTTACATTTTTTTTCTGTATTGCAAAAAGCTAAATGTTAACTGCATTTTTCCCCCTTTGCTAAGCAATTTATTTGCGGTTATTTATATTGCGGTTATTAAAGTAAGCATAAAATGACTATCAATACATGTTGATATATATATATATATATACATGTTGATATATATATATACATGTTGATATATATATACATGTTGATATATATATGTTGATATATACATATATATATACATGTTGATATATATATATATACATGTTGATATATATATATATATATGTTGATATATATATATATACATGTTGATATATATATATACATGTTGATACATATATATATACCTGTTGATATATATATATAAAGAGTGTTTTCAGGTATAGAAGTTTAAGTTGGCATTACTTTCCAAGATGGCGACCGATTTAACAGCTGTCAAGTGATTTATTCTCAGTTTGTGGTTTGGCAATTCATCAAAACAATCATCAAGCAAGGCGTAGATTCATCGAATGGGCGCAAAACGAGATTGCCGTTGTTCCCGATTTTCATAAGCGAATTTTGTTTGAAGCGCACTTCTGGTTGAATGGCTACGTCAACAAACAAAACTGCCGCATTTGGAGTGAAGCTAATCCACAAGTGTATGTCGAAACACCGTTACATCCAGAAAAACTGACTGTTTGGTGCGCTTTATGGGCTGGTGGAATCATTGGTCCGTACTTCTTCAAAAACGAGGAAGGCCACAACGTTACAGTCAATGGTGATCGGTATAGAGCCATGATTACTAACATTTTCATTTCTGAATTGAACAATCATGATGTCCAGGAGCTATGGTTCCAACAAGACGGCGCAACATGTCACATAGCTCTTGCCACAATCGATTTATTGAAAGACACGTTGGTTGACCGCCTAATTTCACGTTTTGGACCTGTGAATTGGCCTCCAAGATCTTGTGATTTAACACCGCTAGACTATTTTCTGTGGGGCTATGTAAAGTCATTGGTGTATGCGGATAAGCCACAAACGCTTGACCATTTGGAAGACAACATTCGTCGTGTTATTGCCGATATACGGCCACAAATGTTGGAAAAAGTCATCGAAAATTGGACGTCCAGATTGGACTACATACGAGCCAGCCGTTGGCAGTCCTATGCCAGAAATCATATTTAAAATGTAATGCCACAAGATTATCTTTCAAATAAAACAAATTCATGTCAATCGAATAATACATCGTTGTTTTATTGCAATTTAAAGTTCTATACCTCTAAAAAAACACCCTTTATAATAACTCAGCTGGAAACCTTATAAAAATATTTTCAGAACGAAGTAGAAATTATAAATATTTGCATATAATTAGGCTCCTTTCATTTTTGTTTGCTTTATAGAAAACTAGTTGTTTTTTTCTAATTTAACTTTATCTTCTAAACTATTCTGCTTTTTTGAAGTAGTTAAATCGTAATGTATTAGAATTTCAATTTTAAATCTTTACAGAGAACCAATGATACTCCAAAAAGGTTACTCTGAAAATATACATCACAAATCTAAACCACAAATCTATAATCCACCCCCGCCACCACAAACACACAAAAGAAGGGTCAGTAAACTTGTACCTAACTCACCAGATTTTAACATCATATCATAAAAGGACTTTTAAAATGCTGTGTGTAAACGTAAAAAAAAAATTAGTCTGTATTGAAGAGTTGAGTATTGAGTCTTTTAGTGACGCGAAAGCACTTTAAATAACTTGATCCTCCTAACAGGTCCAGGTAGATTTTGTATGAGTTGACTTTCATTTTTCACAAGGGAGTTTTTTGACCAGCCTTAGTTGGGTCTTACACGAGGCAACTTTTAACCAATAAACTCGTTTTCTGTCACCATTCCTGTAGTGTGAAGGAGGGAGCTAATACATTTCACACATGGACTCAAAATTCCCTGAAAGGGAAATCCTACGGGAAAAGGGAGTGCTGGGCTCCTCGATACAATGATTCAGTTCAAAAAGAATTAAAACGCTTTCTACATTTTCAATACACAAGTAGCCGTGTGTGAAGAGCATAGAGAGATTCCTCAATATCTCTTTAGTTGAATCAACTAGACAGAAGAGCATGGTTTTCGTGAACTTGAGGAGTGCCATCTGGCCACATGTGAAAGAACCCAGATGATTTCTATTCAAAACTAGCTCTCGTATTGATTGTTCCTTCTATTATGTCGGGGACAAATTGGCTTGTGTAAAAAAGTTCTAAGCCATTAACCTATCAATTAGGCTACCATAACTTGTCTAAGCGTTTTGCAAAACGACTTCCATCATTACATAAAAGGATAAAGAAAGAAATTATGTGATAGGAATTATTTTAAAATACGCTAAAGAGGGGGAAATTATGGAGAGATGAGTACTACCTAATTGCTTTATTGAGTCCCATGTAACGAAACATATAATATAACTATTTG
>BMAU01015729.1:15000-74320 GCA_019973935.1 Trichonephila clavipes
TTATGGCCTATTATTTCAATAATAGACTCATAAATACGTCACATTTCTTATAATATTTATACGTTCAGCTCTAAAATTTTTATATTTTAATAAAACATTAAAATTTCCGTACACGTTCTAGATAAATGCACGCAGTTTATTTTAGTAATACTTTTATTGATATAAGTTTATTACGTTTTTCTTCACCTGCTTTAACACTAAAAAGACTGAAACGTAGTATATACGTTAATTGCCCAAAAGCAGTCAGAATGACTGCATTGTGAAAGAATAACTAATGTGTAAAGAAATTTGTTTAAAATTAATTTTCAATATTTTTATGTTATTTACAGTCATATAACAAGTTATTAGTAAATATTACTAATAAAAAAATGTACTTCACTTGGGGAAAAAATATACTCTAAAAAAAGTCTAAGAAATTTTGCCCCCACATTATTTACATCATTGTTTTTCTAATTGATATTAAAAAGCAGTCTCAAAATGACTTCCTTGGGGAATCTAGTGTTAAAGAATTTTTTTTAATTGCTAAAACTTCATTTTTAACAGTAATTTTTTTTAAAATTTAGATAAGTCATTTTAAATATTGCTGGTAAAATGTTAATATTTTTATTGACCCCTAAAAAATATTTATAATGCTTTAGTATGCTATTTTTTAAAGGACTCTGAACGTGTTCGGATACCTTAAAATACTATTGTTATAATACCTTACGGATACCGTAAGTTATTTATATTTATTTAGATAAAAATTCCATGATAAATTGAAAAATATTATATGCATTGCATTGCATTGCTCATCACATAAGCAAGTACCGTAAAATCCGGCGTATAGCGCGCACTTAAAATACAAAACAAGTAATATAAAAAAAAATTCTAAGTCAATTCCTATTTAGATCAACAAAGAAAATTTTCTTTTAGCTACTTTTTATTAAATAGTTACAATTAATATAAATGTGTATATACATATGACAGAATCGCAACATTAAGTGATAATTAATTTTATTAATTATCATTAATGTATCGTATTGTCATCCAAAACAATCATGAATGTAAAATTTCAGTTCAACTGAATGCTTTAAAATGTGAGAAAAAAAAATCTTTTAAAGTTTTAACCCAAGTCGCTAAAAATGAAACCAACGTGGCTGTATCTGTAATTCCTTAAATAATTAGTTTCAGTCAATTTGTTTTAATTAATTATAATTAAATTATCGTATTTTTACCCAAAACAATAGTTTATAGAAAATTGCAGCTCAAACGAGTGCTTTAAAATGTGAGAAAAAAACCTTTTCATGTTTTCGCTATGATACCAACGTGGCTGTTTTTGTAATTCTTTGAATAATTAGATTTAATCAATTAATTTTTACTAAATTACTGCATTGTCATCCAAAATAATCATGTATATAAAATTTCACCTCAATTGAGCACTTTAATATGTATTTTATTAACGACTAGCTGGTATACCCGTTCTTCGCACGGGTGAATTTAAAAATTAAAAAATACAGACTGAAGGATAAAAAGTTTTTAATGAGTTAACTTTACGTGAATTGTATAAATTAAACACACAAAAAAAACTTTTTACATAACCAGCTGAACAAAAAAACCATGTTTGCTAAATTTTAAGTCTTTGAGTATAATTGCTGATTTTTTTATTAGTTATTATTATTTATGACGCCCCGTAACTTTCTTGTGGGTCGATTTTTGAAAACACCTACCTGCTCACCAAAAGTAACACATTGTTACAAATTTTGTGTAATAAACGTTAAAAATCGTGTAAATAGTTTTTATCTGGATGTGTAATACGCTAATATTACTTTCTGATGCTTTTATTTTATGTTAAATAGCTGTTACCCCCGTGACTTCGTCCACGTGGAATTTAACAAAAAAGTGTTTATTCACTTCGCAGAGTTTACGAAAACTTTTCTTCTAAAGGGTGTTTTTTTAGAGGTATAGAACTTTAAATTGCAATAAAACAACGATGTATTATTCGATTGACATGAATTTTTTTTATTCGAAAGATAATCTTGTGGCATTACATTTTAAATATGATTTCTGGCATATGACTGGCACGGCTGGCTCGGATGTAGTCCAATTTGGACGTCCAATTCTCGATGACTTTTTCCAACATTTGTGGCCGAATATCGGCAATAACACGGCGAATGTTGTCTTCCAAATGGTCAAGCGTTTGTGGCTTATCCGCATAGACCAATGACTTTACATAGCCCCACAGAAAATAGTCTAGCGGTGTTAAATCACAAGATCTTGGAGGCCAATTCACAGGTCCAAAACGTGAAATTAGGCGGTCACCAAACGTGTCTTTCAATAAATCGATTGTGGCACGAGCTGTGTGACATGTTGCGCCGTCTTGTTGGAACCACAGCTCCTGGACTTCATGATTGTTCAATTCAGGAATGAAAAAGTTAGTAATCATGGCTCTATACCGATCACCATTGACTGTAACGTTGTGGCCTTCATCATTTTTGAAGAAGTACGGACCAATGATTTCACCAACCCATAAAGCGCACCAAACAGTCAGTTTTTCTGGATGTAACGGTGTTTCTACATACACTTGTGGATTAGCTTCACTCCAAATGCGGCAGTTTTGTTTGTTGACGTAGCTATTCAACCAGAAGTGCGCTTCATCGCTAAACAGAATTCGCTTATGAAAATCGGGAACAACGGCAATCTCGTTTTGGGCCCATTCAACGAATCTACGCCTTTCTTGATCAAATTTAAAATGTAATGCCACAGGATTATCTTTCGAATAAAAAAAGTTCGTGTCAATCGAATAATACATCGTTGTTTTATTGCAATTTAAAGTTCTATACCTCTAAAAAAGCACCCTTTACTTTGTGAATCTATGTTTCTTTTTTGTTTTATTTTTTTTTCTTTGCTTTTTGTTGAGCAAGGGGTGAAAGGGACGCATGACCTTTGACACTCTCGATGGGGTGAGTACTAAAATCTTTAGGATCAAAATAGGTCTAAGTAGCAAGTAGGGTGAAACGCGAACACAAACGAAGCCGCAAGGAAGGGGGTGAAAGGGACGCATGACCTTTGACCATGCAGTTAAGGACTGTAAAATCATTAGGATCAAGACATGAACGGGAAATGTCTCGAATGGCAACAACCTAATCAAAGAAAAAAGTATGATATAAATGCTAGCAATCGTTGAGACAGAAGGATCGCGAAATATAATAATCCCTATTAAATGAAAATAATCCCTATTGAATAAAAATAGTCCCTATTAAAATAAATAATCCCTATTTGTATCGGATATTTCTCACTATTTCATTGGTTTTAATTTTATTTTCTCGTAATCCTAAATTTTTTTTTCTAAAATAAAAGTATCCTATGTTGTTCCTTATAACATTAGCTATCTGCCAGTGAAAGTGTCGTCAAAATTGGTCCGGCCGTTTCAGTGATTAGCTGGAACAAATAGACAGACAGACAGAAAGACAGATAGATAGATAGACAGACAAAAATTTTAAAAATTGATTTTTTCATGTAAGTACCGTATATACTTTTAAATGCATTCAGTAAAAAGCTGTTAATTTCAAATTACAAACAGACACTTCATTTTTATTTATATGTATAGATTGAAAATTCCACGAAGATAAATAAATAATTATAGAGAGAGTGTGAGCTAATATTAGGAATTGCAAAAAAAGATCGAAATTTACGGGTGCGTGTTATACGCCGTGTATAAAAATGATAGCTTCAAAAATATAAAAGAAAGAGATCATAAAAAAAACTTAGACTTCTACAAAGATCGGAATACTGTTTATTTAAAAGGAATGTCACCTTATGAACTTAAACGATTGTTTTCTAGAAATATACTACTTTTTCAAAATACTGGGATAATACCTTGAATAAATTGCTTTAAAACATAATGACATTTTAATGTACATTGAAGGTTATTTCGTAAAAAAGGGGGGGCGTTATATGGTGAATACATTTTACAATTAAAAAATGTAGCTTGAAAGCATAGGTGCGCTTTATACACAGGATGTTACGGTATATGTAAAAAATAGTTATACTGCTCAAAAGTTCTAAATGATCTTTCACCTCGAAAATTTTCTTTTTTCAAGAAAAACTTCGAACTCACACTTTTTTGTAGCCACTTTCAGCTCTGAAAAAAAAACATTCATTATTTTCTAGGACTCTACAAAATAGAAAAGGGCACTTGTGAAAATTACAAGTACCGATTTTAAAAAATTTCACCTCAAAGGACTTTATTACATAAAAATGATAAATTAAGTTTAATAGCTTCGAATCATCATCCATACTTACACATTAGTTTCTAAAAAAAATTCATTGAAATTTAAGAAAGATTCCATTAAAAAGTTGGAAGGGAAACTGCCTATGTTTGCTTTTTTTAAAGGAATTCTTGACTGTAATTTTATTGTAATTCGTTGTTTTCCGACCGAATAATCTCCACTCTCTAAATTTAGCATTTTTCAGTGACTTTTGGTTGCGAAATTTCTTTGAATGCCATTTTCTGTCAAAGCTCCGTCTAAGTAATTAGGCATGTTATAAGATGTCCTTCACCGCCAGTTTTCAAATGGCTTATAAAAGATATTCCTATTCCAAAGATTGCGTTGAATGATGTTTCACTGAACATTTTTTAAGATTTCTTTCAAATAAATTGGATCGGAAAATTACTCATCGATCTTAGAACCACCTAAAAACCAAATACATTATTTATTTGGGTTATTAATGATTTTGATAACAAAAACTTTCCCTTTATTCCGTCCATTTCCGTAAAAACAGTCATTATATTTTATTTTTCTGTAAAATTCTGATTATTTTCACCAAATTAATTTCTAAGCAAATGCCTTGAGAACGTAAAGGCCACAGAAAAAATTCAGACAAAGAGGAGTTTAGTTGTCTACTTGAGGAAATGATTACTAACGTCGCCGCTTCACCTAGTAAGGTGGTTATGACACTCGGCTTGCAATCGAGTTGGCTCGAGTTCGAATCCCGAATAAGGCATGGATGTATCTTCGGGAAATGGATACCTGTCTCGAATAGAAAGCAGTGTACTTCCTCTGTTCTATGCTGGTATCATCGTTTCTAATAAAAAAAAAGTCTACATTCTTGTGTGTTTGTAATGTATGTTTCTGTTCACCTATCTTTCGTATGTATCCCAGTATGAAAGCCCGCGACAACAACATTACTAACGTCATACTCAGAAACAACTCTAAGGCTATTAGCAATGAATTTCATAATCTAGACAACAATCAAGTGACTAGGACGACTCCTGAAATGGTCTTAAAATTTCCACATCAAGTCAACGTCAGAACTTTGAGTTTAAGCCCCTATTCATCACAGGTTTAGAGACACAATAGGTAATTAACATCTTTACTGGTTTGTCTGTAGGCCGTACGGGCTACCGAAAACTTGCCACACCCGATTTGCTCGTACACTGTACGTGCACTGATATTCTCTTCTTCCTATCTTTGATTTGCACATATTTTTTATTCTTATAGTAAGATTGTTAGTGCTATATTTTTAAGAGATGCAGTTTTTCCATAGAACTGAAAAACTTTTCATTCAGAATTTTCTTTCTGGTGAAGGCGGGAATTAAAATTCTTGAAAATATTCCATAAAGAACAGGGATTGGCTAGGCATTGTGCAATTTGTTGCTTAAGAAATGAAAATAGAAAGATAATTCAAAAAAGCCATATTATCTCTGTCTCCATTGCAATGCAAGACTGAGTATTACACCATGTTTCAAATTGAATGCGTATACATATATCCACATCGCACAAAATCCTCAAGCGTTTGAAGAAAATGTACGAACATGAAATCTTTTTGTAAGTATATATATGAGAGAAATTCTTTTAAGATATATGAAATATTTTTCAGAGTGTAATAATAAGTAAACATATTTAGGATTATTTGTGTTCCACAATTATAAAGTACAAAATGGTGCGAAAACTTTAAAATTGAAAATTAAAATAAAATTCTTCTATTTTCGTATTCTGTGTTAAGTATTATGCTTGGTTATATGCAATAAAACATGTACCTTTGTATGAAACATTTTGGCCAGTATAATTGACCACTTTAGGGGTTAAATATATTGAGGAAAATTACATGGAAATGTCTCTTGGTTGATAAGAGACAGCCACGTAAAGGCATACGGTTGATAATCACGGACGATTTTTTTTCGGGGGAATTGTGAGATGGCTTGAAGTGCAGAGCGTATTAAAAAGCACCCTAACAATATGCTTAAAAAAAAAAAAGAAAACACTTAAGTATAAAAATCAAAGCAATGTGCATGCAGTGCTGCGTCATCTGAAGTAATGTTTATTATTGCATTTGACATTCTAGGATTTCTAAGACATAACCTATGTGTGTATTCAATACTCAAGAGAAAGCGATTCCACTTGTTGCCTGCGAATCTAGTCATCCCATAAAAATGAACGGTATCATAATAGGAAGGTTGTCATTGATTTGACAATGGCGGTAAAAAAATACTGGATTATCCATTGTATTCATCAGATGCGAATCCATATGATTGACTTTTTTTCGCCAAAATGAAAAAACACTATAAAGGATTCATTTTAACAATAAGTAAGTGATTATCCATATATTATAAGGCAATCTTTGCGAGATATTAACTTTAGTGACCATGATGGTAGTTATTCCTAACATTTGGCAGAAGCTGGTAAACGTGAGAAAATATTATATGAATGAATGTGTTCGTGTTCCAATGCTAACAAAAACGTTTCAGATCTATCAACATGTTGTCTATACTTTTTACATGAATGATGATGCCATTCACATCCATTTCTTCTATTTAATATCAATAATTATAAGGCATCAGGAATTCTAAGGTGTTGGGAAAAATAGTGAAGTTTTCATAATTGTTTTGCGTTGATAAATTATAACAAATTAAAAATAATGAAAAAAATAGCAACAAAGTCTTTTTAGTAACATTAATACTACTTGAAAATGAATCATAATGTTCCGCAATAATACCTATGTCACAAACACATGTCGTTAGTTGAAAACATGACTTTTATTTAACAGATTAACCGCTTATAATTTTTTTAAACACTCTCAAAACTATTTATAAATATGCAGGTATAGAATCTTGTGAATTTGCTACAGATATCTCATCCATTCCGTCTCTCCATTTCTACCAATCCATCTTTTCCCGCTCAAAAGAAAAACTGTTCCATCATACAGCAGCGGCCTCTTTTAACCAATCAAATCATCGCAATAAGCTAATTCTTTACAGCAGGTTCATTTACTTCACATATAATCTGTACATCTTTATTTATTTTAGAAGAAAAATATAAAATCGTGTGTCTGTAAATTGAATTTTACTACTATAAAACTCTAACATCAAAACTAAAATGAAGTTCACTATGATTTAAGTCTACAGTAAACCGAAGTTTTTTTCGTTGCCAACTATTATTTAATACAAGAAATATACTTAAAGAAACGTTTTGGTTTAAAATATTAGTACAAGATAATAAATTTGGGTTGTTTTCTATACAAAAGCTTTATTATCTTAGAACACTTTTAAAAAATCTTAATGTATCAATTCACGACACCATTTTACTATATTATATAATCTTCATTTCAATATCCTCCATTTTTCTTCTCTAATTTTGGTAATTAAATTGTTAACAAAAACAAATATTTACAAACCACTCGATTATATCAAAACTCTTCTCCTCTTAAGGGCCACTTCTTTATAATCTGTCGCCTAAGAAATTATCAGGTATTATATCCCATTTTAAACGATAATGATACACTTCGCTTATAATTTAACATAATATAATTTAACAAATACACTAGAGACTGTCTGGGAAGTAAGTATTCAAAAGAGATTCATAGTCTCAACGAGTTTTGCTCTCAGCAACTCTATGGCACGATCTAATCACTTATACATCTTGCTTTAACAAATACTTTATTTATAAGGCAGGGTTAGATACATGTTCCATTTAAATTCATCAGTGAATTCTGAATAAATAAATATTTTGGTGATACAGCGGTTTATTCATCACATCAGATACTTAATCATAGATAAGTTAGACGTGCTTCATAACGGGTTTCGATAATCGAAAGTTTATTTCAACTTTAGAATCTAAACATCTATGTGTGAAATTACATTAAACTGTAATAATTCATAAACGAAAACCAGATTTTGTGTTCAAATCGTCAAGCTTTAGTGATTAATGCGTGTGGAATGTTTATTCAAACATTAAACATATCACTCGAAGAGTTACTTTCTAGCAAGCTTAAAATTTAAATAACTCTTACTAACACTGTATATATAAACCATTATTTTAAGGATTTCACAGAAAATCAAAATATATTTACCAAGAAATATACATATGAATTTTCAATTCATTTAAACAAAATTTGTACTTCTTTTACTGGGTATTTCTTTTTTTATATCGTGTATACAGTTAAAACAACGAAAAACACATTTTATTTCGTGATACATATTCATATGCAATGCTGATGTTTATTCCGTCCTGATATACTGTCTGGCATGAAAAATTCAACACACAAAAGAATGGATAGAAAACGAGGAAAATTGATATAATCATAAAATGTTATTGTAAATATGTGGTTTTATACACAAAAAAATTTATATAGTGATTAAAATTCCGGAGAGCATTATGATCATAAATTATGACCACATCTAGAGATGCAAACAGCAATCCTACGAGGTACAAATTCAGTCAACATGCGTATTCTGTGGCATGGAAGCCCAGATGCTATCAACCATCCTCTAATCAATGCTCTTTCCGTTTAAGTCTAGAGCATATAAAACAAATGATGGCTATTTACACCCCAGATATGTTTGATTAATCAATAACAAGAGGCATTCTAAGTCTAGGGAGCAACTGGATATGCTACAAGACTTGTCTGCTACTGAATACCATGTTCCGCAACGCATTGCTCTGATATAAAATACCAATTTATGGCCACTGAATGTAAGATATCACAACCCCCTGTGACATCTAATCAAACAGCACGACAGTAATCGTGTTGTCAATGGGATTTTGATGAGTATGAGAAGTGGCCATCTGTAGAATCTCAATCCATTATGCTACGGTAGCAAGCGGTACGACGTTCAATAACGTGATCGGAATAGCTCATTTCCCCGAAGCATCTAGATTCTCATCCTACAATTATCATAAAAAAACAGACCCGTCACTGTGTGCACCAATATAGCGCCATTTCGTCGTCTAAGTGTCTCGATTCCGACATCATCGACTAATTTAATTTTATTTTATTTTACATCATACTCTGAAGCACCACGAGGGATATTGGGGGTGAACAAATCTCGTAGTTTTGAACTAAGGTTAAGTGACGGGAAAACTTAGTGCCTAAACAGATTTACATAGCAGATCTTTAGCGTCACTAGACTCGACAACACCAGTGACCATCACCACTCGGTTAACGTGACCACCCGATACCATCGCAATCTATCACCGTCGAGTGGATTGCATCAACAGTAGTGTACATAAAAGGCAACTTATGTGCAAGCCACTTTCAGCAACCACTGTGCAATTGTTCTCAAAAATCATGCAAAATTCACATCTCCCAGCATTTTTCGGAGAGTGTTGAGAGTAGTTGATTGTGGGGACACCACCGCATCCTTTCTGGTGTATTGTTCGGTATGTTCTGTTATACATCTAGTTCAAAATCCTGTTTCATCTGCTTTAAAATCTAACAACAACGGACGCAATTATGTATGTTTCAGCATTAATACGATTGTAAAACCTGCCAGTTATACAAGAACCTGCAATTTTACACCTTATAAAATCTTTCTGTGGGTAGAGTAGAAATAGGCAGCCGAGCACGTTCAATAAACAGAAAAAAAATGGCTTGATCTCAAGTTGTACTTAAAAATATGCAATTCGAGGAATTTAGGCCATAAATAAATAGAGCTGCATTTTTCAGCGTTTAACAGTATTTACTTACATCAGTATAGTATTATATGAAGTCGGTAGAACATTGTAAATTTAAATGAGAAATGCTCTTATTGTAAAAATTTATGAATTTGAAACATTATTAATGTTTTCTTGAAAAATAATTCAGCTTAGGGGGCTTGCTACTTGTTTGGAAGAAACTCGTAGCAAACTGAACTCGGATATAAAAGAAGACTGAATGTATCTATGTATTAAGTGTACTTTTTATTTGTATTCCAGTCATATTTGATTCCAGTGTTCCTTGAGGCATTTAAGTTTTGAGCAGATTATCTTTGAATCTCATTAGTTTATAGAGATGAGGATCTGTGAATGCTTCAGTTATTATATTCCTCTAAAAAAAGATATACCGTAAAATCTGATAGTTCCATAAAAATAGATCAATAAGTCTAATTAGACTGAAATGTATGTCCCGTGTAAATAAGGAGCACACCATCAATTCATTTACTGTAAAAAACCCGGCGTATAACGCCTGCCAACTCTTTCAAGCTGATTTTTTAAATTTTTAGGTGCATTCTTCGTATAACGCACCCCCCTTTATCGAAGAAATCTGAAATATTAGTATACATAGCTTTTATGTCTTGAATCATTTATTCGAGGTATTATCCCAGACTTTTGGAGAAATAGTATATTTCTCTAGAACTACAGCTCTTTTAGTTCATAAGGCAAGACGTTTCTTTTAAATAAACAGTGTTTCGATACATACAGAAGTAAATTTTTTTATGATCCCCTTTGTTATTTTTAAAGGTATCGTTTTTTTATACCCGGCGTATAACGCGCATCTTTAAGCTTCGATCTTATTTTTTGCGTTAAAAGTGCGCGTTATACGCCGTATTTTACGGTACTCTTAACTAAAGGATAATAGTTTTTAAGGTTTTCATGTAACTTTATATATATTCTGAGTACGTTCTGCAATATAATCCAATAATATTCCATAGAAAAATAAGAGTTGCTTCATTGACTTTGAACTTTATGCTGCCTGATATGGAAAAAACGCATTAACCGAAATAGATTCAGTGTACCTTTTAAAAACTGAAAATAGTAAACACTAATTTAACCCAATAATCAATTAAATTCTTTGAACTTAGGTCTCTTAAAGGCTTTTTTACATGAAGGCTATAGACCTACCTATACAAAGATTCTATAGAACTTTTTAATATAGTGAACATTCGAAGCATTTGTTCATATTTAAGTACACACACATATGCAGCTATAGAAATATATAAAGATATCAATTAAAATTAATTATTTTTTCTTACATGTACTAACTATTCACTAATCGCACTCTAAATATTCATTGAAATTCAAATTCATCCTTTTTCATACATATAATAGTTATTTTTTTAAGAAAAAAGTGAATGAATTCACGAATTTATGTGTTGAAGTAAGCCTCTTTCATAATTTTTGTATGACAATCTCTTGAGAGTGTATCGGGTCCACCGAGAACTGTTGACCCCGTGCGATAGGAGGCATTTTAATGGACTCGCTACTCGGTTTCTCTGTTAAGGGAACATAAACGAAGCGTTTAGAGAGATTTAAGTGTCTGACTGGAAATGACACATCCATTCTCGGCCTACGCAACGCTCGCTTAAATGCGTGTGGGATGAGGTTCCGGGGGCTCCTTTCATTGATTGCCACGGAGCCTCTCATTTTCCCATTGTGCAGAAGGAGCGAATTAATTAAGACCAAAAATGTGACGAGAATCAGAATTTTCGGCTTCTGAATCTCTTGTTCCCGAGTTGATATAGTGTTTCCTACATTTTATGTATCTCATTTAAAGGGGGGTATAATACTCAGGAAAATCATTTTTAATTAATTTTGTCTTTTTCATTGATAATGTGTATATTCGTATTAATCCGAGAGCAGACACGCACACGATACTAACGTTAATGGTCGCTTGGGGTGACTGAGTCACCCCAATCCTTTTTTTACAGTTATTTTTATTGTACACGATAAAAATCATAATTTCAGTGAATAATTTAATTAAGGTAAAGTATACTTACACCTACTTTTAAGGACTTTTTAATTTTTCTTTAATAACTTGAGAAAAAAATCCAATCAAACAGAACTAAAATGTTTCAGATGTGCGTGACCTTAATAAAGGATACAAATGACATACACTTTTCGTTAACATTAAAGGAACAATATTTGCAGGAAAGACTGTCTTACTTTGTTCAAATTTTAGTTTTATTGTCCTTTGATGATCGACAAATAGTATGTAGAACTTTTTCTCGCTTGTGTCGTTTTGAAAAGGCTCAGTGTCTTGTGTCTTGTGGCTTCAAACTCGTATCTTTCTTAATGGATTTTTTTAGGTTTCATTTGAAAACTTTCCTTTCAACTCAAACGTTTCTTGTTCATCACTTCTCTCAAATTTACTTTCGCTATCAGGATTAATATCCCTTATTTCATCAGGCTTTTCCCTTGTTTAAACAGTTTCAACTTCATCCAATAGAGATCACCCAGAGGCCCATTTTTTTCTTTATATTCAGTTCATTTACATTTATGAATCGTAATAAATCGTACAACACAGAAATCAAAACCACTAAGAATCAAAACCACTAAGACATCCCAAGAATAATTATGAGTGAACCAGTAGCCATTTTTATAAATAACTTTCTTTATTTGATTATCTTTCTCAAATAGAATCAGGACTTTAAATTAACTTAATTAATGATCAATTCACAGGGGGAGGTGTTAAGTAGCCATTTTTATAAATTTTCATATAAAATATTTTTCAACTAAAGTGGTCGCACGGGAGACTCAATCATCCCAAGTATACTTAGATTGTTAGAAAAGATTTGCCGTTCCCAAAAAAGAAGGGTGAGTGAGTGAGTAAATATTAAAGTCGTACTGTTCAGCTACACGACGGCTTTTGGCGACGGACCACGTAATTTTGAACCATGGTCAAGTGACGTGGACGAAACCTGAGCTGGCACCCCCTCTCTAACTACCACACCAACGGGAAGACATTTCAACTCTCGACAGATTTAACGTGCATCGCTGCTCTACA
This sequence comes from Trichonephila clavipes, assembly GCA_019973935.1. Taxonomy (NCBI): domain Eukaryota; kingdom Metazoa; phylum Arthropoda; class Arachnida; order Araneae; family Nephilidae; genus Trichonephila; species Trichonephila clavipes. The sequence continues at coordinate 27,961 of BMAU01015729.1, forward strand.
CGGCGGATCTTTAGTGGTACTGGGCTCGAACTCGTGACAAGACCAGCCACGATCCGATACCTTGACCACACGGTCCCTAGGAATTCTAGGATGCTAGGAATCTAATTCAGGATTCTAGGAGGCCCAAAGTCTGATTGATGCCAAGTACGTACCTTTTGTAAGATCCAGGCAGGGGACCAAAACCTGACTTTGCAGGGGGTCCCTAATATTCTCTGTTACGCCACTGACTCGGACTCTAACCACTTTTTGACAGAAATAATGTTGATCACGAGTACGCGACCATAACCTCTCGATTACAGCGGTCATTATTTTTTTGTGGGAGGAAAACTTAAAGTTGCGACTTATTATTATTGCAATTAACCGCAATGTTTCATTAGGATTAACAAGAACAACACTTATGAGACCCCACTTACAATTAGGATTCCAACTTAGATGAGTGTTCAGCTGAAATATTTAATAACCTAAGTATCCATGATTATAAATCATCCCAAAAAAGACAAAGAAGTTAATCCATTGTAATGCATATTGTGAGTAAATACTCGTACTACTGCTTTCGTACGACTTTATTTTCGGATTGAATACGAATTGTTTCAAATATAAATAGAACAAATGCAAAGAAAACAGGTTTATTTCTACATAATAAAGAAATCTCGTAAATGATCGTATTTAATACAGTTTGATGCAATTGATAAAAAAACAGCGTTTTTAAGCACATTATTCTTCAAATATTCCTGTTTTGATCTTAATGTCATACAAGGATACTTGGCAATGAAAACTTAGAGGAGTAAGTGAGAGAATACTAACGTCGCACTGCTCAGCTACACGAGGGCTTTTGGCGACGGACCACGTAATTTTGAGCCATGGTCAAGTGACGGGGATGACACCTGAGCTCACCCACTCTCTCCAAACTTTCACGTTTTACTAAAGGGGGATTTTGAGTCACGACTTATTTAACGTGCATCAGCCCCCTCAAGCCTGGTAGGTCTTGAACTAAACCAAGACTCGAACTACTTACTCGTCGGCCACGAACTCGAGACCTTAACCACTTAGCTACGGCTGCCACTCAAATATTTATTTTTCCAACGCCCGTGATTGGCTTCTTGGCCATTTGACGCCGATTCTCCCAGTACTTTCTGACGTCATCGTCAGTCGGGTATTCATTGAGTTCAGTGCATTGGAGCAGGTAGTCGCCATCCATTGCGGCATGGCAGCATAGCGGGCAGAACAGATGTAATCCAAATGAATATCAGTAATTTCGTAATCGCACATTTACATAAAAAACTAAAATTCTAATAAAAATGAATTACCCTCAGACGAGCTAATTCAATAAATAAAATAACTCCAAGTAATATTTTAAGCCCATTTCTAATGTGATTTTAAATTATTTTGGAATGTAATTCTTTTTGACAAATAAACCCAGAAATAAAATAAACTGAATGATTTACATTATTTTTCCACATTCCAGAGCACTATTAAAAATTGCGAATTTCTAGTCCTGACTAGAGGTTCTTGTGTGTGTGTGTGTGTGTGTGCGTGCGAGAGTCTAAGTGAAATCAATCCTTTACTGAATACTAAACTAGATTCACCGAAAAGGGTTACTGTTCGTAATAAATATTTAATTGTGTTAGGAGGAAATGCGATAGGATAAAAGCTTTTATGAAAGCATTCAAAGCATAGCACTTAGTAAGAAGTTCGGTATGTTCCCGAGTCTTTTTGATAGACTAACAGAATCCTTCTTCTAGAAGCTAAAAGAATTTATTGATGGATATTGATCACCATGGATACTAGAGATTTCGCCATACACCAGGAAAACTATCTAGAGGAATTTTGTTACATTCGATTGAGTAAGATTGAATATTGTGTACTCTAACCGAATAAATAAATTTCTTTATATCTTACTTTTCTCATTTCTTCCATGAATAAGGTAAACAAAAGCATGTTGTAACTTTGTAAGCTATAAAATATTAAATAGTATATAGTTAAAATAATACATTTCTGGGCTTCGTTTTGAATCAGAAGAGTATTTTATTGACATAACGAAAGAGAATCGCACCATATTAGAAATTCTAAAATTGTTTAAATCTGGAAATTTTAAAAAGTTCATTTTAAAAAAAATGTTGAGGAAATATTAATAATTGGTCACTCATCTGAAATATTAGAAAGATTAAACAATCGAATTCAAAATAATTTAATAGAGTAGAAGCAGAGATGTCTGGGGATCCAGTCGTGGGGGGGATACAGAAAAAATAAAGTCATCCAGACTTGTTTGTTTGTGGAAGTCTGAAGAAAGACCGTAAAAATGTTTGAGAAAAAAAACAATCGGTCTATAGACAAATAGTGAAGAAAGTAAAGAGGGGCAGTTTAACCTTTAAGTATAGCATGGCAATTAATGATAAAGAACTGCCAACGGTGACTTTTAACTAATAATGATAATTTACAGAAGTATACATATAGAATTTAAGTAATAGAGGAGAGAGATTGAGAAAGGGAGAGATTGAGAAAGAGGGAAACTGAAAGGGAAATTAAGTGAGAGAGATTGAGAAAGGAGGAGATTGAGAGAGAGAGAAACTGAAAGGGAAAATGAGTGAGAGAGATTGAGAGGAAGATTGAGATAGAGAGTGAGAGAAAGAAAGAGAGAGGGATTGAGAAAAAGATTGAGGGAAAGAGATTAAGAGAGAGATAATGAGAGGGAGCGTGATTGAAAAAAATGATTGAGAGAAAGAGATTAAGAGAGAGAGTGCGATTGAGAAAAAGACTAAGAGAAAGAGATTAAGAGAGAGATATTAAGAGAAAGAGCGATTGAGAAAAAGATTGAGAGAAAGAGATTAAGAGAGATAATAAGAGAAAAAGCGATTGAGACGGGCTAGAGAATTTATTGAAAGTACTCCAAATCAGATTCATATTCGTAAGGTGTGATTGTTAAAGGACATCAATATTCAAATGAGTATGCAAGAGATTTCAAGACGAAGGCGAAATAAAGATCTCTAATAACTAAAGTACCACTTATCAATCCACTTAAGCTTACTTTAGTTGTTTGTGTCAGGTTGTATTGTTAGCATTAGGTTCTATAAATTTTATTTATGCAGACAAAAAGAACGGGGAAAGGCCATCATTGAGCTTCTGAGATCACAGTCTGAGTTGAATTTTAATAACAAGTTCCATACTGCATAGGTTTGGAATTCTATATTTCACATATTCCTTAGTGTAAATATAAGAAGCTAATCCTGTTGACAACCTCGGAACTTGATGCCCTTCTGAAAATTCAGAGTCCAAAAATTTCGATATACTGATTATGAGTATATAACTACACTGAGGAGCTCCCAAAACACTGGTACACCAACCTAATATCGAGTAGGGCCCCCACGAGCACGCAGAAGTGCCGCAACACGACGTGGCATGGATTCGATTGATGTCTGTAATTGTGCTGGAGGTAAATGACTCCATGAATCCTGCAGGGCTGTCCATAAATCAGTGGGAGTAAGAGGGGGTGGAGATCTCTCCTGAACAACACGTTGCAAGGCATCCCAGATATATTCAATAATGTTCATGTCTAGGGTTTTGGGTGGCCAGCGGAAGTGTCTAAATTCAGAAGAGTACACCTGGAGCTACTCTGTATCAATTCTGGATGAGTTGGGTGTCACATTATCCTACTGAAATTCCCCAAGTTCGTCGGAAGGCTCAATGGACATGAATGGGTGCAGGAGATCAGACAGGATTCTTACATAACTGTCACAGGTCAGAGTCGTATCTAGACATATCAGGGGTCCCATATCATGCCAACTGCACACACCCCATACCATCACAGAGCCTCCACCAGCTTGAATAGTCCCCTGTTGACATGTAAGGTCCATGGATTCATGAGGCGGTCTCCAAACCCGTATACGTCCATCAGCTAAATTCAATTGGAAACGAGACTCGTCAGACCAGGCAACGTGTTTCCAGTCATCAACAGTCCAATGTCGGTGTTCACAGGCCTAGGTGAGGCGTAAAGCTTTGTGACGTGCAGTCAACAAAGGTACACGAGTGAGCTTTCGGCACCGAAAGCCCTTATCGATGATGCTTCATTGAATGGTTCACACGGTGACACTTGTTGATGGCCCAGCATTAAAATCTGTAGCAATTTGTGTGTGGGTTGCACGTCTGTTGCGCTTAATGATTCTCGTCATTCGCCGTTGGTCCCATTCTTGCATTTTTTTCCAGCCGCAGCGATGTCATAGATTTGATGTTTTACCGGATTTCCGATATTCACGGTACACTCGTGAAATGGTCATACGTGAAAATCCAAATTTCATCGCTACCTTGAAAATGCCATGTCCCGTCTCTCGTGCACCGACTATAACACCGCATTCAAACTCACTTAAATCTTGATAACCTACCATTGTAGCAGCAGTAACCTATCTAACTGTGCCAGACACTAATTGTCTTATATAGACTTTGCCGACCGCAGCACCCTACTTTGATTGGTTCCATATCTCTTTATTTGCATACGCATGCTTGTACCAGTTTTTTTTTTGGCTCTTCAGTGTATATAAAAGCAAACCGCGGTGGGAACGTTAGAATTTTGAAAAATTTAGAGTTATACCGACCAATCAAAATCAGTAAAAAAGAATTTATTTTATTTACTCGAACCTAAGCCGCATCTCAAATTCTCAACAAGTCTTTGTGGAAAATGAAAAACAGTATGAAATAGTTTAGAGCCTATAATTGCTCTAATTGCCCCATCCAACGCATTGTTTTAATTCGATTCTAAGCCGCACCTGATTTTCAGTAGCTTTAGCATTGGACAAAAAATTGCGGCTTAGATTCGAGTAAATACGATAGTTTTAATTAAGCTCAAGGAAGCCTATAGTAATTGCTTTTAGCTTTATTAATAGTATGTATTATTGTAAATGGCTTCCTTTCATTTTGTATTTTCCATGAATCCAAATTGTGCAGGATGAGTAATATTGTTAGTAGTTATCGACATCAAAATTTAAGTAATTTTACGTACCTATATTTGGTTGTTATTTGTGAGAAAACATCTAAAATATCTCCACAGCGTTTTTAGTGAGGATAGTACGTGGTTTTGAACAGTCACTCTCGCCCTGCTCTCCTCATTTTTATCCTGTAGACTAGGAGTTGGAAACCTTTTATCAAAAATTGCCAAGCCAATCTATCAATATGATTCAGCGTGCCATACATTCGGACATTTTTGAAACAATTCAATTCCTACGATAATGCATGCATATTTAGAGAATATAGGTCAATAATGTAGGTTTATAGTTCTATTTTATAAAAATTTTGAATCATTTAACGATATTTCTTAAAATAAAACTAAACAGCATAAAATATAACTATTTTTTCAACCAGTGGCGTAAAGGAGAATTTTGGGCCCCACTGCAAAGATAAGTTTGAGGCCCCAATCTGGTTCTTACAAAGGATTGCAAAGGGTCCTCTAGAATCCTGCCCTCCCCCCCTCGATGCGGGGGTGTACTTTACGCCACTGTCTTCACCAAAAATAAATTAAAATTATACATTTTTCTGTAATTTTAAACATATTTATTAAAGTATGAAATAGGCAGCATAAAATATAAGTTTTCCCCTTCATTATAGTTAAATAAAAATATAAAAATAAATTTAATGCGAACCTAATGCTTGCACCGTTCTATTTTCATATCGCAAAATCAGGGGTTTAATTTATGATTTTCAATTTGATGTGATTCTGAGCATTCAGTTGTAAAACAATTTCTTTGCGGATCCAAAATGATTTTCATTTGAGGAAAGATTTTTTACTTAGCTATGTAGAACAAAAAGCGGAAAGCAGAGTACATGCAATTTTCTCTCTTCAAACCAGTGGCGTAACGGAGAATATTAGGAACCCCCTGCAAAGTCAGTTTTGGGACCCTAAATCGGATCTTACAAAGGGTAGGTACATGGTGTCAGTCAGATTTTGGGCCCCCTAGAATCCTGTCCCACCCCTGAGAAAAGGGGAGGAGGGGGTACGCCACTGCTTCAAACAATTAAACCTCTCCAGCAAAGCTATTTAATAATGTGTGAAATAACTGTAAATTTATCTTTGGAGTTATCTTTCAGACTTTTTCGTAATTCCGTAAATGTCTATAATTCTGAAGATAAGGTCCATTATAAATAAGGTCCAAAAGTCCAAATAAGGTCAAATGAGGTCCATTACAAATTTATAGATTTCAATCCCCTCAAAGATTGACATATTTTTAGAGTTGTGCAGAGTACCACTGAGAATTGTACCACGTGCCACATGTGGCACGCATGCCATAGTTTTCTGACCCCTGTTGTAGATCTTACCAGAGACTGTTCACATTCCCTAAAAGTAATTTTTTTAAAAAAAATTCTTTTGCCGTTTTTTTTTTTGTTGCCAACAGCTGCATATTTGATACGTATTGATAAGTAGATGTTTTTTTTTTTTTTTTTTGCTGTTGTTTTTGCGCGTATAAATGAAATTTTTTATTTGATATTTAGTTCCTTTTGAATTAGTACATATTTAGAAAATTGTTTTAAAAATATTATTAAAGTAAATTTTCGTTAAAATGCAATTTTTGGCAAGAAGTAACAAGAAATAAAAAAATAACAAATTTTCTAAATATTCTCTTTTTATGTAAAATGATTCAAGAAAAATAATGTTTCGCATGTATATGACTAAGATTCCTTTACGCAGCCAAAACTAGGATTTCTGAAGAATTAATTCTATTTCCAGGATTATATAAAATCAATGGAAATAATAATTAAGGGTTGCTTGTTGTAATTTTTCTACCCAGAAAAATTTAAATACAAACAATTTCAATTTCAAATCAATTCATTTATGCAACCAATTTTATTATAATAACTTTAACTAACTGGCTCAAGCAGCAGAAGAGCCCTCTAACGATCACTTATCTTCAGTAAAGGCCAGGTGAGGAAAGAATGTGGTCACTGTGGAAAATCATCTATGCTCTTTGCTCATTATTTTTGTTAATTATATGTGTTATTATAATAAATTAAATAACATAAATAATTTAAATTAATAAATAATTATTACATTAATGGAGACTTTAGTGGACCAACTTCGAATTTGCTACTTTTAGTTAAATCTTCACGTCCAGCTCTCTATACCTCTAAATTATATATTCGAAAAACCTAGTTTAGGCCCTCAAAAACAGTATATGAAAAACATTTCTACCAAATTTTACATAAATATACGAAAAGTCTTTTGAGTTATCACATTTTAAAAATTGTAATTTTTCTAAAAATACAGTTTTTCAGAAAAAGGGCCTCAAGATAAAAGTAAAACAGGAAACGAAATAAATATATCAACTAAACCAGATTTTTTAACCAGTATCTTGATATGTTTTTTCAATTTTTTTTTGAATATAGATAGTAAATAGTTTTAAAAATAGCAGAAAAAAATTAATGTTCATGACTTCAACTACCAGTTTCGAAATAGCAATTTTCATGTTTCTTCTTAGTTTTTTTAAAATAGTCTAACATTAAAACGTTTATAATTCCATTTTTACGTTTCGTAGCTTCAAAGAAAAGGTATTTTTAGAAGGTCAAGATTTCAAATATTTTATTGGATAAAAAAATATCCTAAAAAAATCGATATGTTTTCTCCAAAATTCAAGTTTTTAACGTAGTAGAATACACCTTAAGGCTACTAGTTCTAAAAGTTGTAAGACCTTTTTTGTTAGTTTTTTCTTCCTAGTTCTTTTTATTTCTCCTTTCACTACCAAGACAGAATTTTGCCATTAAAGCCCTTATATAATCTTGATATTCCATAACTACATTAACTAGAACTATATACTCAAGCGATGGAATTAGAGTGTGTACTTCATTATTTACATCCACCAAAATGCTTAGTACATTATATCCTTTTTCATTTATGTAAGGAAGAAGCTAAGAAATACAGAAAATTCAATACAGCAAAAATCTTTTAACGGTATTTTTTCTCTCTTGCTGTAGCAAGTTTGTTTTCTCTTTACTACTTTCAAGTGAATTAGTGCTAATGTAGCATGAAAGTCTTATAAAAGATTATGTAATAAAGCCAGGCATATTTGAATTAAAACAATTTGATCAAGAAACTGAATTTTGTATTCGTGACACAATAAAATTTTTATAAACTAAAAGAATACTACCATTTTATAAATCTCTTAAATAATTGCGATATTTTTATTTTAGGGCTCAACCTGTGTTTCTTTATAAATTATTTATCTAGTGCAATTAACACAGTGGCGCACACAGACATTTTTCAAGGGATGGGGGAAGTTCAGTGTCGAAAGTCCACCCTTTTCGTATGCATCCCAATATGCCGCCAAACATATTCTTTTCATTTTGTCGGTTTTCAGGATAAAAAACAGTAAAAATTAAAGTATTGAATAAATAATTAGCATTTATTAATAAAGTCAATTATTAATAACAAATACTTAATTAAATTTTACGTACTATATACATAATATTACGTACTATACACATAGAAAAATCAAGCGATATGGGGGAGAGGGATCCGCACCCGTGGCCCCCCTCCTTGTGTGCGCCACTGAATTATCATATTTGTTAGTTTGAACATCCTTAATTTAGGTCAATCTGTTCATTGTCAGGATACATCATAACATGTAAAGATGCGAGTATAATATGATAAATTAGAGAACTTTTTATTTAATAATTATTTATCTAGTTCCTTCCAATGATGTCAAGCATTTCAACTTAATTTTGCTTAAATTAACGAAAAGCTCGAAATTACGAAATAACTTGTGACAATGCACCTTGTAATTTGGAAATTAAGACACGTGATAAGGCCATCCGAGCTGAGGCCTTATTATCCTGATTTCTACGCAAAGCGTGTGAAGATTTTAAGGTCTAGTAGCATTTAATGTGGATTGAACCCAATTATTTTGAGCTAAAATTTTAATGGAAATTTTGCCATAGCAATAAATCTGCAAATAGCACCATTATACAAACCCCCAATAATATAAAAAAAAATTTAAGTCATTTCCTACTTAGATCAACAAAGAAAAATTTTATTTTAGCCACTTTTTAATAAATAGTAATAGTGGTGTGTGTGTGTGTGTGTGTGTGAATATTTATTACAAATGAGGATCCCAGCATATAGCAGAGGGGTTGCGCTGCTTTCCATTCGAGATGGGAATCCATTACAGACGGAAGCCCGACTTCTTTTCCCGAAGAAAATATATCCACCATAATCTGGATCAACAAAGAAAAATTTTATTTTAGCTACTTTTTATTAAATAGTTACAATTAATATAAATATGTACATACATATGACAGAATCACAACATTAAGTGGTAATTGAATTTTATTAATCATCATTAAAGTATCATATTGTTATCCAAAAAAACGTGTATATAAAATTTCAATTCAACTGAATGCTTTAAAACGTGAGAAAAAAAATCTTTTAAAGTTTTGACACAAGTCGCCAAAAGGGTCGCTAAGACACGCAAAAATGATGCCAATGTGGCTGAATTTGTAATTCTTTGAATAATTTGTTTTAATCAATTAATTTTTATTAATTATAATTAAATTACTGTATTGTCATCCAAAATAATCATGTTTTTAAAACTTCAGCTCAATTGAGCGCTTTAAAATGTATTTCATTAACGATTGAAAATTCCACCAAGATAAATAAATATATAGAGAATGTGAGCTAATAGTAGGAATTGAAAAAAATTTTGGTGCTTTGTTTTAAATTAACAACGTGTTAAAAATTACTCTAAGCTATTGGTGGTGTCACATTCATCGTTACTTTAAACTAAAGTTAAAGCTATTCTAAAAAATACTGAAGTAAATGAATTGACGGTACGTCCCTTTATTTACACGTACATGCATTTCAGTCTAATCAGACTTATTGATCTATTCATAGTGGTTAATGGCGGAAAAGTAGTCAAAAGCACAACTCTTTAAATTATTTTCATAAAAAGAGGATTTCTTGTATGTAATTTATAACATGGCAAACAACTTTTGAGTTGAATCATGAGTACGGTACTTAATTCCCCAGCCTAAACCAGCATGCTGAATAATCAAATGAGAAAAGAATTGCGCTTTAAAGCACTCTAATATGAAAATTTAGAAAGTGGAGTATTATTTCAATGCATTCATTGTGTCATTTCAACATGGATGAAAATTCAGAGGTCATTGGCCATGAGCGATTGTTTTCTTCTAGAGCTGAGGTCGGCAACCTATGGACGTGGTAAAATTTTCAGTGGCACTCTGCACTACTCAACAAATTAGTCAATATTTGAGTTGATGAAAGTTGATAAATTTGTAATGGACCTTGTTTGACAAACATCTTCCGAATTACGGACATTTACAGAATTACAAAAAAATCTGAAAGATAACTACAAAGATAAATTTACATCTATTTGGTAAATTACTAAATGTTATTACTAAAGGGTGTTTTTTTAGAGGTATAGAACTTTAAATTGCAATAAAACAACGATTTATTATTCGATTGACATGAATTTTTTTTATTCGAAAGATAATCTTGTGGCATTACATTTTAAATATGATTTCTGGCATAGGACTGCCACGGCTGGCTCGGATGTAGTCCAATCTGGACGTCCAATTTTCGATGACTTTTTCCAATATTTGTGGCCGTATATCGGCAATAACACGGCGAATGTTGTCTTCCAAATGGTCAAGCGTTTGTGGCTTATCCGCATACACCAATGACTTTACATAGCCCCACAGAAAATAGTCTAGCAGTGTTAACCCTCTAAGTGGATACCTTCCTCCTGAAAAGTTATTCCGAAAGCGTTTTACTATTATTTTGCTATTCCCTTCAAAAGTGCAATGGACTTCAATTTTTCCCCCTTTTAAAACTTGGGAGGTCGAAAGGGGACAATTTTATGACTTAGTTCGGCGTCTTTGTTCAGTGAGAATCAGGATAGCAATCGTTTACAGCTAACTGTTAAGTTGCCATGGGCAATCTTGTATGAAAACCGTAGTTCTACTCTGTCGTTTTCCCCATAGATTCAGTCACATTAAAATTAAAACAAAATGAAGGGTAAAAAAAAGCATGAAATAAATGGCGTGTTAAAAGTTGAAAAATAGTTATATTTTCTTCAAACAAAATTTATTTTTCTGTCATTTTTTAAAAATTAAAAAAAAAATATTTTGGTATTGCGATTTGAACCAGAAAAAAGCATCCTGTATTCATTTTTGAATATGAGAGTAAGAAAACGCGCTCACTTTCCTGTTTTTAAAAAAAGTTATGAGGTAAAAAGAGTAAAGGCTATATCTTTTTGTTTTAAACAATAAGACAATAAATGGTGCATACGATGATTATATATTTATGAAATAAAACAGATCTTTCTCTATTCAATTATATTTTTAATTTAGAATAACATAAAAAATGATTTCAATACTTTTAATTTATTTAAATTTAAATCATATAAATGATATTTTTATGTTAACTAAATATTTTTCGGAAAAAATCTAAAATTCCATTCCTAGTGCTCTCCTTTTCGAACTCCTTGTATTAAATAAAAATATCTTTTCTACATCGGCATTTGTGATGGACATAACACACATTCCGTCAATAATTTTTAATTTTAATGGGGGATATACTTCTTCAAATGCGCATGACAGTACTTCGAACCATTTTCTACTCAAGTTAAATTTCTTATCTTTCTGTTTCTTTTATTACAAGGCAAAAAGTCACACATCGATAACTACATTTTCACACAATTCAGTCATTACAAATTCTATTGTGAGAAAAATTCTCCCTAATTAATTTTGTCTTTCAAAACAGTACACTTAAAACAATTTTATTCAGTGAAGTTAACCGACAGTTCCACAATGTATTCATACCAAATTTTAAAAACAAATTTAACACTTGGAAATGTATCCTGTATTAAATTTTTCAGTATACACAAATATTTCCTGCTGTAGGGAAGATATAGTATGAAATGTGGTGTGCGGTTGTGAAAGAATGTTTTCGTACGTGTAGACTATTTTTGAAAATTTAAATATCACTGAAGCTGATCATATAACTGCAAATGAGTCTTATTTTAATGTGTGCTGGTATCAAAGTAAAGCACTTTACAATATTAAACAGCCTATGGGTTTATACTCAATATCAAACTATTCGCAAAATGGCTTACACAACTTCTATTCAAATTGTAAAGAAACTGAAATATAAATATATCTTACTGCAGTCAAAAATATTCATAATATGTAAGTATCCTATTTCTCCACTTATTTCTGTACATTTTAAAAACTGTAGCTGAATGCAATTTTTTATATTTATAAACGAGGCATAACAGCTCACACAGTCGTAAAAATGTCCTTATCATTTTTAAATATACTACTATAAAACGTATATGGATTGTAAGATCAGTTGTAATATCCTAAAAGCTTTTAGAGGAGCTAAAAACATGTAATTTTGGATTGATCAAATGTTTAATATAATACACAAATATACATGTTATTAAGCAAATACATTTGAAAAATCAAACTTCCTTCTGAAATAAACGTAATTGAAAGAAAAATGTTTAATTGCAAATGAGTGGAAATACATGTTTATCTAAGGCAGTGCTTCTCAAACTTTCAAAACTGGCGCCCCCCTTATCAATCACAATTTTTATCGCGCCACCCTTATACATTAATAATGTACTGAATGCAATAATAATGCACTTTTTTTTACGCTAAAGCAATAACATTAATTATATACCGTACAAATTCATGACATAAGTATTAAATTTTGTATATGTTGCTTTTAAGCAAAAAAATATTAAGTAATAGGATAGTTATTATGTTATTTTTCCTTTCTCTAATTTTTAAATTGGAATATATTGCAAAATGCGGTGGCTGCTTAGAAGGCAAAATATAGATATCAGCTTTTTTTTAGAAAGAACTCAGTGGATCAATTTCTAATCATATATATATAAGCATTCCTTTGAAAAATTTGCTCTGTAACACAAGCCCATGGAAGTCGCTAATACTTATTAAACTTGTTCTTAATTTAGCATTAATTAATTAGTTATAAAATACTCTGTGCAGCACTGATACATTAAACGTATACCGGCTGAAGTACAGGCTATTTGCACGAGTTCATTTATAAGAAAATAAAACATTTTTGATATAATCGCTGAATTTTAAGGAGAGTAAAGCCAAGTGCGCAACAATGTTCACAAAAATGTAAAATGATTTTTTAAAATCATTGCTCAAATTATAATTAGTTTTAAGCGAACTGTAATTTTAAGCCTCACAGAATTAGCATTTAGAATTGATGTTGAATAATGAACAATAATATAAAATTCCGATGAGAAATAATTGTATTATTTTTAATATTTAAAGTGAAAAGACTTCAACATGTTTTAAACCTGGAGCAGGCACGCACTCGATACTAATGGTCGAGTGGGGTTATTGAGCCACCCCAATCTCTTTTTTTATAATTATTTTTATAGTACTCAATAAAAATCGTAATTCCAGTGAATAATTTAATTAAGAGAAAATATACTCACCCCTACTTTCAAGAACACAGAAAATATTTCGGAAAAAAAAGTTATCAAACCGGGAAATCAGTCAAAACAAGTACCTTAAGATTGTAAAAAAATGCTTGTCACTCCCAAAAAAGAGAGGGGGAGATATGTGACAAATATATTTTAGTTCACACGTTAAGACTGTTAAACAGGAGGATAGTGTGTCAGAGCCATTGGTAACAATTAAACAGTTTTGCCAGAATTACCGATTTCGTGCACTCTGTGCTCGGCGTGACAGCTCCGGAATAAAAGTGTATTTATTACAATATGGATGTTCAAAAAAAATTATGTAAAACGTTTTTTTTTCATTACGCTTTTTATATGTTTGGGAATAACTCATAGAAATAAATCTTGGCCAAGTAATCCTTCAAAGAGTTCTCTGTGCTTTTCCAAAAATCATAAAAATATTTTACAAGGAAAAAATCGCAGCAGAAATAGTTTATTTACAACTTCCCTAAATGAAAAACAAATACATAAGAGCAGGGACGTAACTAACCGTACAAGTAAGTTCGAAGGTCAAACCGCAGCAGCTACATTCTGCTGCCTACATCTGATGACAAATATATAACAGTGATGAATTTTTTACCTTCCTAAAAATTTTTTTCGATTATGGGTCTGGGTTTTGTTTTTCTCATTTTTGTTTGAAAAGAAGTAGCTTTAATTTTTTATGACGTAATATCGCAGATATATAAATTATATCAGTGTAAATGTATATTTTTTTATTATGTAAGAAAGTATTTTGTTTTACTTCATTCCAGTAAATAAATTTTTTTTAATCTTTTATTTTCGATATGCTCGCGCCCCCCAGGGGGGCGCGCCCCACAGTTTGAGAAACACTATCTAAGGGGTATCCCCAAAGTGAGGTAATCCTCAAACTTAAGACTCAAACTCAGTGGAAAAACAATCCATGAGGGCCAGGAACTACTGTGCCCATCATAATACACGTGACCATTGGACGCTGAGGTGCATGAACAGATGTCCCGATTTGGTGATCTGTCTGAAGAGAGACCTTCAGTGTTTAAGACCCGAAGCAAGTTTGGTACTCATTTATCGGCCCAATGTAACGGGGATGAAAGGCAGAGTCGACCTTGCGCAGCCCGTTAAGAGAACCCCAGACCTGTGGTGTGGAAGCACGATACACTACCACTCGATCCTATTCGGTGAAAAATAAAATTTAATGTTAGAATCTTATATAAATTTCCTAATGAATGAGGGAGTCCAAACTTTTTTTTCATGTAAACTGTGTTAGATGGAAATGGTTAATTATGAACACTTCACAAGTTGCATAAATTAAAATTAACCGTTATAGTTTACATAAATTTTTAAGGGTGCAAAAGGTGTATTTCGGCTGCACGAATTAATTTTAAAAGGAATAAGGTTACGAAAAAGTAGTACAAATTTATCTAAAGTAGGGTTGGTTACCTTACATAATGTCAAACACAACAATGTATTGGAAGCCAATTCCACAATTCGTTGTTATAAAAATGTATGGAAAATTACAAGATTTATTTTTGCATTTGTAATTTATATATATATAATTTTTCCTGGGAACTTTAAAAGCTTGAGCGGCATCCATCAAAACCGCGGTTCTCTCTCTGTTTTTCCAGATCGCCCCTGACTAAGCCGGCTCTGCCATAGTAAGTGAAAATACCGGATTTTGTTTGTCAAGATCATTTTATAGCAGACTGCATTTTTCATGTATTTTAGATGGTCGTTTTATATTTTCTACATCAATATCTTAATGTCTGAATTTAAAATTACATAAAATTCTTGACATTCGCATCAATGACCATGATAATTTTTATTAGTTTATGAATGTGTCATCAAACGATTACATGACTAATATTAACATATTATTTTAACCATTTAATTAATATTAAGTAAAACATAACGCACACAAATTTTCTGAACTTTAAAATAAATATTTCGAAAACTACTTCAGATATACTCAAAATTTTTCATTCCTACGCTTTAGCTTCTCAGTTTTGCTTCTATGTAAGAATTTATTGTAATTGTATATTCCTCAATTTTTTTAGTATATTTTTTGCTCTTAGCATGCAGTTTTCAACTGAATTGTATGAAATCTTCGAAATATATTAAAAGATACCAAAGAAGCTATATAATGAAATTTGAAATTTTTATTATACTCAAACAATTGCTAAAACTTATGGTAAATAATTTTTAACTGCCCGATGCATTTTTTTTCGAAATTTCAAATGGAATTTCTAGCATAAAATTTCTAGCTTTACACGGTCGAGATTTCAAAAAATATCCAGATTTTAATTACTTATCCAGTTAGCCTTTAAAAAAAAAATGTTGAGGTATTTTGTATAAATAGATATTTTTGAACAATAATTCGAATGTTTTTGAATAGCTCGAATTTAAAATTGATTTTTATGTTTATTTATATGCATAAATGTCTACTGTAAATGTTTCCGTATATTTTTGATTACCATTTAATCAGACATTCAAGTTATAAAAAAAATGTGTGAAAATCTTCATTCATGTTGTCTTTGATGTAAACTGAAGTTCAAGCACTTAAAATTCAAATATAATTCGGAGTATTTTAACAATATATAACTAGGCACTGTAATTAAACTTCCCTGAACACTTGGGCTTTGAAATCTAAAAAAAAAAAAAAAAAAAACCTAATAAATCTTAATTAGTTTTTTTTTTTCGTTATTATTTTTATCAAAGTGTAAGAAAATGTTTCAAATGATTTGATGAAGTTTAAATTTATTCATTTTTAGTGGTTGGAAAATTGAAAAGGTTTCAAATTTTAAAGAGTTTGGTGTTTTATTAATTTTTTCGGTATCTTATAATAAAATAATCATGTTTCAAAAACTGAGAGCTTTGATTAAAATAAGAAAAATGCAGCGAAAGAATATACTTAAAAAAAATATAATTTGTCTAACTATATAAAATAGCAGATTGCACTGACACGCCCCACCTTGTTACAGTTTCAAATTAATATGAAACCAAAAAGGAATTGTAACATATTTTACTTATGCGTTGGGACTTTTCAAAACTTTTAAAATACGAGGTAACAAATAAACACTTCCTGGGGTCTAAAGAAATTTCCCCCCGATTTTTTACGATTGCCCCAGGGTCAATCCTGCGAGCCATAAAACTTCCTATCAGTGTCCTGCTGTGTTGCTTCCACCATCCCCAATTATCTTTCAAGATGTTAAACCTTTAAAAGGGGGAAAGGATTTCAGAAAAGTGCGGCTAATCCGCTTTTGAAAACGTTACTTGAAGGCAGAAAAAACCGGGCAGTGCATTTTCGAAGCATCTTTACACTGACGGAATTTTCCGTGCTATCCGCTTAGAGGGTTAAATCACAAGATCTTGGAGGCCAATTCACAGGTCCAAAACGTGAAATTAGGCGGTCACCAAACGTGTCTTTCAATAAATCGATAGTGGCACGAGCTGTGTGACATGTTGCGCCGTCTTGTTGGAACCACAACTCCTGGACATCATGACTGTTCAATTCAGGAATGAAAAAGTTAGTAATCATGTCTCTATACCGATCACCATTGACTGTAACATTGTGGCCTTCATCGTTTTTGAAGAAGGATTCCACCAGCCCATAAAGCGCACCAAACAGTCAGTTTTTCTGGATGTAACGGTGTTTCGACATACACTTGTGGATTAGCTTCACTCCAAATGCGGCAGTTTTGTTTGTTGACGTAGCCATTCAACCAGAAGTGCGCTTCATCGCTAAACAAAATTCGCTTATGAAAATCGGGAACAACGGCAATCTCGTTTTGGGCCCATTCGACGAATCTACGCCTTGCTTGATGATCGTTTTGATGAATTGCCAAACCAAACTGAGAATAAATCACTTGACAGCTGTTCAATCGGTCGCCATCTTGGAAAGTAATGCCAACAACTTTTCTTAGAAATTATTATGTATAAAAATTCCAGTGAAAAAATAGAATTTGGCTTGATTTGAATTTTTTTCTTATTAAAAATACGCAAGGGTTGTTGACAATTTTTAGTGTCACTGTTTAAGTTTTAATTTAGAAGTGTGATCAAGTGAGATTCCAGAGTTGGTAATTTATTCCTTTTACTTTACTACCTCACCATGTGAAATCTTAAAGAATCAATCTCATTCATCATTCACCAGTATCTCTAATTTCACATAACGGGTCCTTAGTAAAACCCTAACTTGAAAATTCAACTCGATTAGAATCAGGGTCGTAGCTACCGCCGTATCAATGATACGGGATCCCCAGCAGTGGCGTAACGGAGAACACTTCGGCCCCCCTGCAAAGTCAGGTTTTGGGCCCCCAAGTTGGATTTTACAAAGGATATGTACTTGGCAATAGTCAGGCTGTGAGCCCTCTAGAGCCCTGTGCCCCCGCAATGCGGTGGTGTACGTTACGCCACTGATCCCCAGCTACAGGAACCCCAACATGTGTAACTACAATCACACTAACAGGGCTCCTATACCTAAAAAACGGCCCCGAAGGAATTTTGTTACAGGGCCCACTCAGAACTAGCTACGCCAGTGATTAGAGTATCAGTAGTTGTGACCATGACAACTGATCTGTAATAATGGGGAGGAAAATATAATTGGCGTGAGAAGAAACAAAATAATTTAAAAGTTACAAACAAAGTTTTTAACTTAAATTTTGGACAAGGTAAAGCCTTTCAATTTTATTTTATACGAGATTTCAGAGATTCCACTTAAGTATTTGCAAGTAATTACATTTCACCTGAATACATCGTTTGATTGCCTTGCGAAACAACTCTATATCAGATGTATTTTGACAAGACTGGAATCTCACATGTCAAAACTCGAAGTATTTTCCTTCATGTAATAGCTTTTTTTAAATACACAAAACACAATTTTTTATCATCCCATCCAATTAAACTCAAGAAATTGTGTACATTACAAACTTGTTGACAAGCAAATTAAAATTTTTACCATTCACATTGAAATACTTCTTCGAACCATTGATATCTTGTTAGAAATAAAGTAGGAAACATTCTAACAATGGTTTCAAGGACTTTGTAACTGTCTTCGTAGAAAATAGCGGTCTCTGTCTTGTTAAAAATAAGCCGAAACTGCAACAATCCTTGACATAATGAAGAGAAATACATAAAATGTCGAGTTCCAAATATGTCACAAAAAATGTATAAAAAGTCTTTGTACCATATAATTTCTTTCAAAACGTGACACAAATTAGAAGTCGGGGAACAAAATTTAACTTACTTCCTTCTACAGTTTAGCAACGTCCTAATAAGGCTCGATCATCGCTTTTTTTTAAAGCAACAGAAATCCGAATAATTGAGATGCTAAATTTTTTTCATTTGTGATTATGACAAATCATTACATCGTTGTAATATAAGTACATTTCTTGATTACTTGGTGATTTTCATTTCTAAATTGTAATTGTGATTTCGGCTAAAATGTTTGCAAGCTGTTCTAAATAATATAAAAGTAAATAAATATAATAAGTTTTTTCTTATTTTGCTTATTCTTTTGCCCTATGATATTTTACACAAAAATATTTTACATAAAAACACACACACACACGAATATTTTACACAAAAAAATTAAAATTACACGATTTTAAAAGATAAAATCTAACAATGTGCTGTGAATGTTTCTTAGTTTTAACTTTATTTTTTGTATCTGTTTGTCTCTGGTACTCTCGATAAAATTAAATCACGGCAATATTTCGCATCCAACGGGAGCTTGAAGTAAAATTAGTTCAAGCTTCAAAGTTTGATAGCGAGAGCCACCACTAGATGGTGCCACCTCTGAAATGGCTCTCACACTTGAGGACTTTCAGAGTCTGCAATGGCTTGTGTGCCAAAATGCAGCCCATTTGAAAGAAAAAACTTTATTTTTATTCAAACGACTGTCGAAGGTTTTCATCTACATTGCAACGCTCAAATCAAACAGCTGAAATATTCCAAACGTTAAAAAACTACGACATTTTGTGACGGGCTCACACGTTTTTTCATTAACATGTCCTTTTGGGTTCTTTGGGGCCAGAATGACTGGAAACTCTTTTCTAAGCAACCCAAGAAGTAAAGCGTGAAGAAAAGATGCAAATTAGGAAGTTTTTAAATAACAGAAGTTTAGAGTAAGCTGTGCGGCTTTGGGGAATGTTATGATAGTCCGTATTTCAAGTGTGAAGAGGATTTGAGAAGTTAAGTGACAGCCAATAGAAGTTACCCGTGACAGAGAGCCCTTAGGTCAAAGTGCATACCATTGCACGCCAGTGAACCGCAACTTTAACTAGGATCAGATAGATTGATACTTCGTTGGACAATAAAGGTAGGAGTGACTATTTAAATATCCGGATCTATGGTCGCATAGGAATTCAGCTTAGGCGAGTTAGTTATTGATAGTGGTTCAAGCTACGTTATTTCGGTATTATATATTGTGTTTAGCCACCGTAGATTCTCTCACGTATCATATTATTATCTAATTTGTTAAACGTTTAAGTTAAAGATCTTAATAAAGTCATAATAAGATCATGTCTGCTTCTAGTTATTCCTACACCTCTAGCTTACGCTGATAATCAAGGAGAAAAGCACCCGAGGGGGGGCGCCCTTACTGGTTGCAGATGGTAGGTTTGGTAATAAATCTAAAGCCTCTTGAAGACTGAACTTCTTTTTTCCGGACTTACTAAGAAAAGGAAATAATAATAATATTAATATTACCACCTTAAAAAACTCCAATTATTGTTAAATTTCAGTTACACATAAAGAAATTAGAATGTTGTTAATTTTTGAAAAACGAATAGATATTTCATTTAATTGTGTGGCAAAAAAAAAAGTTCAAAATTTTTTGAAAACGTTAAAATAAAACAATAAAAAGAAGCAACTATATAAATAAAATAAGTTAAGCAAAAAGAAATGCTAAAAAAGGCATAACTATATTGCATTAGAAGGATGACGCTTCAACACAACAAAAAGCAACAATAAGCTACACGGAAGAAAAAAAACTAAGTTCTTGTTCCAACACCCAGTGTGCCAGTATTAGGAGGAGTTGTAGAATGATAATATTGATGTTATATATATTTCTTTTCATACAATTTTTTCCAAAATTATAAAATTCGTAACTACAATGTTTCTTTTATTCTTTCCTCGTTCTGTCTAAACATTTTTTATCCGGTTTGAATTTCAATATTTATACAAGAAATTAACATTTGTTAAAAATTTACATTTATCTTTCAATTCTTAATGTATACATATTTATTTTATCGTTTTGCGCATAAAATATTTCAAAAATTAAAAATTATTTTTTATATTAATAAATACATTTCCGTAATAAATGTGATATATTTTTATCTACGAATGCATACTCTTTATTTTTATATTTTCCTTCTTTGCATATTTTTATAAAATATATGACTAAATATAAAATAAAATTCAATTTCATGGAGAGAAATTTATTCATATAATTTATACACAGAAAATTATTCAACGGATATGAAAAGTACGCTGAAACAAGTATAAATATTTACGAAAGCTAAGGGTATAAAATTAACTCATAAGTTCAAAAGAAAATTTATTTATGTATTTTGATAGAAATAATGTACACTCAAAATTATGTCTTCAATAAATTTATTCATAGTTTCTATAAGAAATAAATGTATTTCAGCCTTATTTAACTTGAATTGTTTAAAATAAGTATGCATCTTTATAAATAACTCATACTTTCATTTTTTTAATTGACTGATAGTATAATATTTCGTTCGAATTTTGTAAAATGTATAAAAAAAACGTAAATTATTCCTTAAATATTAATAGTGACAATTTTATTACAAATAACTTTGTTCTCAATTTTTAGTCTTAAAATATTTGAAAATGTTTAATATGAAAAAAAAAGATTTATACATATATGACGCATGATTATACTCAGAAAATGCGTATTTGGAGGACTTGTCAGGAGGGAAAAAGAATGATAACTGAGAAAAAGAATTTATAATACCTTTTTTTAGTTTAAAACTAAATCAAAGTGTACAAAAAAGGGACTGAAAACGTATGTCAAAGAATTTATTTAGTGAAGTTGATAAAAAAAAACGATAAAAAAATTAATTATTAATTAATCAAAACAGCATAATTATAAAAAAAAATCACCATCAAAAAACTAATTATAATACATTTTTATTTTTTGCAGGATCTTTCAATCTCCTTCTAGTCTTGATGAATTCTATAACTTCTATAAATAGACTTAATTTAAATAACAAAAAAGAATGCATTTTTTTATTTATACTTTTCTAAGTAAACCAAATATCAAACACGATCATTGTTATCAGTAAAATGTTAAAAGTGCAACCAAACTTGTTAACAATTTATCCCTTTAGGGGACTTGTCAAAAACATTTTTTTTTTTTTTTTCGTCAAACTTGTTGAATGGCCGATGCACGCATGGCAAGCTTGCTTCATCGATGTCACACTTAAATTTAGAAAGGATTTCTAAAAAAAAATAATTCTTCTCACTCCATTAAAGGCCCGTTGGACGCATTTCCCGTTTGTAATCATGGATCATCAATCGTTTTAATTACTCTCATTTCCATAAAGGCAAGCGTTATTTCGTCTGCGGTTCCTCGACCAAGGTCAGAACAATCCTAACGGACTTGGTATTTGATCACGTGGTTGGAAAACTATTTTACTGGTGACCAGGGTGCGCCATTAGTCTGGAATTAATAGCAAGACACCCAGAAGAAAAAATATGCTATTCATCAAAATGAAACGCTTAGTTTAATGTGAGAGTAATTTGGAAGTTAATAGTTTAGGCTTAAGCTTGCAGTCTAAGAAGTTCAAGAAAAGGTAAAACAGGTTGCTCAAGAAGAAAATAGCAAGAAAATTCTGTAGAACTATCAATAAAGTTGTGCAATGTAACGTTTTTTGTTATTTTTTTCGTTGATAATGTGTTTCTGTCTTCAATTTAGATATGCAGTTCAAAATTTATGCGAACTTTTTGCTATCCAAATAAGCATAAAATTTAAAAAGAGAAAAACTTTTCTCATCGGAATACTTTTTTTAGGTATCCAACTATGTAACCGTGATTTTGAAAAAAAAAAGTGCACAAGCGAATATTTTTTAAAAATATTTAGAGTCACTTATAGATTGGAATACACGTATAAAACTGTTTTAAGGATATTATTACGATAAAAAATTATTCATATGCGATATTTTTTTTAAAAAATGAACATAGATTTACTTATTTTCAAAACATTCTCCTTTTATGAAAAATGATTCTATAATAGTTACATTTTGCCTATATATATAGCTAAGACTTCCCCAAAAAGCCTGAACTAGGATTTTTGAAAAATTCACATTATTTTTAGAATTACTGCCAATTGAAATAGTAATCGATGTTTTTTTGCTAAATTTTTTCACTCTAATGCATTAAAATATAGATAAATTCACTTCTAAGTAGTATGTTTCAAAAACCCTAGTTCAGGCCCTGTACATAGGTCTGAGTTATATACATATAGGTTGAATATTATTATTGCTGAAGCATTTTTCGTGAAAGGAGAATGTTTTGAAAATAAGTAAATCTATGTTCATTTTTTGAAAAAATATCGTATTTAAATAATTTTTATTGTAATAATATTCTTAAAACAGTTTTATACGTGTATTCTAATCTAAGTGACACTAAATATTTAAAAAAGTATTTGTTTGTGCGCCTTTGCAAAATCACGGTTTCGAACATAGTCGGATACCTAAAGGTGGCTGACTACGCTTGGAATGTTGATTTTAAAAAAGCGTATACACACATGGATTTTTTTTCATATTTGGAATCGGTTGAATTAGAATATACATGTTTGATTCTTTTAAAAATATTATTACAATAAAAAATCATTTAAGTGATTTTTTTGGTAAAAAAAATGAAGAAAGAATGGCATATATTCAAAACATTCTCCTTCTGTGAAAAATGCTTCTATATATAGCTAAAACATCTATATATAGCTATGTACTGGGTTTAAACCAAAATTTTTGAAATATATAACATAGAAGTGGATTTATCTATATTTCATGATATAACAGTCGAGATCTTTTTAAAAAAACACCAGTTATTATTTCGCTGAAACGTAACTTTGAAAATAATATGAGTTTTTCAAAAATTTGAGTCCTAGTTATGTGCAGAAGTTTAAGCTATATATAGCAGTACTCCTCAAACTTTCAATATTTGTGACCCAATTTTCAGTCATAATTTTCATCACCCCCCGACCTACAATAACATTGCATTGAATGCAGTAACTTAAATAAATGACACATCATATTAAATGTATATGGCAAGCCCATGGGAGGTGAGTGCATAATAACGTCGCACTATTCGGCTGCACGAGGGCTTTTGGCGACGGAGCACATGATTTTGAACCATGGTCAAGTGACGTGGACGACACCTGAGCTGGCACCCCCTCTCCTAACTACCACACCAACGGGGGACTTTTCAGCTCTCGACAAGCCCATGGGAGTCTTTAGTAATTATTTAAACTTGTTTTTAATTTAGTATTGATAAATTAATAATTAAACATTTTGTACAGTATACGGATACATTTATAAGTATATCAGCGTAAATGTGTATTTTATTTTTAATATGTCAGAATATATTTTGTTTTTCTTCCTTTCGGTAAATTAATAATTATTTTAAATCTTTTATGTTCGAATTTTCAAAATACCCCGACCCCACGTAGGGTTATTACGCCACCCAATGAGAGGTGCACCCCACACTTTAAGAAACCCTGAGGATATATAGGCAAAATATAATAATAGAAGCATTTTTCATAATAAGAAAAATGGTGTGAAAAATGTCGTTTTTTCTTCACTTTTTGCCAAAAAAATGCATTTAAATCATTTTTTCTTGTAATAATATTCTCTATGAATATATTCTAATTCAACTAGCACTAAATGTCAAAAAAAATTATTTATTTATATTATTTTTTTTTTTCAAAAACACCATTCCGAACGTAGTCAAAATTAAAATTAGGGTTTTATATTCCTTTCTAGAATTATAAAAACCAAAATCGTAAGCAATTCGGTTCGAATTAAAAGCTTTTTCTTGATTTAATTTGATTGAAAAGAAATCGGTTACATTTACAACATTGTGGTTTTTTTAATTACTCTAGACTGCTACTTTGTTCGAATATTGAATTAATCATGTAGCGCATCTCTTGCTAAAATTTATTTATAATCCTTATTGCGTGAATCAGCGTAATTGGCTACTTCTACTCACTTAATTCATGTAATCTTCATTTGGTTCAAATACGTGACGGGAGTAAAGAGTGAAACATGGAACATCTCAACGAGAGAAAAGAACAAAATCCATTTATTTAAGTACCTAAAATATTGCTTTAGCATTAAACAATATCCCACTAATCTTCTCTCACAAAGATTCATTAAACTACAGACCTTTTTTTGATAAATTTAGAAATAGTTCTATAAGTTTTGATATGCAAAATGAGTATAAATATACATATTAGATTTTTTAAAGAATTTAATACTTAAAGCTCTTCGTTAAGAAATAAACTTCAATTAAAACCAGAATACTATACATTTTAATGAAAACAATTCCATATATCTCTTTTTCACTGTAAAATAAATTATTCTGTCAAAAATATACGGTGGCCCACAAAAGTGTTCGTACACTTGCAATTTTCTGTAAAGTTTAATGTTTTCGACTAGTAAAAATTAATACATCGGGATTGCAATTTTTTGTGATATTTGCAACTAGTTCTTAATGAAATAACATAATCAATTTTTAAAATATAATATTACTGTTATTTTCAAAAATTAATAATCAAAAAAATACTAAAAACCTACGCCACAAAAGTCTTTATACACTTCAAAAAAATCTTAGCATGGCTTTAAATATTATGGCTTCTTAATTTAGTATGTAGCATTCACAACAGCTTTTAAAAGTGTTGGCATAGATTTAATTAGCTCTTTGTAATTTCTACGTCGATGCGCCTCCATTCTACTTCTTTTTGTTTTTACTTCACATTTTGTTTTTATATGTCATGCTTTCTTTTTTTTTAAAAAAAAATTTCTCACCAAATATGTTCTACTAGGCTTAAATAAAGTGATTTAGGAGGTGTTTTCAGAATTTTGGGGACGGTTATAGAGACATCAACGGTGCACTTTGTAAGCAGTGCACTTGGCGTCGTTATCTTGTTTAGAAATGAAGTACTCTCCAATGTCCAAATTTTGAGCGAATAATTTCAAAGTGTTCTTTAAAATATTTGAATCCAACTCATGAGATTCATAGTACCATCGAAAAATACCAAATTACGTAATCTTGAGGCCAATTTACACCCCCGAACGCTAGAACACCTCCACTTCCCTGCTTCAGCTTGAAGTTGAAGGTGTTCTTGTTCCAACTTAATTCTTGGGATAAAATTCTCATCATTTTTTTCCTACAAACTATTATACACCTGTCGGAACCAAAAATGTTGAATTCTGTCATCCCAACCAATTTGATGTCAATGTTGAACTTTCTGAAACTTAATCTCAAGAATCTAGTTGGAACAGTGAAGTATGGAGGTTGAGATGTTCTTATGTTGGGGTGTAAATTGGGTCAGATTTGGCTTAGGGAAATAACATAATCTTGTGACGGGGCATTTTTGAATTTTCTTACTAATCCTCTTAGGGAATCTTTGGGGCCAGAATGGTAGTATTTCAATCCAATCCTCTCAAGAAGAAACCGCGATATGCAGATTAGTTAATTAATAGAGCTTCAGCATTCTCGAGTTAGTAGAAAGGAAGAATAATAGAAGTAGAAGACTAGAATAGAATAGAAGAAGGAGACAGAAATCTGAGAGGCTGATCACCGTGAGATATTGGTAAGATATTAACTATAGAAGTGTAATTATAGAACAGACATTAGTGTGTTAGGAATCTATATATATATATATATATATATATATATATATATATATATAAGGCAGATAAAGATTCTTAGGATAGCTTATCATAAAAATAGTGATTAGGATTCCTGGCGCTATTTACTTAGAATTTAGAACTAAGTTATATCACTCCTGATTACATCCCTATAAATAAGACTTGTGTTGTGTTGATCAATATTGATCAATATATTTAGACAATAATAAATTAGATTTATTAATTGAAGTGGAGGTTACCAGCTTGTGTCCTCGTCACTTGACTGAGATTCAAAATTTCGAGGTCCTTCGCTAATAATCCTCGCGTATCTTTGTTGTAATATAAACAATCGATCAAATATGCATATAACAAATAAATATGAAACATATGCATGAGGAAGGATTCCTCAAGAAGACTAAATCCAAGAAAAAACAAGTAATATAATTTTTTTAAGTCAATTCCTACTACGTTAGAAAACCGTACTGACGCCGTCTGTTACAGCCAGTTGTAACTTGGGCATAAAAAAACGCAAAATAAATTTGAAATAAAAAATAAAATTTAAATAACAAAAATATATTTGAAAAAACTGTATCAACATCAAGTGTCATCCACCACAATTTTAAAAAATAAATGCATTTGAACTTGAATGGGCGAACAGAAAGTATTTAATTACCGACTGAAAATTTGATGAATATGTATACAGTGGGCCACAAAAGTGTTCATACACTTGCAATTTCTTATAAAATTTAATGTTTTCGACTAATAAAAATTAATATATTGTAATTGTAATTTTTCTATGATATCTATTCTTAATGGAATAACATAATTAATTTTTTTAAAAATAGTATAACTATTTTTAAAAAAATTAATTATCAAAAACTACTAAAAAATTACGCGAAAAAAGTCTTCGTACACTTAACAAAAATCTCAACATAGCTTTGAATATTGTATTGCTTTCTTAATTTAGTACTTAGTAGGGATATCTTTTACTGTCCACGACATCTTTTAAGCGTCTTGGTATAGATTTAATCAGTTTCTTGTAATTTCTGCATCGATTTTCCACCATTCTTCTGTGATTATTGTTTTTACTTCACATTTTGTGTTTATTTGTCACGTTTTCTTTTTTTTACATCATAATCTCACCAAATATGTTCTACTGGGCTAAGTAAAGTGATTAAGGAGGTATTTTCATAATTTGGGGACAGTTATAGAGACACGAGTGGTGTACAATGAGGGCAGTGCACTTGGCGTCATTACCCTGTTAAAAAATTAAGTAGTCTCCAATATCCAAATTTCAGGCGGATAATTTAAAATTCCTTTTTAAAATAATTAAACAGAGCTCATGATTCATAATACCATGAAAAATACCAAATTACCTAATTCTGAAGCCAATTTACACCCCCACGCCAGAACACACCTTCACTTCCCCGCTTCAGCATGGAAGTGAAGGAATTCTTGTTCCACATAAAATTCATGGGATTAAACTCCTTATTCTTTCATTTACAAGCTATTATAGGCTCATCGGAACCAAAAATGTTGAATTGTCTGCCATCCCAATCAATTTGCTGCTGTCAATTTTGAATTTTCTGAAACTTAATTCCAAGAATCTAGTTGGATCAATGAAATATGGAGGTGGAAGTGTTCTTGCGTGGGGGTGTAAATAGGCCACAGAATTAGGTAATTTGGTATTTTTTGTTAATATTGGGAATCACGAGCTTTATTTAATTATTTTCAAGAGAAATTTTAAATTATCCGCCCGAAATTTAGATATTGGAAACGACTTCATTTTTTTAACAGGATAATGATGCCGAATGCACTGCTCTCATTGTACGCCACTGGTGTCTCTATAACTGTCCCCAAATTATGAAAACACCTCCTCAATCACTTTATTTAGCCCTGTAGAATATATTTGGTGAGATTCTGATATAAAAAAAAAGAAAACGTGACAAATAAACACAAAATGTGAAGTAAAAAACAATAATCACAAAAGAATGGTGGAAAATCGATGCAGAAATTACAAAAAAAAAACTGATTAAATCTATACCAAGACGCTTAAAAGATGTTGTGGACACAGTAAAAGATATCCCTACTAAGTACTAAATTAAGAAAGCAATACAATATTTAATGATAAGTTAAGATTTTTGTTAAGTGTACGAAGATTTTTGTGGTGTAATTTTTTAGTAGCTGTTTGATAATTAATTTTTTTAAAAAATAGTTATACTATATTTAAAAAAATTAATTATCTTATTCCATTAAGAATAAGTTCCAGATGTAATAAAAAATTACAATTACAATATATTAATTTTTATTTGTCGAAAACATTAAATTTTATAAGAAATTGCAAGTGTACGAACACTTTTGTGGCCCACTGAATATTGGGAGAGAGTGAACTATATATAATTGCCGGAATTGAATAAATGTACTGCGTAATTTTATTTTTCGCATGCATTCAGCTTGTTTGAATAAAAAACAAAATATGTAAATTTATTTCCTAAGAATATATCTTCTAAATTTTTGTTAGTTTTACAGTACTTTCGAAATATATCACACAAAAAAATATCAAAGTTAATACTCTTTACAAAGCATTCCACTGTAAACTTTTCGAATTTGAAAATATGAAGAATTTTGTTAATTGTGGATACTTTTACTTTATTGCTGTTAAATTATTTTTTTATGAATTTGACTCCTTATGTAAAAAATGGCTGAGAGTAAATCTAATAACGTCTCTTAAAAAGTGAAATTTCAATATTGTATCAAAATGATTGTAAACAAATATTTGCAAAATTATTTTGAAATGGTGATATATATTTTAAAGTAAATAAAATTTTTAACATTGTGAGTTGTTATTAAAAATAATATAGAATTAAAATTTCATGATACATAGTTTCTTTGTTAAAGAATAAGTAAGACACATGTGAGGTTTAATAATCCTTCTTTTACATCATAAAAATAATATTGAAAATTTCTTAAGTTATTTCGAATAAACTTTTAATTTTTAGGTTATTAAAGCACAAATTGACCATTTATATTCAATAAATAATAAATAATAGAATTAAATAAATAAAATGGAATTTAATTTTACACATAATTAAATACTCGATTAAAAAAAAACAGTCAAAAGAATCGTTTGTTCAAAATACCGTTTTCTAATGTGTTGCATCAAAAAAGGCAATAATGCGAAAATAATAGCTTAAAAATAATTTTCAGATTCAAATATGTTAGATTTTTTTTTATTAGTTTGTATAATTTTTTACTTCTTATAAGACATTAAAAAAATTTTGATTTTTATATAAAATATGATCTTATTTTACTGATTATTAAATAAATAAAATGGGATTTAATTTTATACACAAAACATTTGATTCAAAAAAATGTGAAAAAAAATCGTTTGTTCAAAATACCAGTTTCTAATATGTTGCAGCAGAAAAGACAGTAACGAGAAAATGTGTTAAATTCGTAATTTCATTGTAACATTTCTTTTTTTTTCCTTATTAGACATTAAAATTTGATTTTTATGATAAAAGAAGAAATCCCTTATATAAAAAACTCAAATCTGCAATTTTTTTTTTACCATACTTGCTGGAAAAATGTAATTATCTAATTTCTACCCAGGTGTTTCATTTTCGTAATTGCTTTCAAAATCATTTCGTATGTAATTTCAGGCCCTAGTAGCTTCCAGTTAAGAGCAAAGTAATTTAACAAATAATACCGTGAAAGTGTAATGGCTAATATCAAGATTTCTTTCAGAATAACAATGAAAATTTTTCTCCAAACAGAGTTAAAGAAGAATTTGAGAGAAAAAAAAATATATTCTTGCCTTTTTTTATAAAACGATTTTCAAAAAGTCCAACTATGATCATAACTTTGCAAATCATAAGATTTTAATCAAAACATTGAGAGAAATATTTAAAAAACTTAATAAATTTTTAAGTCGATGAATTAAATCAAAAATCTTCCAAAAAATAAAATCCCTCCTAACAAGAATACAAATCAACAATTTCTGAAAAAAATGAAATAAAAAATTTTTATATGGTTTAAAATTTTTAATTTATGGTTGAAAAATTAGCTAAATTCATATGACGTCATAATCACATGATAACTACAACCCCGTGTTTCCATCCAGTCTGCTCATTAAATCTTGTGACGTTATAGTCACATGATGAACATAATCACATGTTTCCAGCCAATCAGTTCTTGCGTTTCTTTGTTACCAACTTTTGCTTCTTACAGAGACTTTCTTTTAAAAAGAACAGATATGTTAACAATTTTGGAATACTTTTGAAGAATTTTAACACTACCACAATTATCAAATTTGAAATTTTACCTAAATTTTGCAATATGTGAAACAGCAAGTACAAGTTTAATGTCAGTTTTGAATTCAACGGAGGACACGCGATTGCATTTATTATGTGACCATCATGAATTTAGCCAATTAGATTTTTCATATATCTGACGGCGACTCAAAGCAGAATGACTCAAATCAAAACTATAACCTCGAACCCAAATCAAAATTATACTCTCAAACTCAAACGAAAATTATAATTTTTGGCTCAGTAACATCTAACCTTAATTTTAACTAAGTACCAAAAGACGAACTTTTATTGAAAATGAACTAAACGCTAAATAGTTGTTTTGATTCAACTTGTTAATTTAAAATTTGCATCTACTGTAATGTTGTTTAGCAAAAATAAACCTCGAATTTTAAGAAAGCAAAATAATAATTAAATTAATAAAAATATGAAACACAACAAAAATGCAAGATGCAATTAAGAAACTCGCTAAATTCTGATTGATTGAATATTAACGTCGCACTGTTCAGCTACACGGGGGCTTTTGGCGACGGACCACGAAATTTTGAACCATGGTCAAGTGACGTGGACGATACCTGAGCTGGCACCCCCCTCTCCTAACTACCCCACCACACCAACGGGAGGACGTTTCAGCTCTCGACAGATTTAACGTGCATCGCTGCCCTACACGGCGGGTCTTTAGTGGTACTGGGCTCGAACCCGTGACAAAGCAAGCCACGGTCCGATACCTATACCACTCGGCTACCGCGGCCACTTGTGTGGCATCCGATATGATATCTTACTATCACTTGAAAACATTCAATCCTACTTAAACCTTTTTATTTTGAGATAGACCTCGATTTCTTCATTCTAAATCGGCACGAGCCTTTTTCTTTTAGGCCAGATCTAGGTTTTTGGTGGAAAATTCAATTAATGTTAAAATTAGAGGCTGCAGTAGCCGAGTGATTCTAGCCGCGAACTAGTGGTTGTAGAGTCGTGGACGATAAAAGACCTACTTGCCTTACAGAGGGACTGTTGCACGTTAAATCTGTCGCAATGTGGGGGTGGTGAGGATGTTCGGTGAATGGGATTCCAGCTCAGGTTATGCTCGTCAAAATTACGACCCTCTCTCCTAACCACCACACCACACCAACGGGAGGACGATTCAGCTGTCGACAGATGTAACGTGCATCGCTGCCCTACGCGGAGGGTTTTTAGTGGTACTGGGCTTTTAGTGACAAGGCAAGCCACGATCCGATACCTATACCACTCGGCTACCGCGGCCGATGTTAAATACTGATATTACCCTGTCTAGATAAGGTATATTTTTCAAATAAAATTCATGTCTGCTACATCAGTGGTCTCCAACCCGCGATCCACGGATCAAATACTACTGGTCCGCACAAGAAACATTAAATTATTTCCATTTTATTTATTGCGACATATATTTCTTAGGTTTGGGCTACTTTTTATGAAAATCACTTTATATTCCTTGTTAAATCACTTTATATTCATTTTTGGTGTTGCTGTATTTTATTCTGAGAAGAGACGTTTAAATACAATTAAAATAAAATTATTAAACAAAGCAATCTAAAATATAAACAATCAACGTCCCCCCTCCTCAGCGGGCCGCGGTAAAATTATACAACGTTAACCGGTCCGCGGCGATAAAACACTGTGCTTTATCACTGGAAAATTTAGTGTTATTTTCGTTTTTGAAAGGTCTACAATTCATGTTTATAATATTAATCTTTTTTTTTAGTCTGTAATTTATTGAAAAGAACATGGTTTCACAGGAAGAAATAGAATCACTAACACATAATAAAACCATATAATATGAATCAATCAAAATAATAACGATTCTCACACGCGCCATTCGATGAAAAACAGATCACACCCTTACATTAACATTTCCTAAAATTGGATGCAATTCATTTTTTTAAAAATTTATTACAGCTACACATCTGCGGTTTCTTTGTCATACCTCCCACAAGCTTTCATCTTATAAATTTATTACATTTTGGGTCATACAATTGTTTATTCTTCGACATTGACATAAATAGTAGCCATGCGTGTTTAAATAACCACGAAAGCTTAACTACGATAATTTGCACGTTCATCAGAACAAGTGGTGACCCTTTTTTTAAACAAAACACATTGTAAAGGTTAAAGTGCGTCGATTTTTGCCCTTAATCTTTTAACACTGCTTTTTAAAAAGCCTTGACTGATGCGTTATATTCTAATTCCAAACGCGCTTATAGTATTGTAACAACAAATGACAGTTCATTCAATATTTTTTTTTTTTTTTTTTGCAAGATCCGATACATTCAATCAGAGCTAAAAAAAAGCATAAGAACAAGACCTGTAATTGAAACTCGGGCATACCAAAAAAAATTTTTTTAAACTACATGGGCTCACACTATGCTGATAAAATTATCATACTTGTGAGAATCCTCCTGGACACCAAGATTGATTTGAGGCAAAGAACGACCAGACGACATTTTTACAATAACAAATTATATTTATTCATTTGAATCAGTAATCAACCTTTTAATTACAAAGATTAATCAATATTCTACGTCAATGTGATTGACCCTTACTATTAAATTAAATTACGAAATATGATATTAATCAACTATTAAACTCTATATCGAACGGGATTACCGGAATAAGAGGATCGAGAGATACACGCAATTTGAATTACTAGCATTCATTAAATTACCACTAACTTTATTATATATTTACTCTTATGATCCGATAATCTAGATTTAAATCTCACCTTCCTTTTACTACCTCACTTTCCAGGCGTATCAAACTTTCCAATTGTAGATCATTGCCTAATAATCAGCGAGACGCTAATCGCACAATCAACTTGAATATCTTCTTAGAATACCGCCAACCTATCTTTTGGCGTAATAGCCTACTGTTAACTTACAAGACTCTCCTTAAATACTTTGACTAATTTGCATATGCCGGTGTCTTCTTTTAGAGCTGGTTGGAAATATACGCGAATTTACAATCCCCAAAGACGCCTAAGAGTATTAGTGATAAAGTGCCGTACAGATCCGTCACACTTAAAACTAATTTCATGCAATTATTTTCGTATAGTGCTGAGGAAAGAATGCTGATAGTAGTTTATTTAAACAAATAAAAATTCGTAACATTTAAATTCTGAAGTTATTATCGGCTTAATGTCTGTAAGGAATTAAAGAAATTATTAAATAACTTGAAGCTCGCTGCTAAAAAAATAGCAATAACAATAATATTAATATTTAATACGAATTATAATAACGAACTTTTTTAAGAAAACATGCAAAAAAATGAGAGCTAATACTTTTTTTTAAAGAAATGGAGCGCTTATATAGTAGTGAGAGAAAACGTACAAAAATAAAACTTTCGTGTGTGCGCTTAGTGCATGATTATTGATCTTCAATAGTTGATAATTTTAAGGTAGGTAAGGTTGGTAAGGTAGGCAAAATTAAGGTAGCGGACAAACAGATGGATTGAAAGGAGTTGTCATAAACTGATGCATTTAGAACAGGGGTACTCAACCTTTTTTCCTGCTGGACC
This sequence comes from Trichonephila clavipes, assembly GCA_019973935.1. Classification (NCBI taxonomy): domain Eukaryota; kingdom Metazoa; phylum Arthropoda; class Arachnida; order Araneae; family Nephilidae; genus Trichonephila; species Trichonephila clavipes. Next base: position 62,161 of record BMAU01015729.1, read on the forward strand.
ACATACACATGATACGTATTTCACGCGAGCCGCATACACATGACAGTTATTTCATGCGGATAATGTAAAAAGCAGACTATAAGACCAAAGCAACATTGACAAACAAAATTGATCTAAATATTAAAACTCGTTTTTGGCTTTTATTTTAATACTATATTAACATTTCTATCTAATACACACACAAAGGTATTTATTTTTATGAATTTTTGCTGAGTTATGGAATAATTTCTATTTGCTTTCATCTATGACTAAACCTCTTGCTTACATTCTACTATTAAAAAATAGCAAACTTGATACATTTGATTGCTTGATTGACAGAATTTCCTGTGAAATTGTTTGTACATTGTTCTCAAATAATTTAATTTCTTATCGCAATGAGTCATGACGGGCCACTCAAAAAAAGCCGGTGGGCCACAGGTTGAGTATCATTGAGTTAGACATTTCAATTTCTCTCGCAGTATGATCCAACGACTGCAGAGTCACTTCAAATCTGGAAATTCTGCATTTAGAAAACATGTTCCAAGTCAGCCACGAGTTAAACACTTGTCAAAGACCGTTTTCTAGACCTTTCGGCCAGAAGGAGAAAAAGCATACATTGCCTCAGTTAGCTGTAGATCCTTTTGTCACATCAAAAACAAGAATCTCCGCTACTATGGTGCGAAGATGCCTTCACAATGCACATCTCTATGCAAAAAAAAAATTATGCGTATCCCTTTCAACCGACGACATAGATGTGACGTTTATGTTAGGCAACAGAACACGTTTCCTGTAAACAGACTTCTGTACACTTCACAGATAAGTCCAGGATGTCACTGACAGTGATTCAAGGGTTGCTGATCAGGAGGAAACAACTCACCACACAGTTACAGCCAATCATTGTCGAAAGACACAGTTTCGGAGGTGATGGCATCATGGTTTGGAAGAGAATCTCTTTCAGTAGTCACTTCATGTGGTCTATTTAGATCTGTTCTGACTGATGTGAGATATCGGAATGATATTCTTGATCGATATACCTATCCGTATGACACTCCAATTGGTAATGAATTCATTCTGATGGATGCTAATGCACGACCTCAACGAACTGTGCTTGTTGGAGTGAATGGAATGGCGGGTCCATCTCCAGACGTGAATCCGATAGAGCATGGTGATCGATTAATTATTCTCTCCAACATCTGTTGATTATACATTTGTATCACTGTTGTTTGATTACGTTAGATACGATCACCATTTTCTCGAATGGATTATCTGTATTCTGTGTAGAAAAGAATTCTTCCTGCCGAACTCAGACGTTCTGCTCTAATGTTTGTACTGTAAAACATATTGAAGCTGCTCAAGCAAAATAACCATATGAAGGAGCTATTCCAATACTTCATAACAGCATTCTGATTTCCGAACACTAATGATAAGCGTTGGCACTGAAATGCTAATTATTTTCATATCCCATCGCGGTGCACACACAGTGAACGTTTCGCGGGGTTTGGGTTCTTCTTTCATGGATTGCATACTTTGTATAGTAAACATGGAACAGGAATCTTTCAAAAGTTTGCTAAAAGTGTGAGAAAATGCATTATCTTGCTTATTTGTAATACTTACATGGAGGTCTTAACCTTAATTCAAAAGTTCCAAGAAAACAACATTATTTGATTTTAATTCTTCCTTTTTCTTATATAATGCTCAGAAGTCGAATCAGGGTTAAATATTGTATTGTTTTAAAATTATCAGTAATTCTGTCGATTGTGTTAATGCTATCATGCGAATGAGAATGTAAAAAAATGGCAGGTTTATTGGTCAGAATTAACGTGGTAATTAAAAAAACGATTTATATTTCATTCTGAGGTGTTAACATAAACTAAGCAATAAAATGTTTATGGTTGTATTTTTTCAAGTTTGTTTATCTTTGTGAACTTCACTGGATAGCTATCGAAATCTGATAGCTATCCAGTGACGTTCACAAAGATGTTGAGATATAATGTGTGCCAATATTTGGCTGGAAAACTCTATTTCGCTCTCTCGACGTGCTTAAATTTATAAGATAAATACATTTACTTGGAGTTAAAATCATCATCTTACAGTTAACTACTCTATATTAACTAAAATATTAATCTTACTACAGAGAGGAGAAGTAACTAAAATAGCACCTAAATCCAGATAGCTTCATCAGTAACCATTGACCTTAGCTCAATTTCTTAAAAGCTTTAAACTAAATTCAAACGCTCTTACAGGAACTGTGCATCTGTTGTTGAAACTTAAAGAAGCGAACTGTGATGGTAAATAATGTTGTGTCATTTGCAAACACTCTAGAGAAACCTAAATATTTATTTTCTGCATTAAAAGGATAGTAAATGTGTCTCATAAAGTGAATGCGGCCTTTTATTATACTACAGAAAACGAGTTTTATGAATTTATGAATTGTGTCATTGATATTAAAATGGGGTTATAATTTGCTTTACCTTGTTTCAAATATAATGCCTGGTTATCTCAGTTTGTTTTATTGTTGTTTTCGTTTTTAGTTGGGATATATTTGAATACGGAGTACTAATCTAATTTTTTTATATAAGGAACTAGTTGGTATACCCGTTCTTTGCACGGGTGAATTGAAAAATAAAGCAATCGAAATTGAAGGGAGTTAATTTAAGTGAATTGCAAAGTAAACAAAAAAAATCTCTTAGCAAATCTCTGCTCAACAAAAAATAATACTTGCCAAATTTTAAGTCTAATTAATAATTGAAAAAAACAGGATTTTTTTATCTATAATGCCCCCATAACCCCCTTGTGATTTGACTTTTGAAAACCCCCACCTTAGCTGCTCAGCAAAAGTAACATGCTTCCCTAATTTCAAAGCTGTAGGCTTGTTAGCTCTAAAAAGGGATTTTTATAAATAAAACGCCCTCGTAAAACCCGCTTGGGGTAAATTTTCTCAAAACTTTTTTGTAGCGGATCTTTACTTCATGAAAGAAACATATTTGCTAAATTTCAAGTCAGTAAGTCTAATAGTTCAAAAGGGAATGTTTATCTAAAACACCCCCATTCGCAACCCTCCTTATGGGTCTATTTTTGTAAAACCTCTTTTATAGTGGATCTGCTCTCCATGACAGGAACATGCCTGCTAAATTTCAAGTTTATAAGTATAATAGTTAAAAAACAGGATTATCTTTTATCTGTAACGTCCCTCTAACCCTTTATCTACCGATTTTACTTATGAGTACCATTCACTTTAAAAATGCATAGAATAGCCATTTTCACGAACACTCTGACGATACTTAGCAGGAATATTCTTTTACATCCATTCTTCCAACATATATGGCAGCACGGGTTCTATGATAAGCATTTTAGCGGGGAAGGCGAATAGTTTTACACCAGAAGTTGCGTTTTCAGCTGACATTTTGATTGGACTGCGAAGATTGTCATTTTTGTTCCGAAAAAGTAGTTAATGTCAAAAGATTAGTGACTTGTTTTTTTTTTCGCTGAATGTTAATGAAGACCTCAGAAAACGATTTGATTATTTATTTTAAGTGAACAATGTATGTAATTAATTTTACAGTTTAATATTTTTAATTAATTAATTAGCTCTAACAGATTAAATTTCCCGTAGTTGAGTATTTGTTTATGTATATCCCTTAAATTTCAGTGTAGTGATTAAAAATATATATATTACTTGAAAAAAACTGCAGTAAATCAAAATGCGGTATATAAAGGGTTAGCCCCCTTTCTTGGGCGTCAGTTTTTGAACAACCTTTTTTGTAGGGGACCTCTACTCCATGAAAGGAACACCCCTACTGAATTTCATGTCTGTTGGATTAACAGTTTCGAAGATATCTTGATGAGTGAATGAATGAGTGAGCCGCTTTTCTCTTTTTTTATATATAGATTGATAAAAGTACAAAAAAGTAATATACTTGGAATTATTGCTTTTTTTCTTATAATAAAAGATTGTTAAATATAAAGCTCTATGTGCTGTGTGTGTACATCTTATTATTTTTTCAAATCTTTTCGAATTATCGTAAATTTCCATGTACAATCCGAGAATTTTTTGAACTTTTTTAAAATAGAAGTAAGGAATTTGACTAATATAGGGATTCTGTAATCTCAAAAAAAAACCTAGTTTCGGAAAAATGGATTTTTTAACCAATTTTCGTTAGCCATGCGCAAACCATTTTAATTATTTCACTTTTTGAGTATTTTAAATGGAACTTTTTTTCAAAAAAGAGAGAAAAAAGTCCCATAAATATGCTTCAAAGTCTATGTCAAAATCCGAGCTTTCAAATATTCGTAAGATTCACATTCACTTAGTGCAGAGTTTCTCAAACTGTGGGGCGAGCCCCTGGAGGGGTATAGTAATGCTACTAGGGGGGCGCGAGCATATCAAAAAGTCGAAAATAAAAAATTTAAAGAATATTAATTTAATGAAAGGAATTAGAATGAGAAATACATTGAGATAATAAACAATGCACATTTATAAACATATAGTATAACAAATGTATGAATACTGTACTATGTATTTGATTAGTAATTCATCAATATTAAGTTAAGGAGAAGGTGAATAATTAGTATTGCCCCATTGGCTTGTCACATGCAAAGTTGTATGCACAAAATATGTTGCATAATTTGTACAGTTTATAATTAAAGTCATACTGTAGCTTTAGCGACAAAATATTATTGAATTCAGTACATAATTATTGTTTGAAGGGGGGCGCCATGAGAATTATGACTGAAAATTGGGTCGCCAACATTGAAAGTTTGAGAAGCACTGACTTAGTGGGATGTCTGAACATGTTGTTTGAAATTAGCCGAATGTGTAAAAATTTTCTCTTTCCGCTCATTTTCCAAACAAAAAAGGGTTATAAAGCCCAAGATAAAAATGAAAGGAAAAATATGTCAGCTTCTGGTAGGGTAGCCACATAGAAATGAAACTAACAGCATTGGCGTTTTACTTTACAGAAATTTCATGGGAAAGTATTTGATTTGTTTTACCCGCTTGGAAATATTTTCACCATCATGTACATATGGTTAAAACTAATCGTTCATTACACAAAATGTGCAACAATGTGTTACTTTGCTGAGCAGAGATCAGCTTAGGAAGGTGTTTTCAAAAATCGATCCACAAGAAAGTTACGGGGCGTTATACATTAAAAAAATCCTTTTTATCAGCTATTAGATCTACAAACTTAAAATTTAACAAATATGTTTTTTTTTTTTTTTGTTCAGCTGAGATATGCAAAAAGCTTTTTTTTTGTTTAACTTGCGATGCGATTCACGTAAAACTAATTTATTAAAAACATCTTTATCCTACAATCTGTATTGTTTATTACAAGCTTTTATTTAGTTTCACTTGTCCCGTTGTCTGTCGGTCTGTAATAAAAGCTTGCAAGTTAAATTTGATCCACTTCTCGCTTTCCGATTGAGCTGAAATTTTGTATACACGTTTAGTTTGGATGACAACGCATGTTTTGACCATTTATATTACGATATCACAATTATTTAAAAAGATATTAATTAAAGTAATTTGTTCGGTAGGAATCTTGCAACTCAATTTTGAAACTGATGTCTTCAACCGATTGAGCTGAAATTTTGTATACACGTTCAGTTTGGATGACAATGCATCTTTTGACCATTTATATACCGATATCGCAATTAGTTAAAAAGATATTGATTAAAAACCCTTTGCCCCTGTTAGCTTTTTATTCTGCCGAGCATCTTATCGGATTGAGCTTAAAGGACTTCCGATTTTTCGAACTTTTTTAAAACCCATCTTATTCTTTCTATCAAATTGAGACAAAAAAATAATTATGTAATCGGAAACATAATTTATTTCGCTACGATACGGTGTAATTCTTTACAAAAAATTATGATATTTTCTATTTCTTACGATTTTTCTAAAATGAGTCAAAATCGATGCATTCTCATGAAAATGATTTCTAAATCGTTCCGTATGAATTTTTTCCGTGTTAATGAATTGATATTCTGCACTAAAAAAGTTCAGGCTTTTCTCTTTTAGAATCAATCATTTAAAAAATAAAAAAACGAAAACTTTTTTTTACTATTTTTCAAAAGAATACTCAAATTTTTAATAAAACATTTAAAAACTTCGTCATTTTTAAAGATAATTACACGAAACATTTTTTTCATTTGTAGAATAGTATTATCCAAAATCTGCGCAAAGATTTAAAAAATTGGTTTAAAATTACGGATTTTAAAAATTTTCGTTGGCAAACGACCTTGCAACAATGATGTGCTGAATGAGATGAATAGACTGAAAAACCTGTCCACACAGCGATAACTAAAAAGTTAAAAATAAATTAAAAGTAAAAGAACTTTTTAAAAAACAAGCTTTTATTTAAATGCTCTAAAAAGAATGAAATAAACTTTTCTTTTAAAACTTTTTTTCCTGTCAACTTATAACGTCATTACACAATTTATGATATAAAAGCTTGTCACGAGATTTACCAGTGTAGATAAACAAGCAAATTAAATAACTTGATCTGATTGATTTTAATTTTTAAAATTTTCAAGCTAAGTAAATACGAGTACTTAAATCTCGCGCCTAGCTTTTATATGATAAATTGTGTGATGACGTTATAAGTTGATAGCAAAAAAAGTTTTAAAAGAAAAGTTTACTTTATTCTTTTAGATCATTTAAATAAAAGCTTGTTTTTAAAAAAGTTTTTGTACTTTAAATTTATTTTTTCAATTCACCCGTGTGAAGAACGGGCATACCAGCTAGTCGTTAATAAACGAATAGAGGTACCGTACAACAACTTTAATGATTAAAGTGCACAAAACAATTCGTTTAACCGATTTCCTTTACTCTTTATCTTTAAATACAAAGAAATGTAGTATTATGCACCTAATTTTCTAGATTCCTGCATCATTTAAAACTTCAACTTGAACATTATCTTACGTTAACTTTAGACACTATCTGTGCCTCACACATACTTTTTATCGTCTCTAGGTCATTGAAACATAAAAATACAAATAAATATGCTTTGTTGTATGTTTTCACTAAAATCTCTCGACATTTATATAAAAAAGAGAAACTCTGAAATGCTCCAACACCAAAATTAGTTTTTACTTTTTTGTCTCTTTGCCAGAGGTCGCCAAAGTGGTGGTCCGAGAGAAAATTTTGCTGGTTCCCAGAAAAATGTGGAATGTACTCACATATCACGTTATGTCTTAATATGCATTGATTGCGTTCTTAGATCACAATTTTTTTAAAAAATATACTTAACATTCACAAAATCCTAGTAGTGGTCCGTGGGATTTAAATTATGAATTTACTGGTTCGTGAGGTCATAAGGTTTGGCAACCGCTGCTCTTTGCTATGTAATATGCTAATCAAATCCGATATAAAAAAAATAATGAGCTTCCTTGTCATCGAAACTAAATGCCAATACCTTTCAAGTAGTAATAATAAGAATTTTTCTTGGTAGATATTTTTTTTATTTGTTATTTTAAATCTAGCATTTGATGATAAAACGTAATTTCACAAATGTACAAGGAATTATTAAACTGTAACAAATTAATTATACTTTGTAGTGACCTTTATAAGCTTTAAGAAATCCCATTAAAAAAATACTTCAGAAGAGCTTCTGTTATCCATTTAAGGTATCCGACTACGTTCGGAACCATGATTTTGCAAAAGCGTATAAATGGATAATATTTATATTTTTAATGTCACTTAGATTAGAAAATGTACATAAAATTGTTTTAAGAATAGTATTACAATAAAAAATTATTTAAGTACATTATTTTGACAAAAAATGAACATAGAATGACCAATTTTCAAAATATTCTCCTTTTGTGAAAAATGCTTCTATTATAATAATATTTTGCCTGTATATAGCCCAGACCTCTGTACAGAAGCTCAACTAGAATTTTTGAAATATATAACTTGAAGTGGGTTTAGCCATGTTTTACGACAACAGAGGGTAGAAATTTTAAGAAAAAAACGCTAATAATTATTTCAATTGGTTGTAACTCTGAAATTAATGTGAATTTTTCAAAAATCATAGTTGAGCCTCTGTACAAAGGTCTGAGCTATATACAGGCAAAATATTATTTTAATAGAAGCATTTTTCACAAAAGAAGAACATTTTGAAAAAAGGTTATTCTAAATTAATTTTTTGCCGAAATATTGTATTTAAATATTTTTTTTGTCAAAATGTCCTTAAAATAATTTTATACATGTATTCTAATCTAAGTGACATTAAATATCATGAAAATTATCCATTTATGCGCTTTTTAAAATCACGGTTCCGAACGTAGTCGGATATCTTAAAAGTTTTTTTTTACCTTTGAATAAAGAATAATTAAATAAGATAAAAATTAAGATTAGAAGTTGTTGAAGAAAAAGTCTTTGTAATAATTTTTAAAGAAAACCAATTTTTATCTGAATGTATAAAAGATAAATCATATCTCATTAAAATCATAATTTAATTTTATTATTTAATCAATAACATGCAAAATTAATTCGTTTGGAAAAATAATGATGTACATTGATATTATTCTTTTGCGTGTACCTACATTTTTAACTTATCTCGAAATATATCATGGTGAATCATTTTAAAATAAGGTCATTATTGAGTTTAATGTTTGAAACATAAAATACTCAAAGGTTTCTTAGAAACAAATAAATTAAATTATAATAAGAAGAGTTATTTACACAGTTATTCTGATTTAATATAATAAAATGAATGGAAAAATTATAATGCTAAAAAATAATTGATTAAGTTAAAGAAGAATTCAAAATTTTTTAAAAAATGTATATTGTTAGAGTAATGAATTTCTTACTATTTGTATTTTCAAGCAATAAATAAATGACTATAAATAATTTTAAATTCAAAGAACTTACGAATTATGTAACTTTTTCATTCTGTTTTCGGGGATTGACTTAAAGTTTAAAAGATAATTTTTCGACTAGAATTTTACTTTTAGTTAAATATATGTAAAAGTAAGACCTAAAGAATAAATAAGTAAGTTAGTTCCATTTGTAATGCATATTATGATAAAATTAACTTTTTGCTTAATGTTATGCAATAGTTACACACATATTTAATCATGTAACGAAGAGACGTGAGGACTATTGGCGAAATACCCAAGGAGAATAAGATCAACCTAAATGGATTAAAACTACAAACGGAGCCCCCGAAATAACCGCTTTCACACTCAGCCTTTACTTTTCTAAAAAATCTCTTTTTATCACAAATGAGAGTTATATTTACGTGTTGCCCAAAAAAGACAACAAAGGGTGCACAAACTATCTAATTAATGATCTGACAGTGAAATATAATCTATTTAACACACACATTGATTGTTTCCAAACAATTAAAACATCCGATGTCACCACATTTTTACTCTTATTTATATATTTATATACTTTTTTTTTTTACGTTTTATGGAAAATTGGTTCCGATATTTTTCCCAAATCTTTATATGTAATGTACCATATTATCACCCTATTTTATAAAAAAAGGAATTTAGAGATTCTAAGTATTAAATTTTTAATAACTACTGTTATATTTTGAATGGTTTTACTGCTTTTGCTTACAATGCTGTACTGTAAAAATTTTGCTGAAATACTTTTATAACGAAATGCATTTTTCTTGCTGAAAAAATAACTTATTTTTCAAATTTTTAAGTAAAAAACAGCATGTCGTTAAAACAGGAGCTGCCGTATCAATGCTACAGGTCCCCCAAGCTCTGGGTGACCCAAAACCCGTAAGCAAAGAATCGCAAAATGTTAAGGGCCCCCTCAAAACTAGCTACGCCACTGAGTTAAAATGTATACCGTAATGATAATTCAATTACTATCATAGAAAAGAGAATTTTTTTGAATCATTTAAAACATATATTTTTTAATTCATTTTTAAGAATGAAAATATTTTTGATCTACATTTTTATGATGTATTTTTGTTATGGAGGGAACATATACCACGTATGTAATTTTCAATTATGAAGAATAAAATGAAATTTATTATTTCTAACTTATCCACATAGATGGCGCCACAAATAAAGGAGTAAAGAGAGGCCGTGGAAATTGTAATGGAAAGTTTTTGGCCAAGTATATGAATTCGAGAATGTGATTATGTTAAATGGTATTACTACTCTTCTCCGCATATTTAGACTAATTGCATTTGTTTGAGTACATCCGAAAAACTAAAAAAAATAATGGCGCTTTTTGTAGAATTACATATATATATATATATATATGATCTCTAGTTTTTTTGTTGTTGTTTTTCTGAAAATGTGTTTACTTTAATTATTCGTTTATAAGTTTTCAGATGTTTAAAAAAAAGATTTGAAAATCTTTTTTAAATTAAAAGTTGAACGCACACACAATTTCATAGAAACACTCAATCTGTTACGTTTTTTTAATGCGCTTTTATATCATTCGAATAAATGTAATAGTCTTGTTGTGGAAGAATGCAAATTTCATTAAAATTAAATTAATGCTCCCGAATTTAAAATGGCTTACAGCGAAATCCTTAAACAAGGACCTCTGTGCACTTTTTCAGGTAATTGATTTGAGAGAGTTACATATTGGTTTTAATTAACGTCACTCTATACGAAGGCTTTAACAACAAAAAGCGTAATTTAAAACAATATATATATTGCACAGTCTAGAACAGTACGAATTTATGAACTAAGGGAAATAAGGGGGGGTAGTTTGACGCGCCACTAAATTTTACTATGACATGCAACAAAAAAAAATTTTAATTTATACCTTAATAACGGCGTGAATGTAAAAATGTGGCTCCGCACTTCTTTCTTTCTTTTTTTTTAATTTTAATTACACTAACATATAAAATACAACATTTTTAACTGAGTACGGACTCAAGTAAGGATATATTAATAATTTTAAGCATTCATTACGGTAGGTGGTATTTTTTGTTCTTGCAAAGTTTTTTTTGCTTTATTTCTATGTAAATTCTGATAACTCTGCATATAGTACATTCAAAAGAATTTTCAAATTTCTGCTGACATTTGCGCAATGCAAAAAATGGATCATATTTAGTAGCGTAACGTACACCCCCGCATTGCGGGGAGCCCAGGGACTCTAGGGGCCCAAACCTAGATTAACGTCAAGTACGTATTTGGGCTTGGAGCCCAAAACTTGACTTTGCAGGCAGGCCTAATATTCTTCGTTAAGCCACTGATCATACTCTTCAATAATTTTTTTTAACAGGGAAACTGGAAATATAATGGAATTTTAAAATGCATGGTGGGCCGGATATATCTAACAGGAAAGGATTTTGTTCCATCACTCGCCTTGTAAAGAGGTTTAGCAGAGTTTTGCTTCCTCATTCTCCTAGTTTCCTTACCATATCTTATATTGTTTTAGAATGAACTAAACAACCTCCCCTCTACTTTGTTTACATTCATCTCTTCTGGGCATATTTAAGAATATTAATTTATTACCCAGTGCAATTAAACAATACATTAGTTTTTCAGTTTGTTTGAATCTGGATTAAAGCAATGAATCACATAGTTGAAGCGTAACTTTGAGCACCATTTATGTAGTCATAAGAATAACACACAAACAATTACAATAGAACGTCGTTTATCCGAACTTTTATTATCCGGAGCGTCAAATATCCGGACCATTTTTTCGTCAACTACATGTACTGTATATGAATACGTTTTCGAACAGTGCAATGGTCAACAGTTGTTTCGCGTGAGGCCAAAAGTGACGGAAAACCCAAGGTCAGGGATATTTGGGGAATTTCAGTTGTGTGATTTGGTAAACATCTGTGCGGAATATTATGCCAGTTTGTTTCCAAGTGAGGGGGTGTATGGGTGCTCTTTTGTTGAGTTGTGAACTGCTATGGCTTCGAATTCAAAACGGAAGCGCTACGTCTCGAACATAGAGTCAAAACTTGAAATATTAAACCGTCTCTAGCACAGTTTTATATAATGTTGGAAAGTCAGCAATTTCTGTCATAAAAAAAAGCCGAGAAACCATTTTAAATTTGAGTCAAAACTTGACTCAGAAAATGGCTCGAAGAAAAGAAAAACCATGAGGGAAGCAAACGATGTTGTTCTTGATCGTGCGTTAGAGACAGCTATGGAGTGGTACGAACAATAATCAGAGTGCTGTCCTATTCAACTACTGCTGCTCAAGAGAATCACAGACCTTGCAACGAATAAACGAAGGTGACGATGA
>BMAU01015730.1:0-97235 GCA_019973935.1 Trichonephila clavipes
TTTTACTTGAATTTAAAAAGGATCTTTATATTTATTTATATGCGCAAATGTTAACTGTAAATTTGTACAGATGCTTTTAAATACTCTTTATTTGAAGATTCAAGTTAAAAAATATAAACTTGTTCTTAAGTTAAAGTTCTCTTTGAATGAAATTAATGTTCAGACATTCAAAATTTAAATATAATTTGTTATCTGAACAATACAAAACAAGGGATTCTATGTAAGATGCCCTGAATATCTGGCTTTAAAATTATGAAAACTTAAAGATTTAAATATTTTTTTTAACAATACATATAAATTTTTTGCAAATAATGTAATACAGAAGCTTAAAAATTATTCATGTTTAGAAGTGTCCGAAATTTTAAAAGATTTTAAATTTTGAACCTTTTTTTTATTTTTTGACACATAACAAAATAATCATTTTTAAAAAAAAATCCCTGAAAGTATTGATTAAAATAAGAAAAATGAAACAGTAAATTATCCTCAATGTTTTAATATATAATTTGAATTTAAATACTACAGATATTTTTTAAAAACTTAGACATACATTATAAAAACTTAATTCCATTTGAGAATTTAAAGGTAAAGTAAAAAATTAAGAATTCTCAACACGTTGACTTGCAATTTATTTCCGTACACTTTAGGGTTTAAAGAAATTATTCCGAGATTTTACGATTGCTAAAGAAACCGGTCTCCCCGTGACCATAAAACTTCCCCCTCAATGATGCCCATTGTGTCTCCCCGACCGTCTCTAATTATCTTTCAAGATCGTAAACCTTTAAAGGGGGGAAATAATTCGGAAAAATACCACCTTACCGGTTTTGAACACATTACTTGAAGGGGAAAAATCTGTTTGGTTCATTTTTGGTGAGTCTCCGGCCTTAGAAAAAATTCAGTGTGGTCCGTTTTCGAAGCCTCTCTAGTAGGGCGGAAAAATCCGTGCTGTCCAGTTGGAGGGTTAAACGTGATTTTCTCAGTTTCTATTTGTCATTCTTTCCCGCAACATTAAAAAAAAAGTTTTGATTGTAGAGTTCTATAATTTTATATGGGTATTGTACTTGTTGTTTTTTATTCTGTGAAACTCACATTTGTTAATGGAATGAAGAGATTTAATTTTATAACATGATAGATGGGAAAAAATTACTTATTATAAATTTTATGATTTCTAAATTTTTAAATTTTTTTAAATGTGGTAGAAAATTGCATCGTAGCACATCGGAACTGTACACTTAGCAGGTGTATATAAGAAGTGATTCTAAATGTGATGGACAAAATTCCTGTTGCATTGTATTGCAGGATAGCTTTGAATAACTAAAAAAATGCCTCACTGCAGGATTCGAGCTCATAACGAGCAACTGTAAGAGTTTCAAAGAGATCGTATCAATAGACTAAAAGAGGCAGGTCGGACAAATCGAAGAATCGCTCGTCATATGGGTAGAAGCGATGCAGCCATTAGAAGATGCTAGCAAGAAAGGGTGGACACTGGCAGATTTCAGCGCAATGATGTTAGTGGTCGACCTAGGGGCACAGAAGATCGAGAGGACTGATTGAGTGTCAGATCAGCTGTGACAGCCCCTGATTCATTATTATCAACCATCAGACGTGTGACCCTCACACAAATGTCTTCCATGAACATTCACAGACGGCTGATTGAGCGAAATTTACGCTCGTACCGACAGCTAAGCTATCTGGTACTATCGCCTTCACACTGTCGAGCCAGATTACAGTAGTTCTTGGCTCGATCAGGTTGGAACCATGCTGACTGTGGACGAATAGTATTTAGTGATGAATTCCTCTTTCAACTGTGCCCTGACAATCACTGAAGACGTGTCTGGAGACGCCCAGATCCGCTTGCCGATCCTGCTTTCACTACTGTGCGCCACACATGAACTCAACCTCAAATTAAGGTCTGGAGTGCTATTTCGTTTGACAGCCGAACCCCTTGGGCCATTATTAGAGGCACCCTTACAGCACAGATGTACGTCAACGACAGTCTGAGAACTGTTTTGCTACCGCTACTTTTGCAGTAACCTGGTCTTTTTTTGCAGCAAGATAATGCCAGACCACATACGACAAGTGTTGCTATGAACTGCCGTACAGCTTGTCAAACACTTCCTTGGCCACCCAGATTGTCAGATCTCTCTCTAATCGAGCATATCTGAAATATGATGTGAAGGCGACTGCATCTTCCAGAGAATGTCGATGACCTGGCCCTACAATTGGAGCAAACTTTGCAAAAAATACTGCAGGAGACCATCGGGTTACTTTATCTCTCTAGTGCACGTCATGTGGCCTCAAGCATCGAGCCTAGAGCTGTGTCAATACCTTATTGATCTTGTTACTTTGTAACTATGTAAATCGGAAATAAATCATTCAATTTTTTTCTGAAATTTTAATCATTTTTATTCTGGACATGAACTTTCAGCCCACCAATTTTGTCTCTACCTGACAACTGTCAACTAGACACTACCTGACCGTTTTTCATGTTATAAAGTGTATTTAACATCCAGCACACACACACACACATATATATATATATATATTTATATATATAATCGGTGGTGTACTGATTAGGTAGGTACAGTATCGTTATAAAATTACCTATTTACATCTTTCTGTTATGATATATGTGTGGTGTTTAGTGTTTTATGAGCCATTATACTTAGCTTTGTTTTTGCTTTTAGCATAGCTTTCTCTAGTCTTTGAGAGATTACTTTCAAGTTTGATATTTTAAAAATTAACTTGTTGTTCTTCTGCTTTGGCACACTTTCTATTGTCGTGGTATCAATTTATGGTTTAAATACAGAAATATTTAGCTATTTTAACTTGTTAAGTTATTAGGATGAAGAATTTTTATAACTTATTCTGTAATGACAATTTGGGAAAGGAATCAATTTCTGTTAAATAATTTAATGATTGTAATAGCAAGGTTAATATAAAACAATATAAGACAAGAATTTTTTGGAACAAAAAATTCATTAATAGCCATCATAATCATTATAAACAAAACTTGTTAGATTCTAGTAATCACATTTCACACAAAATATTAATAAATGTTACATTAAGAGTCCTGCTATACATGGAATTAATGATAATCTATCTTCTTATAATATTGATAACACTCAACCTTATAATAGTCTTATGTTAAAATTCAATAAATGTAGAGATAGTAGGTGTAAGACATGTACTATGTTAAATAATGATCAATATGATTGTGAATCTAAATTTAACCTTTGTAAAACTTTTAATTGTATTTATCTTTTAAATTGCAAAATATGTCAGTATAAATAAATTGGACAGACCTCTAATACTATTAACATCAGGATTAATCAACATAGACATGATGTTAAATACTTTAAAAATTCTAATAATATTGAACTTAGACACTTTCATACGCATGATTTCAAAAATGTTGAATTGTCTATAATTAAAATTATTCGAAATACTAAGCACAGATTATGGTGAGGAAATCACTTCATTAGGAGTTTTAATACAATATATCCATATGGTCTTAATGTTATGTATTTTACAAAAAATTACTTTGCAAATACTAGTACAAAGTAATAATAAAGAATTTTTTTATAATGTTAACAATTTAAATAATTCTAAAAAAATCTAAAAGTAAAAGAACTAAAAGAAAAAATGGAGATAAAAAAATCTTTAAATGACAATAATAAAGTTATTATTGAGGATTTTTTTTTTTTGAAAAAAAACTTTAATATCAAGAAGATCAAATACTTCCTGTTGTGTCTTAAAAATGAGATTCTATTGTTAAGGAGGTCACTTCACGAAAATCGATGCCAAAATCGATTTTTCAATTTCGATTTAAAAATAAAATTCAACTTTTTCTCTTTCTGATACAGTTTATATTTTTGTTCTAGCTGAATTAGAAGCATTTTTAATATTTTTTTAAAAAGTTGTATACGTCTGTCAAATCCCAAAACAGCTGATTGCCACGCCCCTTTCAAATCAAAACAAAAGACACATGCTACTTTTCAGCATCGTCAAATAACTTAAATTGATTAAAAGTATTTATTTTGATCGGCAAATCAACTAGGAAGAAGTGAAGTGAATAATTGTAGCTGTTTGTTTACTTCTCGGTAACTCACGTGCTGCTTTTTTTCGTTGAATATAACAATTTTTTTTTCAGTTTTCATTAGATATAAATTCACAATATCTGATTAATATGCCTCGGTTTTGCAACAAAACTTTTAAAAAAAGAAAATTTGGTGCAAATTATAAAGATTCTTCAGCTTCTGAGGATTTGAAAAAAGGACAAGAACAACCTGCAAGTATGTATATTAAGAATTCATCAACAAAATCAAAATTAGGTAAGTTTAATGATGAGTATGTTTCATTTTTAGATTCATCTGAAAACTTTTGTGAAATAATTGACATTCCGCTGTTTTCTAGTGTTTTGAAACAACATGTATTATGTGTAAAATGTAAAAAACAAGGTATTGACATTAAGTTTGGTCGCCAAATTCAGGGTTTGAGTACAGAATTTTTAATATGTTGTGAATTTTGTGGTCTTATTCAACCACTTCTCAATACCAGGTTTACTAACACTGTGGTTAACAAAAAAGATACCAAAGTGTATGAAGTGAATACTAGACTTGCTTATGCTAAGAGGTCAGAGGAGAAGCAGCTTCGAAAGTATTTTGTGGAGTTATGAATTTGCCACCTCCACCAAAGCGTTTTTACGAGTCTTTGCATGCATTAAATAATGCGACTGAAAAAGTAGCAAAAGTGTCTATGGCATTAGCTGCTGCCGAAACACTATCATTTAATAATGGTAACCCAAATGTTCATGTGGCTATAGATGGTATGGGGCAAAAAAGGGGCCATACTTCTCTCAATGGTGTTGTTACGGCAGTTAGTGTGGACACTGAGAAAGTTGTTGATGCCGAAATATTATCAAGAAATGCTCATGTCATTCTAAAGGCAACTTACATAGTGATGAGTTTTCGGCAAATTACTTTGGAAATTGTGGGGGAATGGAAGTTGAAGGTGCACTTCGTATCTTCAATCGCTCAGAGGTACTACACAATTTGAGATATACACAGTATTTGGGTGATGGGGATTCTAAAACGTACTAAGCAGTTTTAGAATCTAAACCTTATAAAGATGTCAACATAGAAAAATTAGAATGTGTGGATAATGTTGAGAAAAGGATGGGTACACGACTCAGGGCATTAAAATTAAAATTAAAAGGCAAAACGCTCGAGGACAAAAAATCTCTAGGAGGCCGTAATAGATTGACTGATGCAGAAATAGACAAATTGCAAAGATACTATGGTTTGGCTATTCGAAACAACTCAGGAAATTTGTCAGCCATGAAACAGGCTATTTAAGCTTTATTTTTCATAAAATCTCAACAGATTTGAATCCACAACATGGTTTATGCCCCTTGGGAGATGATTCGTGGTGTGGATATAATAGGTCCAAACTGAAAGGTGATATATATAAACATAAACATAATTTACCAATTGCAATTATGCATTGCATAAAAAATATTTAGAGATATTTCAAGCCCTGAACTTCTGTCTAGATGTTTGCACGGTAAGACACAAAATTGTAATGAGAGCTTAAATAGTGTTATTTGGTCCATTATTCCAAAAACTGTTTTTGTACAATTGGGAACTTTAAAAACCGGGGTATATGAATCTTTATATATAATCAAGGCTTAATTAACAAATTAAAAGTTTTAGATTTATTAAATATTCAACCTGGATTTTATACATGTCGAGCATTGCAAGAAGCAGATCATGCACGCATAAGGAAAGCGGAAACGGCAATTTCACGAAGAACCAAAGACGCTAGAATCAAAAACAGACAGTTAAAATGTAGACAAGAGGATGATCTTGCAGATAATACGAGCAATCCAAGTTATGGTCCTGGTATGTATTAATTAAATGTATGATGTTTTTTCTTTAAATTACTATTTCTCAAAAGTGTAAATTTCAACACAAAAGGAACATTTTTGAAAAAACTACTCATTTAATAGTTTTGAAATTTTGCACATATATTAATATTATACAAATAAATATTTAATGAGAGATTTTGTCAAAAAATTTATTCAAAAAAAAGTTATGGATTGAAATGTACAAGAATTTCCAGCGTTTTAAAATTTTTGACGTGTTACTCCACATATGATTTTTAAAAAAAAAAAAAAACTAATCAAAAGTTTTAAAAAAGCTCCCATTAAAATAAAGAAAACAGTGCAATAAATGTACAAAAAAAAATTCAGGATTGTACAAGTGGTCAATCTTTCAAAAATGTTCCTTACGCTTGATCATTATTAACATTGCGGAGATAGGGACAGATGATGCACGTATAAGGAAAGCGGAAAATGCAATTTCACAAAGAACCAAAGTAGCTAGAATTAAAAACAGACAGTTAAAATGTAGACAAAAAGATGATCTTGCAGATGATCCAAGCAACCCAAGTTATGGCTCTGGCATGTATTAGTTAAAGGTAAGTTTTTACTTTAAATCACTATTTCTCAAAAGTGTAAATTTTAACCAAAAAGGAACATTTTTGAAAAAACTACTCATTTAATAGTTTTGAAATTTTGCACATATATTAATATTATACAAATAAATATTTTAATGAGAGATTTTGTCAAAAAAAGTATTCAAAAAAAAGTTATGGATTGAAATGTACAAGAATTTCCAGCGTTTTAAAGTTTTTGACGTGTTACTCCACATATGATTTTTTTTAAAAAAAAGTAATCAAAATTTTTAAAAATTTCCCATTAAAATAAAGAAAACAGTGCAATAAATGTACAAAAAACAATTCATGACTGTACAACTGGTCAGTTTTTCAAAAATGTTCCTTACACTTGGTCATTTTTAACATTATGGAGATAGGGAAAATGTTGCGTGAAGTGACCCCCTAATGAAACCTTAAATAATAATTCCTTAAAGGTTTGTCATGCAGTACACATTATTAAAGACATTTGTAATTATCTGGTTAATAAATTCAAAATAAATGTTTAGAAAAGTAATGAGCCTATTACAGAGTACTGCTTTTATTATTCATGAATAAAACTTTTGACAAAATTAATTTTTATAATGTATTTAATAGACATTTTTGACTTTCTCCTATAACAAATGTGGTTGTTAAGAAAGCATTTAAATATGTAACAAAACGATGGGCTTATTTATACTTAATTACAATAATAGTTTGCCTTCTATTAAAATAGAAGACTGTATATGTAAAAGCTATAATGATTTTAGCTACTATTTACTGAAATTTAGCTACTATTATCAGTATGAATTTACTTTTAAAGATATAAAACAGAAAATTTATGATTTACAAAATAATTTTATCATAGCTTACATTGATAAAGTATCTGGTAACTATGATGTGATCTGTAAGTATTTTTATTATAATATGTTTAATTAACACTTCTTAAATAATGAATATTTTCAAAAAATAAGTTTGTCACATAATGAAATTGGTAGTCGCATTATTGCTTTTTATAAAAAATTAGGTCTTTGTGTTAAAAAAATTAAGTATCCATATATATTTTTAACACCAAAATTTCATAAAAGTCCTGTTAAATTTAGAACTGTGACAAATGGTTTTAAAACATATATTACCACTGCAGACAAATTACTTAATAATATTGTACAAAACTTTATTAATCAACACTGTAATAAAGCTATAATTAAAAATAGTACAGATATTATAGATTTTTTTAAATATAAAAATATTTATTCAGTTCATAGTTATGACTTTGAAGATCTTTTCATTTCCAATAATATCAATGATATTATTAAAGTAATTTTAAAAAAACACAGTATTTATAAACTTAATATTAATTTTAACAAATTTAAAACTCTCATAGATTTTGTCTTAAAAGAAAATTACATTAACTTTTTTTTAATGTTTCTTTATATAAACAATACAAAGGACTGCCACAAGTAGGTCCATTAAGCAATAGTTTGGCTAATTTATATTTACACTTTTATGAATATAATTATATTATTAATAATGACTATTACATTTTTAGATATATTGATGCTTCAATTATTTTTGGTAAAAATGATAATTTAAATCCCAATGTTAATTTTTATCCGGCTTACCTAAACTTAGTTAAAATTAATAATAATCCAATTAAATCTAATTAGTTAGATGTAACATTATATATTAAGGATTTGAAATTACATAGTAATATTTATGATAAAAGACATGCCTTTAATTTTAACAGTCTTAAAGTGCCTTACTGTAATTCAAATTTATCAATATATATACATCGAAATATTATTTTTAACTACATTTATCATAATACAGTTTTAGTTAGTAATAAAGCTAATATTTATTTAAACAATAATAACTTTATCAAACAATGTATTGGACATGTATATCCTGCTAACTTTCTTTACAATTTTATTTCTAATAGTTCTTAATGTTATACAATTTGTATTAATAATTTATTGACATTATGGGTTTTTTTAAACTAATTATGCAATTATTAAATAGAAGGCGCCACATGTTTAATAATTCAATAATATTTAAATATTTCTAGGATTAATTTATAATTTACAATAATATTTATATCAATATATATTTATGATTTTTTAAAAGTACATATATATATATAAACTTTATATTAATATATCATAATTACACTTTATGCGGAACTGCTTTCCCTCTCTTGTATTTGGCGGGAAACATAACCAGTTGATACACTCCCGAAGTAAGTCTTACTATCTACGTTTTGCATCGAATTTAAATGTATAATGTGACTACTAGTAGGCTACAATTTTATAATTATATTTTATTAGTTTAGTGATTTTATTATAATATTTAAATTCCTCCAAATGTTATTCTTTCCTTTCCACTTGGTACATAGTATGACAAACTATAGGTGAAGGTTGGATAGCCCTAAAACTCGTTTAAACCTGCAATCTTGGTTCCTAAGGCCAGGAGTTTGTTATTGTACTATTGCGTCTATTTCTTCCTATTTACTATAGTTATCTTAGGTTCTAACTATCTGTGTATTTTTATGTTTTGAATTTTATACATATATATATATATATATATATATATATATATATATATATATATATATATATAATGTATACCAGCGTTTCTCAAACTGTGGTGTGCCCCTCCCCTTGGTGGGCGTGATAACTATACGAAGGGGCGTGAGCACATTGAAAAGTCAAAAGCAAAAGAGTATTCAAAAATCTATTAATTTCTAAAAAAGTAAAGAAACCAAATGTGCATAGTAAAAAAAATGCACATTTACACTGATATAATACACTTATAAATGTATCAGTACTGCATCATGTATTTTTTTATCAATAATTTAACAATACTAAAGAACAAGGATAAAAATTACCACTGACCCTGTGGGCTTATCATAAAAATAATTACATCCAAAAATTAATAATTACCTTGATAATTTGCATGGTTTACAATTAATACCGTCAATGCCGATTAAAATTTAGAAGTTATGCGATTCGCTTCCCAAAACCACCAATTTTCTCCTTGGTGCGTGTATGTGATGCATTGGCAAGGGGGAAGAAAAAGGATAAATAGTCCTTAAACACTGTTAAGGACATTTTATTGCATTTCAAATATTAGGAAAATCTTATGGAAAGTAGTGCATAGAAAAGTTTGCACTTTGGAAAGACGTATATGTACGTCCGGGGCAATTGATTGAGCGAGGCATTTATATACGTCTGTGTCACTTAAGAGGTTTAACTAGTGTTGTAGCTTTAGAGTCAAAGTATAGTATTATTGATTTCAATACATTTTTATTGTATGGGGGAGCATGATGAAAATTATGATTGAATATTAGAATTTGAGAAGAATTGATATATAATAATAGTTAAAAAACTAAGTATAACAAGACATAACAGTAAGAAATATTTGCCACATTCGTACAATAGTACTACGGTGTACTCTTACAGTACTCTAATAGTACAGTAGTGTTTTTGTCCTTAGAAACCAAGATGTTTCTAAGGACGCATTTAAACAAAGTTATTTGGCCAAACAGCTATCACCTTTAATTTGTCTAGACTACTGGGCTAAAGGAAAAGGAGGGTAAGCTCAAAATGTGTACACTAATACTAATTTAATAAAATGTAACATGATAAGTTAATAAACTATTTATTATTTAATGAATTCTTCCAGATCGAACATTTTGTTCATTAATTCAGGGTGGTTCTTTATATCGGTGTCCAAAAATATGCAAATTTTTTTGTACTTATCATTTTGAAATTCTATAATAAGCAACTACACAAAAATAAGCCATAGTTCGGAAATAAACATTTTTTTTATTCAACAGCTAAACACACTATTAGTGAATTATTATTCGTCAGCTGACTGTAAAATTATAAATGCTGACTAGTAGATAGTTAAAAACGTCTTCGATCCCTGTCTCGGACGAGTGATTTTTCTATTTTATGAAGCGAAGAAAATTTTGCGTCATTTACATTCTGCTTCGTAAGGTATGTTTGCATAGTTTCCAACAATGTAAAGCTTTAGAAAATGTAACATTATTTATAAGAGGTTCACTGTCAATTTTTGCATCAGATCCTATATTCATTGGATCCAACAAATGAACAATCTTCTCAACTTCAATTGCCATGATAAGCAGTCTGCCATCAAAATGTTTTATAATCTTTAAAATCTTAAAATAACTTCTGCATTGTGGAGTCGGATGAAGAAACAAAGATATTTCTTATCCATTTCAAAACTCACACAATAGGTTATACGTATGACTCACCCGCACATCTCCAGTCTAACAATGATGTGAGCAGTTCCCCTCGAAATTAGAGCCTTACAAGAAAAACATTTTTCCGTTTTGGACAAAAAGGTTACGTCATTTGAACAGAAATAAAATCTTTCAAATTCAAATTAATAAAAAAAATGTTGGCAGTCTAAAAAATGCGTTAATACAAGGTTTATTATTCGTTAAATGGGCGTTTGTTAAATTAACGTTTGTCTGTATATATGCAGCGTGTAAACAGTAACATTATAATATCGATATAGATACAAGAAGTATAGTTGTTTGATTAAAAATCTAATTAATATTAATCATTTTTTTCTTTATGGAAATAGTACTTACAACATATTAAAGAACACAAAACACGTTTTAGGTATCATTATTAGTTTATCATTAACTTCCAAAACAACTACCGTAAAATCCGGCGTGTAACACGCATTTTATAAAAAATTATAATAATATCGAAATATACGGTTGCGCGTTATTCGTCGAGCATAAAAATGAGAGCTTTAAAAATTTTAAAAAAACGGACGAGCATAGAAAAAATTACATTTTTATTTACGTAGAAATGCTGCTTATTTAAAAGAAATGAATTTACTCTTATGATGTTAAACAGTTGTAGTTCTAGGAGTAAGCTATTTTTTCATAAAATTGAAATAATATCTCAAATAAATATCAGAACATAAGAGCATTGCACATGCATATTTCATGTTTCTTCGCGAAAAAGAGGGAGCGGAGAGCGTTATATGGCGAATATACCTACGAGTAAAATGTAAAAATTGTAGCTTTTGTGTGTGTGTGAAAGTATAGGTGCACGTTATACGCCGTATTTTACTGTGCATATTATAGGTGGAAATTATAACTAAGGTACCCACATATATATAAAATACTTAGGGAAATAACAAAAGTAATTTTCATAATTTCTGTGTGTGTGGACCTGACAATCTTAATACGTATAAAAACTTTAAAAAAGATAAAACTGAAAGCTGTCGCTACGCATTTGACGGACATTGATCTTTTTAAGAATAAAGATATATTCTTGGCAAAAGAGAATTATACATCATTCTTTAAAATGAATATTTTTATGGAAAAAATGCTGTTTTTTATTTTATGTATATTTTCAAGATAAAACTTGTAACAAGAAACTAAAGCTTAAGCATATTGTTTTGATGAAATACTGTATATCCATTATTTGATTAATGACAATATATGTTGAAGCCTGTACAATCATGGTTTGAATGATGTTGAGTAGAAATGTATGAATATTACGAGTAAGGCAGGAAAAAATAGGCTTTTAAAAAACCGTTAAATATTCACCGATTAACATAACACCCCCAAAAGATGTTTCCATTGAATATGCAATGGCATATTTGTTTTTATTTTTTGTACCCTTTTGATAAAAATTTAATTTTATTTTCTTCAAATCCATTCTATCTTTCACTTTGCACCATTTTAGTGAAGTAATTCCAATTAAAATTATGCTTGAAGAATTAGACTTAAAATTATCAATGTTAAATAAAATGGATAAAAAAAATTAGTAGCGTAAAATCCGGCGCATAACGCGTATTCATACTTTGAAGCTGCAGTTTTAATTTTGATGTATATTCACAGTATAACGTGTACCCCCATTTTAAAGAAGAAATCCAAAATATACGTATCCAATGCTACTATGTTTTGAAGCTATTTATTCGAGGTATTTTCCTAAGCCTTTGAAAAAATAGGATGTTTTTAGAACTACAACCTTGTAAGTTCATTAACAATGCCATTTCTTATAAATAAACAGTATTTCGAAATATGTAAATGTCTAATTTTTTTATTCTGATCTCCTTTTAATTTTAAAGCTCCCATTTTTGTACTCCACATAAATGCGCACCTGTAAATTTCGATTATATTATTGGTGTTAAAAAGGCGCGTTATACGCCATATTTTTCGGTATCCAAAAAAGTAATAAATAAAGATAAATATATTATAGAGAGAATTTTTTATGCAGTTATTCATACTAAAATACTTTTTTATTTATTTTAAACATATACATTTATATGTAAAAAATGATTTAATATATAAATTATTTGATTTAATAAGCCTTAAGCAAAAATAATTAGTATTAATATCATTCATTTTAAAGTATTAAACATTTCACAAAATAATTAAAATATCGAGTTATTTAAAAATAAGAATTTAAAGATTAATATATGAAAATGTATCCTCCGTGTTAAGTTTGTTTTTTATTTTGCTAAATTAGGTTTCAAAATTTTTTATAAGAATATGCAGTTTTGTGTCAGAGAGAAATTTTTCCAATGTAGTCATCGACAATTATACAATTTAGTATATATTTACTAACATTATAAACGCGGAAGTTTGGCTGTATATTTGGTATTCTTTCACTCAATAACAACTGAATGGATTTCATTGAAACTTTACAATAATATAGTTTGTTAATCAGAATAACACTTAGGCTATAATTTATAAATATATTGCGTGAAGTGTCCAAAATGCAACGATATTTGTGAAGTAAGTAGGAAAACTTTCTGTCATCTGCTACCAATTCTGGCATGCGCTGCAAAGAAGCCCGCTACAGCATAATATATATCTTTTATTTGTGAAAAACCTTTTTGTTTTGTCTACGCAAGACGCTCGCTTCTAATTTATTCCTGTGATCAGTGTAGTCCCTATTCTTTTTAATTTTAGAATAAAACTAAATTTTGACTGGAGAGGTTGTTTTAAATCTCTCTTTATTTGAAAAGCTACTATTGATTTTTTTTTCATGTGTAAATAATTATCGCCAAAATAGTGAACCATACATACAATAAAAATTGATATTTTTTTCTGTTTTTTTCTCAAATTTTTTATGATTTTACTGTGAACATTTGGTAGTAAGAAATTGATCCTTATATCAAAATAAATACTTTTATCACTTATGTTACTTAAAGTAGATAAACTTTGTCTGTCACACTATATCATTTGGACAAATTTGTATAATTTATTTATGGTTAGTAGTTAATTATAACGCTATAATTTGAATTGAATAGGCATATATTGCATTTTCTAAGTATAAAAATAATAATAACTACTGCACTGTATTTTTGGAGGGCGTGAGTGAGTGAATATTAGCTACACGAGGAGCGTTTGGCGACGGACAGCGTAATTTTGAGCCATGGTCAAGTGGCGTAGAAGGCCCCTGAGCTGGCACCTCCTCCTAACTACCACACCACACCAATATAGTAGGAATACTCTTTGAAATCCATTCTTCCAAGGGCAGCATGGATTCTATGATGAGTATTTTAGCACAGAAGGCGAATATTTCTGTAGCAGAAATTGCGTTTTCATCTGACGACGTTCTCAGCTGATTGCAAATAATATCATTTTTGTCCCGAAAAAATAGTCAATGTCAAAATTTAATTGTCTTATGTTTTTGTATGCTAATGAAGTTCTTATAGAAAACGATTTGACTATTTATTTTGAGTGAACGGTGTATATAATTAATTTTGCAGTGGAATATCTGTAATTAATTAATTAGCCCTAACGGATTAAATTCCCCAAAATTGAGTCTTTTGTTTATGTAAATCCTTTAGTTTTTAATGTAGTGATCCAAAAAAAATTGCATGAAAAAACTACAGTAAATCATAATGCGGTAAATAAAGGGTTACCATGCATCGCATCCCTACACGGTGGGTCTTTAGTGTTACTAAGCTTGAACTCATGACAAAGCCAGTCACTATATTTTTTGGAAGAGTAGAAAAAGTACGTACTAAAATAATTATTCCGCGAAAGCGTAAGTCTAATCTTTCCCAAAGCTCTAATAATGCTCGAGCTCTGAAAGTAGCTAGACATTTACCAACTTGACTCTATCGCCAACATTTCGCTATGCTTTTCATTGAATCCCATTATAATTTAAGAAACGGCTTTGCTTGCGAAAAGCAATTTTAACATACAATAAATACAATAGAAAGTAATATTAACGTATTACACATTCAGATATAAATTATATACACTATTTTAAGCGTTCATTATACAAAATTTATATTAATGTGTTACTTTTGCTGAGCAGAGTTCAGCTTAGAAAGATACTTTCAAAAATTGACCCTCGAGACAGTTACGGGGAGTTATAAATAAAAAAAATCCTTTCTATCAGCTGTTAGATCTACAGACGTAAAATGTAACAGATGTGTGTTTTTTTGTTCAGCTGAGATATGCAGAAGCTTTTTTTGTTTAATTTGCAAAATGCACGTAAAATTAACTCATTAAAACTTCTTCATCCTTCAATCTGTACTGTTTTATTTTTCAGTTCACCCGTGTGAAGAACGGGTATATCAGCTAGTCATGTATATATAAATATGATAATTATATACATAACAATATTCACTTAATATTTTACTTATTTGTTTAGCAAAATATTAACATATCTTACATTCAATATTTGCGTTTTAATCTCCCTGACACTCTCTCTAAGGGCATCTGTAAAATAAATATTAAATTTAACTAAAAGAATCTTCTAAGTTTCTTCAGGCGTTTTAATAATTAGAATAACCGCTATCTATCTGTATGTAATTACGTACATTTTTAAATGGTTAACAATGACTTGCCCGTGAATTTTATGTGTTTCAAATGAAACCTGGTATTTATTAATATTTTCATTTTTTTGTAAATTTACTATACATGCTTTCTTCCCATACAATTTTTGAAAGTACAATCTTGTTTAGTTTTCTTTAAAGCTGGGAAACTCTTGAAATACATGAAATTATTTTTTCTCGGTAAAAAAATCTTTAATATGTCTTGTGAGGTTTTAATTAGAAGACACATTTCAGAAAACTAAAACAATCTTATCAAAAAAGAAAATCCTTTTATGAAAGTTTTATATTTATGAAAGAAAAGAGAGTCTACAGTTTCTTTAAATACTTAACAAGTTCTAAGTAAGTATTTTTTAGAAATTTTCTGTTTTTTTTATAATCTGAGTTCATTAAGGTCTTCCTTCACAAACTAATAAGCTTTTTCAAATTATCTTATTAGCTTCTGGATATCTTATTAGTTCTGCACCTAACACTGAACAAAATTTTTCATATTTCAGAAACTTGATATTTTTTTTTTCTTTTTTAAGTGTGCCAGTATTCAAAAAAGGTTTTTTGTTGTTTTCGTTTTTTCTTCTTTTATATGATATTCATTAAGAATTCTCTTTCAAAACATAACAATAGGGCAGTTTGATGCAATATAATTTCTTTCAAAACATAACAATAAGGCAGTTTGATGTAATGTAATTAGCACGATTTAGCAACTAAGTTTTTTTTATTATATCCTTTGAAAGTCTTGTGCTAGATTAATTGTATTACTGAATATGTTAAATCGCTGATTTTTTTCTAGAAACTTATTATTCTATAAGTATGAAAACAATAATAAATTTCTCGTATCTGCCTTCTTCATCGGAAGCACTACAACTTGTTAAAAATGCCTAAGTTATGTCTATGTGTCTCATTAAACTCTTTAGGAGCAATTATATTGCCAATTTTCGACTTCAAGATTCCAAAGATGTCTCTCAAAGGAATCAGCAGATCTAAAAGGGGAGGGACTTGCTCTTTTTCTTTGTGCCCCTAAAATTTTTGTAATTATTACTAATTTACTTGGGTTTCAATCATTAAATTTGATAAGGTGCCCTAGACATCTAATTCGACTAGCTCTTATAACTTTAACAAATCCCAGTTTTTTAAATCTGCTGTAAATTTCATAATAATAGTATATTCTATAGACTTCATTTTGCTTAACTTCACTCATGACTTTTCATAATTTTTCTCTCAAAAGTCAGTAGTTTAAATTTTTCAGATTTATTGAATGACCAGAACTCTCTGTCCCTCAGTGCAATTGGTCTAATTAAGGCTTTGCAGAAATCCATTTGTGTTTTAGCGTTAATAAATTTGGACTTAAAGTGAATTCTCAACCCATATAAATTTTTTTTTTGCCATTAGTAGCAAATTATTTACTTCAAGCTTTATATTATTATTCGTAATATTATAATGATAGTTCTAAGTTATTTAAATTGTTGTACATACTCAAAGGTAAAATTAATAATTTTTAAAGATGATGTCATAGTTTCTCATAGTTAAAAATATTGATAACCAATTATTTTGTTCTACATATGACGTCAGTGAAGGTCCATACTTGTTTGGGATTAATAAAAATATAACCTCTGGTGTTTATGTAAGAATCTCTAACAGCTTTCACAAGTGGTAAATTGAAAAATACACAAATAAAAAAATCTCTCTGCTGTAACTCTGGTACAGTTTAAAGGCCTTTGAGAGGTCTGAGTTAATTTTTACATTTAATTTTTTTCTGATTCCTTCATTGCTTCAAATAAACTAATTGTATTTATACTATCATACACAACTTTCATGTCGATAAAAAGAAAGTAAAGAGTGTTTTTTTCCAGGTATAGAAGTTTAAGTTGACATTACTTTCCAAGATGGCGACCGATTTAACAGCTGTTAAGTGATTTATTCTCAGTTTGGTTTGGCAATTCATCATGAATAGACTCACGCTTCATAGAGTTTCGTCGAATGGGTCCAAAACGAGATTGCCGTTGTTCCCGATTTGCATAAGCGAATTTTGTTTAGTGATGAAGCGAACTTCTGGTTGAATGGCTACGTCAACAAACAAAACTGCCGCATTTGGAGTGAAGCTAATCCACAAGTGTATGTCGAAACACCGTTACATCCAGAAAAACTGACTGTTTGGTGCGCTTTATGGGCTGGTTGAATCATTGGTCCGTACTTCTTCAAAAAACGATGAAGACCACAGCGTTACAGTCAATGCTGATCGGTATAGAGCCATGATTACTAACTTTTTCATTCCAGAATTGAACAGTCATGATGTCCAGGAGCTGTGGTTTCAACAAGACGGCGCAACATGTCACACAGCTCGTGCGCCAATCGATTGATTGAAAGACACGTTTGGTGACCGCCTAATTTCACGTTTTGGACCTGTGAATTTTCCTCCAAGATCTTGTGATTTAACACCGCTAGACTATTTTCTGTGGGGCTATGTAAAGTCATTGCTCTATGCGGATAAGCCACAAACGCTTGATCATTTGGAAGACAACATTCACCGTGTTATTGCCGATGTACGGCCACAAATGTTGGAAAAATCATCGAAAATTGGGCGTCCAGATTGGACTACATCCGAGCCAGCCGTGGGAGTCCTATGCCAGAAATCATATTTAAAATGTAATGCCACAAGATTATCTTTCGAAAAAAAAATCATGTCAATCGAAGAATACATCGTTTTTTTATTGCAATTTAAAGTTCTATACCTCTAAAAAAACACCCTTTATTTATCTATGTGGAATTTTTCAGTTTTCTCAAGAATTTGTCTTAAGGAGTGCAATCTGTTCTAATACAGTTCTTAATTTTTCATGTCTTTATCAATCAATCTTAAACAAATTATTAATAAGAATTCATAAACTGTTTTGGAAGATATTAAAATAAAAATAAAATCAAAAATATATATTTTATAAAAATATTTTAGTTGAGAATGAATTATTTAAATTGCTAATATATATAATCTGAAAACAAATATTTGATTAGAAATGATGATTAGAAAAATTAAAATAAATCCTTTAAAATAAAATGAGGATAAATTTATTGTAAAAGTTTTAAAAAATATTTTTTCCCTGAATAGCTTTCTTGATGGAAATGGAAACAAGTTTGCAATGCAAACTGTGAAATGTAAGAAGTGATTCCAACTTTAATTAATTCTTATTCGTAAAAGTTGTTATTAAATATTTTTTTCAAAAAATTATGCGCCACATAATTTTTTGACTGAACTGACTTTCAAAACTGAATTTTTCCAAAATATTTGCTTGAGACAAAATATTATTAAAACATTTTTTTTTTATATTTCCCTAATATAAGTATGGTTTACAGTGACAGGTTTTCATTCATATGTTCCTGGTAAATATCAGAATTAGTTTTTACATTTTCCATTTACATTTTAAATGGAAATATATTTATTTTTAAGATAAATTTGGTTTCTTTTTATTGGTTTTTTTCTCTTAGTTTCGACTAAAAAGAAAAGCATTTGTAGAAATATTTTTTTTTAATTTTGGAAAATAAAAATTTTCTATTAAGGCTCTAATGGCCAATTTTTAAACACATATATGCGTGTGTGCCTGTTTTTAACAATCATTACACAAAACAATTTAAAATTACTTTATTACTTTACCTCTGTTATGTATTCAAAATACACAACAAAACGGTAAAAATTTTGAAATTGCCTGAAAATAAAGCACACTTGCTATTGAGATAATTAAAGATTATATCTGAAAGATTAAACACACACAGTTCTCCTTTTAAAACAATTAAGGAGCAAAGACAGACACTTTAAACTCAGATTAGCAGAATTAACATGCTTTGCGAAATCAACATCTATGAGTATGTATTTTAGAATGCTTTTCAGATACTAATTTGCAGAAAACTAAACGAGTAATACTATTTGAATTATTTTTCCTAATTTTTCTTAGATTTATAGCTTTGTTTAGAGTATTGTTAAGTATTCTATTCATGTGCCCTTCCTTTTTCTTTGAAAACGAGTTTTATTTTTTTCTTACAGTTTCATCTGACATCAGAATTTTGAACAAATTATTCATATCCTCTTCAGTTTATTAAATTTCTTACAGATTGATAACTTGGAAGACATATTCATTTCAAAATGGAGTATACTGATTCTAAGAAGCCCTTGATATTTTTATAATTAGAACTCATTTTTACCTTTTGATGCTGAGTTTATATATTTTATTTGTAATTGATGCTCAAACTCACGAAAATGAAATTTAGTACTACCGATGAGTAGCTTTTCAACTGAAATATTTATATAACATCAATTAAAATGTTACAAAGGAACATTACTGGGTGAAGGGATAAAATTGATAGAATTTCATTTATTTGATATTGTTTCACGTGAAGAAAATAATCTGGAGCTAATTCTCATTCTAAGTTGTTTGAGTTTTTTTTTACACAACTTACTACTACTTCCTTAGGGATTTACTCAAATCCTTAAGGAAAAGGATCAATCCACGTAAATGCTAAAATAACGTCTCTTTGAGGCTATGTAAGTAAGTGATTTGATCAAGCCCCCGAACTGTTTTAGTGAAATGATGAAATGAACACGTCAGCAATTGCAGAGCTCTGTTTTCACTTGTTACCACTTCCTTTTACCTACCATTTCTCCTCGTAAGTGCGAGGCAGCACCAGGCCTCAGACTTGATGCACCAAAATAAAATGACTTAAATATCATTTTTTACTTGCATTTAGTTATATTCTTTGAATTATTATCTTTCAATTGATATATCACGTTTGTGTGCCTGAAAATTAGAAACTACATAAAACTTCAATTGAAAAATGTAAACAAACAAATTAGAAAATTTGACAACGCCCTCTTTATAAAAAGTAAAAGCTTTTTGACAATAAAAAAAGCAATTTTGAAAAGGGAAATAACAATTGAAAAAAAGGCGTTACAATAAAGTAGGATATTTCTGAAGTACTACATTAACGTTTAATTTTTAAAAAAATGTTTGAAATTCCTCTACAAATATTCTTTTTTTTTTAAAAAAATATACTCGCTTTATTATTCAATTGTTTTGTTAATTATTTTCACATAAATAATTTGTAATACAATGGTTATTATTGTATTAATCACTTTACTTTTTTTTTTTAATAATTCACCATATTTGCTAAAAACACTTTTAAACTCTTGACAATATTATTTCATCATTTCAGTGAAACAGGTTAGGAATTTGTTAAATGTAACTTACTTTTTCTTAGGAAAACTACCTTGCAGAGTTCTTATTTTAACATCTTACGTGAATTGGTTGTCTCCCTTAGAGATTTGATGAAATCC
Source organism: Trichonephila clavipes (assembly GCA_019973935.1). Taxonomy (NCBI): domain Eukaryota; kingdom Metazoa; phylum Arthropoda; class Arachnida; order Araneae; family Nephilidae; genus Trichonephila; species Trichonephila clavipes. Next base: position 20,627 of record BMAU01015730.1, read on the forward strand.
CTATATTAATCACTTTTTCTCTGTTTAATTGTATCACACTATTTGTCGCTCGCATGGAATTAAACATCCGTTCGTATTAGGATTATTAAGTAAATCATTTTATTTTAGAATTTAAAAGATTCTGTCAAATTCTTCTTTATTAAAATCATTTTACTTCCATAAATATTTGATGGTGATATCAGACATAATTCTGATATTTTTTTAAACTAAAATTGAGAAGTTCTTTGAATATATATTTATATTCTGTGTATGACTGTTGCTTGGTTAGTAAATTTCTCGCTTTTTCTTATAGTTTATAAATTAGAAAGTGATTTTAATATTTTCTTAAGTAATTACATCAAACAGAAACTGTAGAAAAATTAAAGCTTATCTTGGAGTTTATGAATTCCATGGCAATAAAATTAAATATTTACACAAATCATTGAAATAAAAACAATAATTTTGTACCACATATTCACTTAAGGGAACCAGGACATGCTCGAAAGCGTAAAATGCCAAAATTAAGACATTTTGTTTATGAGACATATATCTTTTAAAATTCCCAATAGAGCTTAGATTTCCTATGTTCTTAATAAAGATAATTAAATTATACTTTAAAACTATAAAAATAACTTTTTAGTCCAATTTTTTCTCTACTAAATTTAAATAATACATAGTTTTGGAGAGCACATAATATACACTTATGTTTAGGTACCATTTTTTTAAAAAAAGTATCTTTTCTATGAAAAATATTTTTTCCTCATATATAAAACAATATACAAATCACAGTGAGTCTATTTTTTTTTTTGTAAAATTTTAGTATAGTTTCTGTAAAAAAATTATAAAACTTTCAAAATCGGAAAATTTTATTTTTCTGCATTTTTATGCATAGAAACATTTTATAAAAAATAGGTTCACCATATGCATAAGCATCTTGTATAGAAGTATAAAAAATCTGGAATCATATAGTACAATATTCTTTTTTTAAAAAAATGTACCTAAACGCTAGAAAATATGTTTTTTAGAAAAAGTGAAAACACTAAAAACGAACAATGTATTGACATATTATACCTTGATTAGTGTTTACTTGCCTATTTTTATATGCCTAATAATAATGCTTAATCATTTTCTAGAGTTAAAAATGTAATTTTAAATTCGTATGTTTTTCCCCTTTGTTTTAGTTAAAATGGACTTAAATTTCGAGATCTTGTAATACTTTCATGTAGGTACCTTTTTTTTTAAAATATTTCTTGAATATACAAAAACTTTTACACAAAAAATTAAGCAACATTTTTTTAATGAATTAATTTCATAATTTCTTTGAAATAATCATAAAACCATAATATATTTTTTTTGAAAATCTTAATTTTCTTTTGCACATATAAATCTATTTTTTTAAAAAACAATTAGACATTATATACCAAAACATATTCTGTTCAATATATGCACATGTATCATGTTTAGATATATTTATTATTTATTCAAATGAAAACAATCAAAAGTTTAAATAATGTGAAACACAGGAGAAACTACACATTTAAAATATGTCAAAATGGGCGTGGTCATTTGTTTACGTTTTTATTTTTCATATTTTAGGGCTTTTTTATCAACAAACCTATCAGTATTAAGATTTTTAGATTCAGAAAAATATGCCGTATTTTTTAGAATTAAAATTGAAAACTCGATTTTTTTTAAAGTATTTGATGTACTAGTTCCCCGAAATAAAAAAAAAAAAAAGAAGGAACATTTTTTTTCTTAATGAAATATGAAATTTTCTGTTTTTAAACTTTCAAAATTATGCTACTTGTATCATTTCATTTAAGAAAAGACGAAATAAGATTGTATATCAATGCAGAAATAAATTATCTGGTAAAGAATTTGTAATGAAAATGAGTAAATTCATATAAACATTAACGTTTTGCACACCAATGTTACATTATTGGAGCATCAATTTTGAAATTTTCTGAAAAATTCAATTTTATTCATATTGTTCTTTAAAAATTATTTTGACAGCAAAAACAATGAATTATTTTTTTGAAATTGAAATACTGTTGCTAAAAATATAACTGTCTTTCCTAGAAAACAAATTGTAAATTATGCGGTTTTTTTTTACTTTTGATCAGGCAAAATTCAAAATTTCATATAAAATTTAAAATTTGAAAACATATTTTTATTATTTGGTAAAAGTAATTAAAAAATATAATTTTAACTATAGATAGCAAGATATCACTAAAAATTCTGTTATTTTTTTTTTACTTTCGGGTAGTAAGTTTTAATGTACTAAAAATGAAACATTGGCGTGTAAAGGTATACTTTTTAACACAATACCGTTACTTTGTTTACAGTTCACAAAAGAGCGGTGAAAGATTTCTGAATGCTAAGAACTTAAAGTATGTGTCCGAAGAAGATATTTATGACCGTTGACTTTGATTTCGGTACGCTTTCTTAACTCCCCCTACCCCCTTTTCGCCCGTTGCTGGACAATATCAAGTGAAATTCTCAGCTGCAGCAAAACTGCAGGTGCGTTTGTATATATCTTATTTGTAGAAACGTCACGTAATAAATCTTTTATTACTTTCATATTTTCTGTGCATTTTGTATTTCGACAGCTAGTGAATATCCCTTACTTTGAAAAGATGTCGCATTCAAAGCCATTTCGGACTGTAGAAGAGGTTTTTGACTATTTTTATACACTATCAGAGATGATGAAGAACCGATTAATATTTGTCAGTTGCCCCCAGAAGAAATTGAGCGTTTGAATGACGAGAAAGATATTGACGAAGATACTTTTCAGTCGGTTCTACCAGAAGATGTCTGAGGAAAAATCGAAATTTCTACAAACATATATACTGATGAAATAGCTAATGAAGACATGTTTGATCCTGAAGAGCCATCAAACACAAAGGGAATGTCAAATTTGAAAAAAGACTCATGTCAAATGAAGCTAATGTTGAACTTCGTTGGAGAAAAAAAAGTATATTTTAACAAAATCTTAAAATCTAGCAGCACTGAAAATATGTCAAAAGTTTCCTGAGCTTGTTACCTTATCTCCAATTGAAATTTTTCAAAAGTTTATTCCCACAGAATATCTGCTGCATTTAGCAAATACGACAGGATTATATGCAATGCAAAAATGAGAAGATTTTTGTGTAGATAAAAATGATACATAAGACAGTCTTTTGGATTACTTTTATTTAGTGGATATCACCAAGATCCTGGAGAAGATTTATACTAGAGCATACAAGAAGACTTATCATTCCCATTTGTTTCTACTGTAATGCCTAGAAGTAGATTTAGAAAGATAACAAAAAATCTTTCATATTATCGACAATAATAAGTTGACATCTGGAGAAATAATGGGAAAAATATCTCTTTTTTTATGCAGAACATGAAAAAAAAAATCACCAGTTTGGCATCTTTGATTCTAAACTGAGTATAGAAGAATCGATGGTCCCTTATTACGGTCATCATTCAGCCAAAATTTTCATCAAAGGCAATCCAATTGGGTTTGGATATAAAATATGGAAGATGTGTTCCAGCAGTGGATATCCATAGTCTATGAGAATTTATAGTGGAAAAAACCGGAAATAGAAACTCTCCTCTTGGATTCAGCAGGGAAAAAGCGATAGATATTTCTCGTTCACAAGCAAAAGTCCTCGCCCCTCCCCATTTTAATTTTTAGATTTTTAAGGCCCATTTCAATTGTTTGTCGAGTATCATGCCCCGTCACCCTCCCCCCCCCCTACAACGGAGAAGGATGAAAACCCGTGGAGAAATATTCAGTGTCACCTCTGTTTAGTTACTACTTTTTAAAAATGTATATAATAATTGATTTTGGGAATGAAAATTCATTGATCATACTTTTAAAAAACATGTGAAAAAACTAAATGGCACCCGCCATTGTTCCATTTTTGAAACATGCTAAAAATCCTTTAAAAAAGTGAAACTTTATTTTTCAAAAAACTTATGTTTCAATTTTAATTTGATTTTTATCAAAATTTAGTTTATTTTACCATTGAATCATAGTCGGGCGTTTAAAAGGTTAATTAAAAATTTCCTATACTGCAAAAAAATAAAATTTGCTGATAAAAAATAAAATTTGCTGATTCATTTGTTTATAGAAGAATGAAAATAAATATATATTATTAATAATTTATTTACAAATGTGTATTCACCAATCTTTTAAGTATAACAAGTAAATGCAAATGAGTTATCTGGAGAAGGTAGTACAGTAAGTAATATCACAATTAAATAAGGAATGGAGATTTTTATTTAATGGAACAAAAAGGATGATTTGCATTTTAGGATACATTGTTGTAATATACATCATTAATTCTACGTAAAACAATATATTTCAGAATAACTTAGAATTTGTGTTATTCTTTCATAAAACAAAATGAGTTTTTTTATTTGTTTGCTTATAATTTATTTTACAATTTGAAAGTGCAAAGAAAAATCAAAAAATTCCTTTTTTTTTAGTAAAAATTTATTTTGCAATGGCAACATTTTATGTCAATATAATTTTTTTTCCATCCAAACTTATTAAATAAAAATATTCGTTATAGCTTTGTTGAGTATTTATAGAAAATCAATAAAAAAAAACCTTCGTCATCTCTTTAATTTAATTGAACCCTTAAAGTATTTTATTGCAAAATGTATCTTAACTAAAAATGTTCTCCTTAAAAGGTCAATGTATAAACATAATTATATTATTAACAATTCACAGTGCTCTTAAAACAAATTACATGTTAATGTCTTAAATTTTTATTATTAAAACTGTAGAAGACAATCAATATAATGGCGTTTATTTCTCCTTATAAGCTAATCAGGCTTATATAATTAATTAATTAACAAAATTCCATCGAAAAGTTGAAAGCAAAGTATTGTGTGAGTATATATATATTACTTTAATATATAAAAATATACCTTATAAAATACATATAACTCCTACTACTGATATTAAATCAACGTTAATCATTCTTTAAAACAATAACTATTTAAAATTTGAGCAATGCTCAGATACGTTTTGAATATAATGATGAAATCACAGCTGAAATATTTCTTGCTTAATTTGGCATTCAAAATCTATATTAAGTAAAATTTTCTACATATCTTTAAATGGCATTTTATTTTAATGTGTAAAAAATGTATATTTATGCATGTAAATATGAATTCTTTGCAGCTGCGGACCGGTGTTTTACCATGGAACACACAGCGCATGACGTGGGAGCTGGTATCACTTTTTACTGATGCACCATATAGCTAGATTGGCACGATGTAATTTTGACATCCAGTTTTTTTTTTTCCAAAAAAAAGCACCTAAATTCTGACGGTGTAAATGTTTACAAGTAATTTAAGTTTTCCTTGAGCACTCCAAGCCAAACAGGCACTCTATGGATATTTAAAATGCCGTATTATCTTCAGACATGGACGTTGCCAATTGTTTGCATCATAAAAATCTACCAACTTAAGCAACGATTGAACACCCAGACTTCAGTTTTAATGACCAAAACCTTAACCAACTATGCCACACAGCCGGATTACTGATAATAAAACACATTTAATTGTTACGAAAAATAAAAGAAATATTTAAAATTTTAATAATACACAAATACTTTTCATTTAATGATAAAAACACAGCAAAATATCCTTCGCACAAAGTTGTGAATGAAAAGTTAAAATTAATTAAATATTTATACAGATCTTAAAGTAATATTTTATGATAATGCATAAAAAAAGGGTCTGTAAAAATACACTTATGAATAAAAGCACAGCTTTTAAATTTAGTCTTGTAAAAATAACTTTCTAAGTAGTTTATCGCCGAAATTCACTCTTGGTAGGTCACCTAATGGCAACTATAAATAAAAGATCAGGCTCATCTTAAAGGCACTTTCACACATGAAACAACTTACACGCCCAGAAACGTTTACGTGATAATAGCTGGAAAATCTAATGGGCACTTAAAAAACGAGAAAACTGCCGGATTATCTCTTCTTCTTGAGAAGTGCCATAGCCTTAAAAAAATAAATAAAAAACAAAAGAACAAAAAAAAAACGATCTCACGATGTTGAAGCTTACCGAAGGCCGTTTAAAATTATTTCTATCTCTCTGCTAAAAGACTTTCAACCTTATTTCTAACTGAACGTATTTTGATGTGTATTATCTATTTTTATGAATCCTAAACTCAGTATTCTGAAAACCTTTTGCAATTAAAAGAAGTCAATATTATCATGCTCAAAATGCTTAAATTCTTAAGCATTTAAGTTAATTATAAAATAGACCATTTTGCTTATGCTGTTTTGATTCAATTATTTTTGTTAAGCTTCTCTTCTATAAATTACGTTCTATATTATAACACTTTATTTTACAAATTTAATGGTCATAGTGTTTTAAGTTTTTATATAATGTTTTTCTTCTGTTTAAAAGTAACTTTTTTAGACATGGAACTACAAATTTCTTCGCATCTTGATAAAAAAAATGTTTGTTTTTGCAAATTATGTCTTGAAAGCTTATCTTCCTTATATATGTATATGGTGTTGTACATTCATGTATATGTATATATATATATATATATAAATATATATATAAATATATGTATATATATAAATATATGTATATATATGTATATATATATAAATATATGTATACATATATATATATATATATATATATATATATATATATATATATATATATATATATATATATATATATATATATATTATGAGCAAAATAAAGGTTTACCACAAGGTGGACCAGCTAGCAATTGCTTAGCAAATATATACTTGCATTTTTATGAAAATGAAAGTATGTGTTATAAATCTGGTTACTTTTTAGATACATAGATGAATTAAATATATTTAGTAATATAGCAGATTTTGTTCCTAGCTTTAATTATTATCCCCAATATTTAAAATTATTAAAAACTAATTATAATAAGGAATCAGCTAACTTTTTGGTCCTGCAATTAAACGATAAGAATAAATCGCTATTAAGTTAAAATTTTTTTGATAAAAGAGACTCTCTCTTTTTATTATAATATTATAAAAATTCCTTTATGGGGAAGTAATTTATTCATATCAATATTTAGAAATATTATCTTAAATTTTATAAAAAGAAACAATGATTTAGTTAGTGATAACATTTTAAAACATAGTAGTTTTGTTAAATTTTGCAATAATTGTTTGGAATACAATTATGCAGTAAATTTATTTTTAAATATAAATGGTGTTTTTTTTAGAGTTATAGAACTTTAAATTGCAATAAAACATTGATGTTTTATTCGATCGATATGAATTTTTTTTATTCGAAAGATAATATTGCGCATTACATTTTAAATATGATTTCTGGCATATGACTGTCACGTCTGGCTTGGATGTATTGCAATTTGGACGTCCAATTTTCGATGAAACATTTGTGGCCGTATATCGGCAATAACACGGCGAATGTTTTCTTCCAAATGGTCAAGCGTTTGTGGATTATCCGCATAGACCAATGACTTTACATAGCCTCACAAAAAATAGTCTAGGGGTGTTAAATCACAAGATCCTAGAGGCCAATTCACAGGTCCAAAAGGTGAAATTAGGCGGTCAACAAACGTGTCTTTAAATAAATCGATGATGGCACGAGCTGTGTGACATGTTGCGCCGTCTTGTTGGAGCCACAGCTCCTGGATCAATTCAGGAATGAAAAAGTTTGTAATCATGACTCTATACCGATCACCATTGACTGTAACATTGTGGCCTACATCGTTTTTGAAGAAGTACGGACCAATGAGTCCACCAGCTCATAAAGCGCAACCAAAAGTCAGTTTTTCTGGATGTAACGGTGTTTCGACATACACTTTTGAATTAGCTTCACTCCAAATGCGGCAGTTTTTTTTGTTGACGTAGCCATTCATCCTTGCGCTTCATCGCTAAACAAAATTGGCTTATGAAAATCGGGAACAACGGCAATCTCGTTTTTTGGTTCCATTCGACGAATCTACGCCTTTTTGATGATCGTTTTGATGAATTGCCAAACCAAACTGAGAATAAATCCCTTGACAGCTGTTAAATCAGTCGCCATCTTGGATAATGCCAACCTTAATGACTTCTATACCTGGAAAAAAAACACTCTTTATATGTTATATATATATAGATATATATATATAATTATATAGGTATATATATAATATATAGGTATATATATATATGTCTTTAAATATATCATATGGTGGTATATTTATATATATATTGTGTGTTTGTGTGTGTGTATTTCAAATTTTAAATCTATTTTTATCTTAGTTCAATATTTTTTATTTAAAATTACTTTCTATTTAGTTTTTTTTTTTTTTAAATTCAACATATTTTAAGCGCATATTTTAATTGAATACATAACTAAATAGAATATAACAATCCAAGTGAGTCTACTTTTAAATATATTTCTATTTGATATTATCTATTCTTAACTTTGTTTAATATTTTAATTAAAAATTCTTATGTTTTTTTTTTTTTTTTTCATTTAAAATATGTTGGTGGTTAGTTTACTTGCAAAATAACTAATTTTCGAGGTGGCACAAAGGTTTTTGTCCTTCTTGTTTTGTTCTTCCCATCCTTTAAGTCATTTTGCGAGGGATCTTAACGTAGAAGTTTGATTTTTGGACTTCGAAAAAAATTTTATTTTGCATGTAAGTTTTTATTCGAATTTTTATATGAATTTCTTTTTATTATTCCTCTGCATGAGATATTAATCTTTGTTGTGTTTTCTTAATTTAATTTTACTATATTGTCAGGTTCATCATCCACGTGGTACAAAAAGCCACAACATTTCAAGATGTCTCTATTTTTTTTTCCTATCACGTCAAAAATTTCTACGGTACGAAGAAGGTTGGACCCATAAAGCACTGCTACCCCTAAAACACTGGCCTGATGCAGCGACAGGTTTAGAAATCAGAATAGGTATCCAGTTTAGTCCAAAGACTTTTCGTGTATCTACATTTTTTTGTGTGTGTTCCGTGAACTCCAATCGGTTTGTTTGGATTGTTGTAATATCTATTTTCAGGAAAAGCATCCTTAGAATTAAGCTTCAACTTCTTTATTTACACGCGCATAACGTTGGTGGACAAAATTGGTGGAAATCCATAACGTTTTTCTTTATATTAAGCGCAATGTCACCACAAATATAGAATATATATAATCCATAAATATATATACATAGATAGCTACAGAACTTAATATAACTAATTAAGATATGAATTATTAGGCACAGTAGAACAATAACAAACTCCTGCCTTTAGGAACCAAGATTGCCTTTTTAAACAAGTTTTGGGGCTAGCCAACCTTCACCTGTAATTTGTCTAAACAAAGTGCCAAGGGGAAAGAAAATAATAATATTATAAGAAATTTAAAATATTATAAATTCACGTTAGTAATAAAATATATCGGTAAAATTATAGACTACTAGTATTCACAACGTAGATTTGAAATCAATGCAAAAAGTAAATAATAAAACTTACTTTGTGAGTTTATCAACTGGTTATGTTTCCCACCAAATACCACAGAGGAATATATCATTATAGCATAAAGTTAAAAATTATGAAAAATAATATAAAGTATATATAAATATATATATATATATATATATATATATATATAAATGTACGTTTAACAAACCATAAATATTTATTGAGATACATATTTGCGGAAAATAAATGATTACAAGAATATTTATTTAATAATATTATTAATTTATTAAACATGTGGCGCCATTTATTGAATAATTGCGTATTTATTAAAAATACTATAATTAAATTATAATGTCAATAATAGTTATTAATACATATTGCATATCATTGATAACTATTAGAAATAAAATTGTAAAACGAAAGTTAACAGGATATCCGTGTTCAATACATTGTTTAATAAACTTATTAAGATTAAAATAAATATTAGCCTTATCACTAACTAATACATTATTACAAAAAATATAGTTAAAAATAGTACTTCTATACATAGATGTAGATAAATTTGAATTACAGTAAGGGGCACTATATAAATGTTAAAATTAAAGGCATCTCTTTTACACTGATGTCCATACTTTAAGGGTAATGAAGTTCCGGCGAAGAAATAGACAGAAGCAAAACAAATTTGACTTCTTTGAAAATTCTATTTATTAAACAAAAGGTAAAGAACAAAAAAGCTATATGTTTGACATAATTAATAAAAATTGCGATTTTTACTACCTGGAGCAAATTTCAAAAATAACATATTTACAAAAAACAGTATAACATGGTTAGTATGATGGTTAATACGGAGTATGTTTCCCGTACGATACAATACAGGCCATACAACGCCTAGACATGCTGAGTATCAAATTATCAATCTGATCTTGGGGAATATTACAACACTCATCAAGCAATGCCCTCCGAAGTTGGTTAGGAAGTTGACGGGCTTTAATTCGTTGGCTAAGCATATCCCACACATGCTCTATTGTATTCAAGTCCGGAAAGTATGCTGGTCAATCCATACGGGTGATATCTTCCGATTGAAGGCATTCTTCTACAATATTTGCATGGTGAGGATGGGTGTTGTCATTCATAAACATAAATTCAACACCCATGGCACCCCAAAACACACGTACAAGTTGTTCCAGAATGACATTCTGATGTATGTCGCCTATCATCGTTACGCTCTGAACATGCAGGTCAGTTCTGGAACCAAGAATAATTCCTCCCCAAATGAGCCATCCTGCACAACCGTAACGGTGTCGTTCAATGGTGTTCTCTTGGTGGTAACGGATACCTGGCACTCTCCATATTAAAGTCCGGCGAGAATCAGACTGCAAACTAAACCTGAACTCTACGAAAAACTTCACACAAGACCACTGTTGTGGTGTCCATAATGCATGCTCTCTACCCAGGTTAATTGCAGGCGACAGTGAGTTGCGGTAAGTGGAACACATCTGACAGGTCTACGAGCATATAGACCAATGTGCCCTAAGCTTCTGTACACGGTCTGCCTTGAAACTGTCGCACCGGTAACTGAAGAGAGCTGACGAGACAGGTCTGATGCTGTGTTCCGTCAGTTTCTTTTGGACGTAACTGCCAATTACCGGTCCTCTTTCGGCGTTGTAACTCGGGGGCGACCCAGGCTGTATCATTTACTTATATTACCATTATCTTGGAATCGTTGCCAAAACATAGAGATGACACTCTGGGCGATTCCATGTTCCTCGGATACTTCCAGCTGGGTACGTCCACATTCCAGTCGTCCAATAATTCTACCACGTAAAAATTCATCTAAATACTTCCTTTGTGCCATAACTATGCAGTTATTGCACTGAAAGGCTTTTAAAGCGCCTTTGAACAATTTTACTTTTTTGCCACCATTCCTTTTATACCTCTCTGTTACACTCTAGTCATTGTGACGTACTATCCGTGCCCTCTGGTGGTTTCCTGTAATTTACATATTCTTCAAGATATGTGTGATAATTCTACAGATGAAATATTTATTTTAAAGTCGATTTTCTGTGTGATTCTGAATTATCCTTAATTTATGGACAGGAGTGTTGCATAAATATTACTATATAATTTCAAAAGCTTAATATACAATGTTACATCTAAGTAATTAGTTTTAGTAGGATTTTGATTAATTTTAACTAATTTTAATTAATTCGAATAAAAAATAATATTGGGATTAAAATTATCATTTTTACCAAAAATAATTAATTTATCAATATATCTAAAAATGTAATAGTCATTATTAATAACATAATTATATTCATAAAAGTGTAAATATAAATTAGCCTAACTACTGCTTGCTGGGCCTCCTTGTGGCAAGCCTTTATTTGTTTGTATAATGAACCATTAAAATTAATGTAATTTTATTTTTTGACTAAATCTATGAGAGTATTAAGCTTGTTAAAATCAATATCAAGATTATAAATACTGTGGTTTTCTAAAATTACTTTAATAATATCATTGATATCAATGGAATTGAAATGAACTTCAAAGTCATAACTATGAACTGAATAAATATTTTTTTTTTTTATTTTTTAAAAAAAATCTATAATATCTTTACTATTTTTGGTTATATAGCTTTATTACACATTGCTGGTTAAAAAAGTTCTGTATAATGTTATGAATTAATTTGCCTGTAGTAGTAATATATGTTTTAAAACCATTTGTCACAGTTCTAAATTTAACAGGACTTTTATTGAGCTTTGTTGTTTAAATTTTATATGGAAACTTAATTTTAGGAACGCAAAAACCTATTTTTTTATAAATAGCAATAATACGATTGCTAATTTCGTTATGTGACAAATCTAATTTTTTAAAAGATCCATTGTTTAAAAAGTGTTCATTAAGTATATTATAATAAAAATACTTACAAATCACAACATATAGTTACCAGATACTTTATGTAATCTATGATAAAACTCTTTTGTAAATCATAAATTTTCTTTTTTATATCTTTAAAAGTAAATTCTTAATGAGAATGGTAGCTAAATTTCATAAGGTCTTTTAAAATATTGTACTTATATTCATCAAAAACCATTGTAGGTAAGTCATATTTAATTGCAGATTTTGTAATAAACGCATCTATATCTTTATTAATCTGTGTTGTAACAGTATTGTTGTTATTAGAAACAGTTAATCTAAAACTAGTGCCTTTACTCATGATATCCTTTAAAATTCTGTCATTGATTATATCTAAGTTGCCAGTAACTACAAGTTTATGATATAATGAGGTCTTTAATATTCATCAGAAAATTATTACATTTCATTTAAGTAAAGTTACTATGTAAAGCGTTTGCTTATGGAAACACATCTTACAATTTCTTAATTTACTATTTTCTGGCATACTATTTATATTTTCATAGTCGCGGTTACCTAGTGGTGTTGGTTATAAAAATGAGACTGGTGTGGTTGATTTGTGAGTTCGAGTCTTGCTGCTTTTCGAAATTCACTGAGTAGATGGTTGGATGCATGTTAAATCTGTCATGTACCGGTTTCCACATGTTTAATTGGAGTGGAAGTTATGAGAGTGGGATGTTGGTCTCGTCTCTTGACCGTAATTAAAGTCTCACGAATATATTGCCAAAAACCCCTACAGTTACCATAAGTGCAATGTTAACACTCCTTTCCTTGGGGATATTGTTTGCCTTCTTCTGTATCAAATCAATAAATTTTAAATTGCATATTTTTCTGATAATTTTCTACTTTAAACTCTAAACGTAATTTATATTCTTATTACAGTACTTTTTTTAATAAATTTCACTTAAAAAAAAACCATGGTTTCGATCCATATTATTTCCATTTGCAGTGACGCCTTTTTCTGCAAGTCTCAATCGACAAAGGACGGGAATAAAATTCCTTAATGATTGGTTCAAATAGGGACTCATATTATCTCAGTTGTCTAAGTTATTGCAATTCGGACCTGAAGGTGGCCAGTTCAAGTAATACTGCGTCCAAGCAGCACTCAAGGTCACTCTCTCTTTATGGGTCCTCCTTCCCCGCAGCACCAACATATATTGTCAGCGAAAGTTTATATGGGTACATAATTTGTTAATTTCACGTTCTTTTGTGAAAAAGTTAACAAAATGATTAGGAAGAAGGAACAAATTATAACAGTCTTTATGTTAGAGATAAACTGATTTTTTTTTTTACGGAATAGAAATTACCAACGATAAAAACAACTCAGAAATCATGCAAATTGCAGGTAGAGTCATATTTTTACCACTACGGTTTACGCACTGAAATACCTTCACAGGGGTTCATTACCTAACAGGAACTGAGAGTTCGTACAAAATTCATAGAGAGAAAAAACACTTGCTAAGAAACTGCAAAATCCATTGGACTCCATCAAAATATCACAAATATTTTTAAATCTCACTTTTTACATACGTATGTTGATCGTAATGGTATGATAAAATATCATGAAGAGTTTCAGTGGCGTTCTGCAGAGCATCGTTCCGACTCGAAATGGTCATCGACTTTCATTCTTTACACAATTAGGCGTTTGAATAGCTCTTCTCCAGTGCAATGATGGTTGTTCTAATTTATTGAAGGAAATGAAAAAGTTGGGGTTAAATGTCGGTAATTATATTATCCGTGTCTAAAAATTCTATGGTTAACAACGATGCGAAAACATATTTACTACGCTTATCAAAATTAGTAAGGAAAAATACTACTCACAGAGAAAAAAAATAAAGGCTGCTGCAAGAACTAAAAGACGGTCTGACATATCATCCAGATGAATTTTTGACAATTTTGTAAATGGAAATTACTTTTTAGTACTAACAAAAAAACTTTAAAGGAATTCTTTTTTTCAAAATTATCTTTTTCAATGAACCTATTACTCATATGCGAGGTATCTTAACATTTTAAGATAATGATCAGAATTTTTATGGGAATGTTTCTTTATTTTGTTTTTAACAAAAAATGAATGTAAAATTTTGACTTAGTCTCAATGCTATTTTGCTTCTTTTTATTATTATTCTAGGTTGTTAAGAGAAAATGAGTTAAACAATTGTAAAAATCTTTATACAATGCATAATTGTCCGTATATATATATATATATATATATATATATATATATATATATATATATAAATATATATACTTAGAAAATCGTTGGACTTAGAACAGTGCTTCTCAAATTTTCAGCATTTGCGACCCAATATTCAATCCGAATTTCCATCGCACCCCCCTTCCCTACAACAACAAAGTTTTGAAATCAATAATACTGCACTTTGAGCTAAAGCAACAATACGATTTTAAACTATTAAGTGTCAGAGACGTATATATACCTCTCGCACGTTATATCCCGGACATATATATACGTCATATTCCAAAAATGATATTTTCTGTGCACTGCTATTCATAAAGTTATTCCGAAGGCTTTGGAATGCAGTGTTTGAGAAGGATTTATTTATTTCAGAGTATTTGCTTATTTTTATTGCTTTTCTTCTCCCCCCCAATACATTACATGCGCACGCCATTGGGGAGCGAATCAAGTAACTTTTAATCGGCAGTTAAAGAATTAATTGTAAACAGTACAAACTATTAAGATAATTGTTATTTTCTAATACGATTTTATGTACAAGAAGCCCACGGGGTCACTCTCTCTGGTGATTATTAAACTTGCTCTTAAATTAGTATTGTTAAATTAATTATAAAATACATTGTGCAGTACTGATACATTTATAAATGTGTATATTTTACTTTTTTTATGTCAGAAATTTTTTTTGTTTACTTTCAGTAAATTAATAATTTTTTTAAAATAATCTTTTGTTTTCGACTTTTCAATTTGCTCGCGCCCCCTCTTAGAGTCATCACGCCCACCTAAGGGGTGCACCCCACAGTTTTAGAAAAGCTGTTTAAGAAATCATAACAGGTCTCCAGTTTAGTCCAAAGACTTTTTTGTATCTACATTTGTTGTGTCTTGTGAATTCCAATTTCTTCCTCCTTCTTTAGCACTATAGGTTCCCTAACTTTTTATTTTATTTTATATATATATATATATATATATATATATATATATATATATATATATATTGCTATTGCCTTTTAATATTTCTCTTAGATTTTAGTTCATGTGGAAGAATATAATAGTAAGTATACTGTGTATGAAGGAATTTGAGTTAATAATTTTTGCAGAATTTTTTAATGCAGTGCTACTCGTGTGTTTTAGATTCATTTTGCTAAAAAGTTGCTTGAAAACAACCAATTTCTGTAAAAGTACTATATATCTGTGTAAATGTTCACTTGTTTATATATTTTCTTCCTACTTCTTATTCTAAAAGCCAAACTAAGGGCTTCAAAAAGTAGCTTTAAAAAAAATATTTTTATCCAATATTTGAAATTTATAAATGCATCATTTTTTATCATGAATCAGGCCAACGTATTTAAAATCATGTGGATTGAGTTAAAAATGATCATGAAGCTTTTTTTTTAATTCTATATTTTGAAAATTATAAACATGTAGGAAAGGCGTATGCTAATTTAATTCATTTAGTTTGAAAAAAAAATATTATTCTAGGCCAGGGCTTCCAAATCTCTCAGTACTTGCGACCCAATTTTTAATCATAATTTTCATTGTGACCCTCACCAAACAATAACATTGTATTGAATGCAATAATAATGTACTTTGACGTTAATCATAAAAAAATACAAATTATCAGGATAAGTATTACATTTTATACATGATACTTTTATGTAGTAGAAATTTTGGGAAAGTTTGTGTGTGTGTGTGTAAAAGTCTCTTCTTATAGCCGTTAGGCTACCTTTTACTGTTATGATTACGTTGTAACTAGTTAGGAAGTCTGTTCCTCCCTCATTTGGTTCGGTTAGTTTTGTAGTCGTCTTGTTATTGTACTAGTGTTTATCATTTTATATAATTATGCGCCCGTTCTGCCCTCGGCCCAAAAATAAAAGATTTTAGCCATCGAGATAGTTGTCTTCATTTGGATATTGTTAACAAGCATTTTCACTCACATACATCGAGACGTTTTATAAGTAACTTTTCAGTAATAGGATAAGTATAATACAGTATATCATATTCTTTCCCTTTCTAATATTTAAATTCTAATAGATTTCGATAAACGTTGGATAGTGTATTTTATTATTTTTTGTGTGTCTTTTTTTTCTCCCGGTAACTTATATATATATATATATATATATATATATATATATATATATATATATATATATAACATATTTTAAATAATTTTTTTTTCTACTTTTTGATATGCTCACAGCCCCCTGGGAGGAGTGGCATCCCCAATTTGAAAACCACTGTTCTAGACCGTATGCTATGGAGGTGCGAAACATTTTTAAAAACGCATTTTATTCAACCGTTCTATAAATATATCATACATTCAAGAATACCTTAGTATGGTGCTTAACATATTATTTTGAAAAAATGCTTATTATTAGCACCAAAAATATGTGATACGGAGAACAACACATTGTGTTGAGAACTGTATTAAATATTATGACTTTTCATAGAAAATTTAACTGAATGATCAATACACACTTTGATTTGATTTTGACTTAAGTCACACATAGAAACTAAGCAACGTTGTACTCGGGGATCTGTGAGCTAATGGACCTCGTAATTTAGAATTTTGATCAAGTGATGAAGACGGTTCATGAAGTGGCCTTCCACTCTTCAAACCACATTGCAGCAACATGTGAACAGCTTGGGGACAGATTTGGCATACATAAGCTTTTCTACATGACATGTCTTCAGTGTTACCACGATTCTAATCCGTAAGTTAACAATACCAACCTCGATTTCTAAACTGGAACCAATCAGCTTCCGTGACCTAAATATTACTTGCATATAAAATAAAAATTTAAAGTCCAATGCATTTCAATTATTTTTCTTTAAATTAGAGACTTAATTTTTAACTTAGTTGAATACACGTATAATTTTATTTTATGACTCGTTTCTAATTTTTAATGCATTTCTTTTCAAATTAAAAAAAAGTAAAAAGTATTATTTCTTGCATATGTACATCGTTATAGAAATATCGGAATTTGATCGCTTGTTTATCGAAAAGTTAAGCAACTGGAAAGATGTATCACAGCAAAAGAGATTATGTGTGCGTTGCTTCATATTAGAAGAAACTCTATTTTAAGAATATATTGTATTCATTTAAGTGTTATCTCAAAAGTCTAAATGTATAGTAATGAAATGTCAAGATGTTTTACAAATAACAACAACCATTGTTCTCGAACTATTCTAACATTTTACAATTTTTTCTTAAATTCTATGAAATAGATCGGTAAGTACTCTTCGTAAGAAACATCCACCACTTGATTACAAATGAAGCCCCGATCATTTAAGAATTCCTTTAACGGACTAAGAACCAAAAAGTCATAACATAATACATCCACATTGCAGGGTGAATATATGTCTTAACATCTTTCACTGATAACAATATATTGCTCCGGTTTTTTGCAGTTGTTTTTTTGGTATTGTGCATAAATTATATTTTGTGATATTTGTAAATTTTCTTAAATTTGTGCAATGAAATTGATAGTTTATTGAGGCTCCAATAAGCTTTTTCTCCAAAATCAATAATCCTTAGATAAAAATAACAGCTAGAAAATGGCCTTTTCACCTACTCTGATAATTAAGCCTTATTTGAACTCAGTGATGATGAATGTTTCCATTATTGAATAATTACCTTAAAATCCGGCGTATACCGCGAACCTATACATTCAAGTTGCATTTTTTCTATAATCTTTCTTTTTTTCTACTTTATTTTTTAAAGCTCTCATTTTTATGCCAGGCATGTAAAGCGCACCTGTAATTTTTTTTTTCTAATTTTTTGTATTAAAAGTGGGCCGCGTTATACGCCCGATTTTACGATACGTAAGTTATTGGTGGGGAATCGTAATGCAAGTTTTTTATCAATAGAAAAATGACCTTATCAATATTGTCATATTTCCCTCTAGTATTGGATCAATTTCCCATACTCATATGGTATATTTTGTACGGTCTGTGAGTATGATGCTCATTTATAACTTAATAATTTCAAAATTTAAATATACCGTTGTTGAACTTTTTCGGACATATCCATCACTAACAAACTACGAGAGTCCCATACTCGGAACATTGGGGCTTGTTCCTGACATACAACAAATGAGTGGTTTCAATGCCAGAAAATTCTACGAAATAGCCACCAAAAAAATAACTAAGTTAATGATTTAATTGGAAAACTCTTCACACTCAAGAGTTACGACATATGTCAACATATACTTAACTGACAACAATTAACTTGTCGGCTGGGTGTCGTACTTGGTTTGTCACTGGCTTTATGTACCCAAGGTGTGGGCTCGACCCCGGGCCAAGTCGGTGAATTTTCATGTTGTAGAAAATCGACAGCGGCCGTGTCGTATGATTCCCATGAAAAATTCCTTGAGTAACTAACCGTTTGGCTAGGATGCTCTTGACAAAAGTAAATTCCCAAGTACAAATTTCGCTTTGGCAGAGCTCAGATGCCTCCCTCTGATTAAGAAACTGGGCATCAAAATTACTTGCGGCAAATAGTATTGCCTATATGGTGCCGAACGAAAAAGTGATACTAGCTCCAGTGGAATATCTTAGGACTGCAAACGTAAAAATACCAATACACAGCCCCATTAGATAAAAAAACAATCCATGTAGTAGAAATACCTGGCAAACACTAAGAACTGTAGCTCTAGCAAAACGACAAAACAATGTAAAATTCAAAAAAATTAAAAATATGTAACTCCGAAAACGTATTCATTTCTTAAGCTAATAGGTACCTGGTCTTAGGAAAGAAATTAGTAACTAACTGAAAAATTGAATTCTAAAATTTTGTGTAAAAGTCCTCCCCACCGCTAATCGCTAACTTTTCAACAAACTAACAACTAAAATCTTTTTTTTTCTCTCTTCACTTAATCTTCTCTATTTCAGTCACTTTTGTACCATAGAAGTAATCTGCATATTTTGTTTTGACTGTAAATGTGGTGGCAATTAATGTATAGGTAAAACTGAAAATAATGTCATAATTTAGATTTAAAAGGGAGGCAACCCTCGAGATGTTTAGTGTTCATATCAAAGTTTTCTCTGTAAATTCACAATTCCTTTAAAGTTTTCCTACATATTTACATCGCTTTTATTGCATTGTGTGGGTGTAATGAAAAATATTCATTTGCAGGAGTTTTAGCCTATGTGTTTTGTCTGGAATTACTCATACAACAACACACACGTGTGTGTGTTTGTGAACGGCAAAGTAAAATGTGATAATTCAACAAAATATATTTTTCTAAACAACATTTAATGACACAAAAAAGGTACAGAACATGACAAAACATTTACAGATTAGCATAAATTTAACTTTTAAAAAGCAAGGGACTTCCTTATCTATTTACATCACAGATTACGAAGTTAAAAATTAGTGAAACAAAAAAAAAAAAAAAGCTGGTGAAAAGAAAATAATCTAGTACAACTCCAATTTTCAGTTTCTACTCTGACAGACTTTTCTCCTTATAATGTTTAGGTGATGTCATAGCTGGATTAGATACTGCAATCGATTGAATTAAAATAGCTATCCACATACACAAATATATGTAGTATGTGGAGATGTATATGAATTCCAAAGATATTTAAAAAAGATGTAACTTTTAGAATTCAGCTGATTCTAAGTCAAATTAACCCTGCTACACCCATGGCTCTTAGAATGAAAGAAAACTTTTATTTCCCTTAATGGAAACGCTGTGTGCCACATTATTCAGTATTCAGTCAGTATTCATTCACGGATATCTAAGATCCCGATATCTGGCACCATATCACATCACAATAATTTTTTTTTCTGAATTCCTGGAACCCCTTTTTACTTGAATGGCTTATAAACTTCCTAAATATTTTGATTTTGTGAGTTTGTGATTTTTTTAATACGCATGCGTCTCATTTAAGTCAATTCAAAAGTTAAAAATATATTTTCTTGAGTTAGATGTACTCCATTTCAGAAGTACTAAGAAAGCATAATTTATATGATCGGTATGTTTACTGAAAATCATGCATGAGTAAAAATTAGTACATATATGTTGCTTCTATTAGCTCCATTTGGGATTTTTTAATCTACGCAAATTGCTAAAAATAACTTAAAGTCGTTAAAGATCACAGGAAAAGTTGTAAGACTGTCTGTTCCAAAAAAGGCGAAAAAAGAATGTCTATAGATAGCTTGGTGTAGACGTTGTACCATAGCCGAAGAGAGTGACAAAAACTTTCAGTAACAGCATATGTAAAGCCGAGTTGGGAAGGTTAAACAAAATTATATAACCATTCTAGAACGAAAGTACACAGAAATGTGCGTGAGCGTTTATTCTACATGTACATTTTTCAATCGGATTGTAATTTGTTCCCCTCTCTTTCTTCAACCTTGTTGGAACCGAAAATTAACATTTATAATTTTTTTAGACTTTTTTGCCTACTCTCTGTTAGGATCATTAAAGTGGTGTAATTGAGAAAGTTAATGTTCATAAGCGAAACTGCATTTATTTTAAAGAAATTCTCTCTATTTTAAAGCTTTCAAGAAACTTAATAGGATAACAATTGTTTCGTTCTTGAATTTAGAGTGCAACTTAGAAAGTTTTCGCCCTCTATTACTATTTTTTTGTAATCTTTAAAATTTTAGATCTGTAAAAAAGGAGCTAGGTTGACTCTTAAGATTGTTTAAGTACAGTAGTAGATAAAATTATCTGTCTGAAATGAGAAAGAACATTGCAACACTTTATTCTTTGATAAAATAAGTTGTACAGAAGATGTCTTTAAGGGTGGTTTTAGAGTTCAAGGGTAAATTGGTAAAAAAAAAAATAAATGCTAGTAAAAATCTGATCATAGTTTCTTTTTTTTTTTTTGTTAGTATTTACTAAGTCAATCAATTTTTTAAAAACATATTCTTTCAGGAAAACTGCAAAATAGTATTTTTATTAATATTCAAATATATGTATTTCATTTAAGAAATTTTCTCCATGTTTTGTACCTTAAATATTTTATGGAATATGGTAAAATCTTTTAAAAACTAAAAATAATAATTATTATTTAAACTTTCGTTTAAACCAATGACCGGAACATCCGTCTCTCCGACGGGGAATTTTCTTTGATGCCTGTAGATAACGCTGTGGTGTTTTTTTGGGGGGTGGGCTGCCTTGACATTTTCAGTTAGATTGTACAAAGTGAGAGGATCACGTGGTGGTACATGGCGATTTTTTTTCAATTCACGGTGTGTGCGGTTTTTCTGAAATATCCCCGTTTATCACACGGGTATTCCTAAAGATTTTTCCTCTGTGTGTGTGTGTGTTTGGTATTATTATTTTCAATTACTTTCATGGGTATAAATAATTTTAATCAGTTTTTATAAAAATCCTAGTCACAATTCTAGTGATAAAAATATATTGTTGTGCTTGATTTAATGTTAGTCGGTACCCCCTATGCCAAAAATGTTAATTTGAGCCATTTTATGAACATGTTTCTCAGAAACTGTAAAATATAAAATCTTCAAATTTTACTATATATTAATTAGGATTTTTTATTTAAATAAAAGGAAAATGTTTCAAATGTATTGCTTAATATTTTTCAAAAAAATCATCGTGAATGTATCCCTTTGAAATTTGTGAAATTGTCATTTTTTTCACGATAACTGCTTTTCAGCAAAGTAATTTGGAAAAATCTCTAAAAGAGTAGCTCCATTATGTATAGTTACATATTATTTATGTGCAGAAAAAATTGCAAGTATTTTCATATAGAATTTTTTGTGAAAAAGGTACACGCAATTTCAAAACAATCAGTTTAAGAAAATTGTATTTTTAGTGTAAAAGGGCACTTCATCACAAAAATAACGTGAATTACCACATATATTTGCCCTATTTTACTAAACATTAGTATCTTCTTAATTTTTAAGCATAAAATAGGAAACAAAAAAATGTCTTAAAATGTTCAGAAAATAGTTCAGTTTTTGTTCAACTAGATTTTTTTTAGCATTTTGCATCAATTTTCCCAAATTATGTAACAATCTGAGAAGAATTTTTTAACTTCGATGCATTACAAATATCAAATTTGACCTCATAACATCATATATATAATGTAAACATATATCAATATGCAAAAGTCATGATTTGGGAATATGTGATTTTAAGACGTGAGAAAAATGTAATTATGAATTTGTATGTTCCCAAGCAAACAGAATTTTTAAAAGTTTAAAAATTCAAAAGTTTCTGTAAATTGTACAAAAGATTTCTAAAAAAGTCAAAAATAAAACTGTTTTTTTTTTTGTTTTTAAATATGAGATTTGTGTATTATTATGCATGTAATAAGTTTCTTCCAAAGACAAAAAGCGTTACACATCTGAGTTGTAATTAGTTGCCTATTATTGAAAAACTTTTGAATATTAAAGCTTAAAAACTTGTCTGAACAATAAATAAACATTTATATTTGCAATTAAATGAGATATTTAAAATATATTGTTTAGCGTTCTCTAAAAAAATGTAACATAAAAATATCTCTATGAATTTTTTTAAAAAAAATTAATATTTTTGTCACGATACATGGGCTCCAGTCAAATCTTTTGGGAAAATCCCAAAAAACTCATATGAATATATATAGTTACATATAAGTAATTATGAGGGGGAAATTCCATTACATTCATACATTATATTCTGAGAAAAACATGAATACAGTTTTAAAGACATCATTTTTGAGAAAATTAAATTTTCACTATAAAATGCCACTTTATCACAAAAATAATGGATTAAAACATTTATTTATCCTATTTATTAAACATTAGCGTCTTTGCAATTTATTTTGCATACAATTGTAAAAAAAAAAGTTCTAAATTGCCCCGAACTGCATTTTTCAGTTTTATTAACGAGAAAGCATGAAAATTTTCTGAAATTCTGTATCAATTTTTAAAGAATTTGTAGCTTTCATGCATTACAAATATAAAATTTGAACATAAATCATCATAAATATAATTTGAAAATGTATCAATATGGTATTTGTGTGAATTTGAGATGGTATTTAAAAATACCTGATTATATATATATATATACGACGTTTCTTAAGTTTTCGTTAGGTTTTCGTAACATTATCATTAGGTCATGTTGTAGCATATACAGTTTCTAAGCTTTAAACTTCAAAAGTTACTCTAAACTGGACAAATGATTTCTAAAACAGACACAATAAAACTGTTTTTATGTTCTTAAACATGGAATTTATGTATTTTTATGTACGTAACAAGCTTCTCGCAAAGACAAGAAACACCACATTTAATCTATCTCTCTCTGATCTCATACCTTTTACTCAGAAACCATTTAACATAAAGACTCAAATTTTTATTTATATCAATTAGACACTATATTTATATGGAAGTGAAATATTTTGAAATATACCAATTAATTCTTTCAAAGTCAAACATTAAGTTCTCCGAACAATTATTATAATGAATTTATTAAAAATTGTCCTTTTTTGTTATGATAACTGCTTTATATTTAAATGTTTTAATAATATTTCAAAAATGTCACTTAAGCATACACAATTGCATTTAAAGACTTAAACACAATACATTTACACAATTTTAAAAATATAAATTTTAGAAAACTGAAATTTATATAAAAAAAATATCTCCTTTGTTGGATTTTTAATCCAATCTTTTTCTTAAATCAGCTCGTCATTGTAACTTCAAGTATTTTTAAAATATTTTTAACTCTTTACTAAACCTGAGTGAGTTTTAATAATCAGTAATAATATTTAATTAAAAATAAATTTAAAGTGAAGAAAAGACTTAAATTTAGGTAAAATCACTAAGTATTAAATATAACATTCAAATTAAAACCACACTTAAAAATTTCGCTCCAAAATTTTTTGCATATCTAACACAGTTAAATTTGCTGTTACTATACAGGTATCTAATGCGTATGAATAAAAATAAATTGTGGCTTTCCAACTTTGTGACCCAGATTTAAAAATACAATGTTTACATTTCTATCTGTCAAATGGGCGTGGTTCATAAGATGATTATTTTTTTAAAAACATTTTAAAGTACTTCTAATATTCATATAAGGGCTTGTATGTTATATCATTGGAACGGTACCGATTTGGAGATTTTAGGAATACGAAAAACTCAAAATCGATTTTCAGAAGGTTGTTACCCTTGTGATGAACTTCCTGGGTCACACCTTGAACACCAAGATTAATTTGAGGCAAAGAACTACCAAGAGCCATTTTGAATAATAATATTATTTATTTGTTATAATTTCTTCAAAAATTACTGATAACATATAATACAATAATGTTAAGTCACTTAAAGGGATTTGCCTTTATATTAAATTAAATTACTAAGAATACAATTAATTAATAATCTAGCTCAAACTCAAGTAAGGTTTTCCGAAATAGGAGATCCTAGAAACACACGTATTCGAATTCTTAACTGTCATTAACTTTAACTAAGTAGCTCAAACTGACGCTTACTTTAAGCGTACGTGAATTATATTTACCGCTGGCTTATATCAGCTTTCTGGTACGTCTAGCAGCACGACGTCTTCACGAATCTAATCTCTTTGAATATTTTAGTAATGCGTTTAACGTTACTGGCTCAATAGCCTACCATCATCTCTCTTGCTATCTCGCAACTCTGGACTTAAATACCTTATCTAATTTAAGTATCCGTACCTCTTTTTGGAGTTGATTGGAAATAAACGCGAATTTATATTTTCCAGAAAGACGCCTAAGAAGATTAGTGGAAAGGTTCTATACAGATTAGTCACAACCTACTGATTGTTCTTAACCCCACACATCTTATTTGAGCTTATAAGGGCATTTAAAAGAGTTCTTAATGTGATGAAATTAAAAAAAAGAGCTACGTACCCGTCTATCAGACGGATGTTCCTCAGTGCAGCAAAAAATGATGTTCTGCCTGAGGGTTAGTACATATGCATGTTGTACTTTCTATAACAAGTTAGGGGAATATATAAATTTCAGGAACACGAAGTTTTAGTTCATATATTTTTTTTCCTTCTCTCAATAGCATAACAAGCTAGCTAGGCGAAAAAGTTGTCAATGCCATTATAATCAATAAAATGAATGATTCTGTTTTTTATAACATTATTAAATTTCACAACGCAAATATGTAGATTCCTTGTTTACATTTGTTTTCTTTCAATACTTCACTGACAAACAAAAACAGTTATTCTGAGATATATTTTATCCATTAATTACTTTTTTGTACGTTTTAAATTTTGATCTTTATTTTAACACATGAAAGGGCCTTAAGTCAATCGCGGTTGAACAGCGGACCGCGTCTGAAAGTTAGCAGTTAGTAAATATATATCAAAATATTCAATATTGGTTATATATTTCTAATTTTCATTCGAAAACACATGCATATTAATTATTACACCATAAGCCTGTTATCTTGGTCTTACAATCAACCACAGTAAGTACTGATGTATCCAAAAATGAAAATATTAAATAAAAATAAATAAATATATTCAAGAATATTAATTCATCGAGGAAAATCCATAATAAATTTAAATATTTGTAAAAAAATGAATACATGTATAAGAATATACATGCATATATTATACATATATATTTATATATATATATATATTTATATATGTGTATATATATATATGTATATGTATATATATATGTATATGTATATATATATATGTATATGTATATATATATATATATATATATATATATATATATATATATACAGTATAATAAAATAAAAGTGAAGAAGTACTATAACCTACAATGCTGAAATAGGAAGAAATTGGAATCCACCAGACACAACAAATGCAGATACAAAAATGTCTTTGGACTAAACTGGGACCTGTTATGATTTCTAAAGCTGATGCTGAATTAGGCCAGCGATTAAGGGTTAGCAATGTTTTATGGATCGAACCTTCCCTGTCAGCAGAAATTTGCGACATAATAGGGAAAAAAGAAAGAAAAAAATGCAAGTGGAAAATTTAAGCCCAATACAACACGTGGATGATGAACCTGATAATATAGTTAAAATAAATTAAGAAAAGAGGATAATAATGAATCTCTCAATAAGATCAATAATAAAATATATATATATATATATAGAAAAAATTAAGATGAAAACTTACATGTAAAGTAAAAACTAGAAATCGAGAAATCAACCTTCTACTTTAAGATTCCACGTGAAATGACGTACAGGATTAAAACGACAACACAAGAAGGAAAAAACCGTGGTTCCACCTGGAAAGTTATTTTACAATTAAACTAACCACTAAAATATTTTAAATTAAACTAAACATAAGAAGTTTTAAATAAAATAATGGACAAAGTTAATAATAGTTAGTATCAAATAGAAATATATTGCAAAGTAAATTTACTTGGATGGTTTTATACTAAATAGTTATATTGCAACTAAAATAAGCGCTTATAAAATATTTTAAAATATTTTTTTTAAAAAAATAAACTGAATAAAAGAAATTTTAATTCAAATATTGAACTAAGATAAAATAGATTTGATTAGAAATAGAAATATATTTAAAAAAAAATTACTTGGATAATTGTATTCTAAAAAAAATATTGCAATATTTCACAAAATCACTATGTTTTAAAATGTTGTCAGTAACTAAACCATTGTTTATTTTTATAAAATTTAATATAATATTTTGAAATATTTATATATGTAAGTAACTTCCCCAGGAAGGCATTTTCGTAATGTTAAAATCAAATAAGTCTATTTTATGAAAAATATTGATTAATAGCAAATTATTCTTAACGTTTAATTGAAGATCCAAAAAGTTAGCTGACTCATTATTATAATATTTTTTTTAATAATTTTAAATAGTGGGGATAATAATTAAAGCTAGAAACAAAGTCTATTTTATTACTAAAAATAATTAAAACATCTAATGTATCTATAAAAGTAACAAGATTCATAACTAATACTTTCATTTTCATAAAAAATGCTTGTAAATATTTGCTAAGCAGTTGCTAGCTGGTCCACCTAGTGGTAATCCTTTAATTGGCTGCTAATGAGCGTTATTATGGAAAATATAAATTTCATTATCTTATTCACAAAAATATTTGTTATATGCTATTTTAAGAATCTTAAACATGTATTCTATATGTATGGTGTTATATAACTCTTAAAATCCATAGGTATAAATCGAAATATTTTTTTTTACCTTGCATATACTTAATGATGTCCATACACTTTTCTTAACTATAATAGAATTATCAATTATGTGTAATATAGATTGAAAAATATTTTGTAGCTTTTTGCCCGGATGTGTAATATAAGTTATAAAATCATTCGTAATAGTTCTAAAATTAACAGGATTTTTATGAAATTAAGGAGACAAGAAAATATGAGGGAATTTAATATCCAAAATGCGTAACTTTTTTATTTTATTTTTTTAAAGCAGTGGTTCGATCTTTTGCTTGAATTAGATTTTTTAAAAGCAGAATTATTATGAAAAAGTTTGCTTAGCATATTAGTATAAAGCCACTTGCAAATAATTACATAATTACCTGGTACTTTATCAACATAAACGATAATAAAGCTCTTTTGTAGGTCTGCAATTTGGTGCTTAATATTATAGTATGTTATATCACTCAATTTTATAGTTAATGTTCAATAATTCATTTAACACTTTGTATTTAAATTCTTTAAACGCTACAATAGGAAGACTGCATTTAATATCTAATTTCGTAATGAAGTTACTGATATCTTTAAAAAATTGATTTTTGATAGCATTGTTATTATTAGAGTTCATTAATCTAAAATTAGTATCTTTGGACATTATTTCTCCAAGAGTATTATTTTTAACAATATTTAAATTACCAGTTACCACATGTGCTTGTGATGATCATTTATAAAATCATGCATATATATATATATATATATATATATATATATATATATATATATAGATGGAGCTAAGGAAGTCCTTCTTCAGCCGTGCGGTCTAAAGCACAATTGTTTTTTTAAGTATCGCGCATTTTGAATTTCTGTCAATGTCTATCATTTCAGTAAAAAATATAGTGAAATCTTTTTACACGTAAATACTGAAGATATAATTCATAAATATTTTGTTAATATATGAGAAACCAAACAAAATTTTTAAAGCATGAAGTAATTCATAGGTTTAAAATTTTATTAATCGTAAAATCAAGTTTATTTGGAATAGTTTAGGTTACATATACATATAGTAAGAAAATAGTATTTACTATGCAATCTCAAAAACGATGGATTTGTGTAAATGTAAATACTCGAATTGTTAAAAGTTTACTGACATTTTTTTATAATCCTTCCATTAAAAATGCATTGAAGAGACCAATTCGTTCTACTGAGCAAATTTCATTTTGTTCTATTGGCTTTGAACTAATACAAATATTTGGAATTCTACTAGAAAATATTTCTATTTACTTACGAAAGTTTTATGTGTAGACACAGTTAAATATGCCATTATAAAATGCACATGTGTTTGTTTTTTTTTCATTTGAAAGTGCATGTTATTTCTCTGAAGTATAATTCAAAATATAATTCATTGTTGCTCAAAATAAAATTGCAGGAAAAGTCGTACTAAATTTTTTGTTAATGATATGTTCACGTCATTTAATTTCTACTTTCCATTAGATTTACATTCATTGATAGTAATAATATTTTTTGGATAAAGCGAATTGATTTTTGTTCGGTAATGTTAAACATATTTATTGATCTTCTCCAATACATAAGGTATCATGATTTGTTTCATTTTATTAAATGTAGAAGTGCAAGTTTCAATTGAACCACAATTACAGTAAATTAAATTTCCATTTCTGTGCTGTAGCAATTTTCTTATTTTCACACTTTACCGAGACTAATGTGTTTTAAACAAATTTATGTTCAATTCCATTTTTTAAAAGGATTAACTATGCATGCAATTTTAATAATTTTCATGTTACATTTTTTTAAGGTAAGATGGTATTCAGTGCTGTGAGACAAGATTTTAATAGGAAAATATATGCATTGTGAGAACTGAGGTGACGTGTGCAGGACTCTAGGACGATGATATTATATACATCATTTATACTAATCTGAAAGTTGTGGATTAATCGAGTCAGTAGGCTCTGCAAGTACAAGACCAAACATTCGCTTCAGTTCTAATATTTAATAAAATAATTCGCGTATTTTTCATATGAAAACAAATGTAATATATCTTGCACCATAAAATACATTAAAATTAGGTAGAATGGTGAAATAAACACTTAGAGCAGTGTTTCTCAAACTGTGCGGTGCGCACCTCTAATGGAGTGTGATAAACGTTCAAAGGAGGCGCGAGCATATTGAAAACTCGAAAACGAAATATTATTTTAACAATTATTAATTTATTGAACGTAAACAAACAAAATATATTCTGACAGAACAAGAAATAAATACACATTTCCACTGATATAATACACTTAAAAATACATCAGTACTGCGCAATGTTTTTTATAATTATTTTAACAATACTAAATTCAGACTAAGTTTAATAATGACTCTCTCCATGGGCTTATCATATAATAAATTATATGCAAAAATTAATGCATCTTGATAATTTATACAGTTTATAATTAGTCCCTTTAATGCCGACTAAAAATTACGCGATTAGCTCCCCAATGTCACAATTTAACGCGCATGCGTGTGTGTTTTGTGTATTGGGAGGGATAAAAAATGAATAGAAATAAAATCCAATCATCCCGCAAACACTGTCAAGATCATTTTATTGCATTCAAAAACCATCGAGAAATGTTATGGAAAGATGTGTACTGAAAAGTTCGTATTCCGGAAATACGTATATACACGCCCAGTGCCATTAAGGCACTGGCTGAGTGAAACGTTTATATAAGCCGATGGAACTTAAAAGGTTAGAGCTGTACTGTAGCTTTAGTTTCAATTTACAGTATTATTGAGTTCATTAAATTGTTATTGTATGGAGAGATGGCGCGATGAAAATTATGTTTCGATATTGGGTTGCAAATATTTGAGCAGCACTTTCTTAGATTTATGATAAGTATCTGGACTTTTCCCTTCAAACTAACTGTTATGGTATAAAATTTAGCGCAAGCCGAATTTATATAACAAGTATTAAGTAAATTTTCATAATAATTATTGCATCGAATCTTATTATTATTGAAAAATTATCTGAATTACCCAGATAATACACCTTCAAAGCACAAAGTCTCTGCGGGGCAAATTGCCTCTAGCTTCGTGTGAGAACTCTTAGCAATTAGAACAGCCTCAGATCATTACTTGTAAAAATATCGCTAATTCTAACGTCATCATTGCGCTCTTGAATTCTAGATCTTCACTTGATTTCATCAAAGAAAGAAAAATGGGGGTCACCCAAGAAATCAATTCTCTTCTATTCCCCATTCGTTCATTAGGGCAAATCGTGTACCCTCGAATCGATACTGGCCCATGTTGACATCAAAGGGACGAGATGGCCTATTCTCTTGGCAATAAAGACGTAACACTTGAGCCTGTAACTTCATCTACTACTGTCTCTGATGCCAATGCAGTCGCAAAACAAATTCGCAGCTTAAAGCCAAGAAAAAATATTTTCGCTGCCAGAATTAAACTATAGCCGAGAAATAACAGCAACAAAAACGAGACTAAGGACATACGGAAGTAAGGGCATGAAGACTCTGCCTTATGGTTCCAGATAATATCTAAAATACAGGCACTGACTAGGCACTAAACTGGATCGCAAACACCTTTTTATCTGTCCATCCATTGTTGGTGCCCTTTTTAAAATAGACAATGATGGCAGCATGGATATGTAATACTCGGAGCATGCCATGGAGGATCATGCCACGGCAGTTATTTACGCATTTAACAACATTTGAGTATATTTTGTTATTAAGGTATCCGACTACCCTAAAACCATGATTTTTTTTCAAAAATTGGCAAAATGTTTTATGATTTTATTTTATAGACCATTTTATTAACTTAATAACAATACCAAGTACTTTATTTTCCCTCCACTAGAACAGAAACTACAAGCGTTTTAGTAAAAGCAAATGCCATAACTTTACACAAGATGTCAAACTTTAAAATGCGTTTTACGCGAAACGTGTTTTTTTCGAAAAACTGAAACGGGGATCGCGATTGCTCAAAACGTTTTGAAAATAATTAGCTGAAATTTTTTGCTTATGTTCTGCATAACAGTAGAAGTGTTTTGATCTTCAGATTTAACAATAACTGTTTTATTTCAAAATTTGCAGCTCTTTATGTGAATATAGGCAATGTTTTTTTAAGCAATTTCGTATAATGACTTAGATAAAGTGCTCTAGTTTTTGTAAAAATTAAAATATTTCTTATCGTGAAGATCACTTCAAACAGGAATAACAAAGTAACACATCAAAATTGAAAAATTGAGAATTTGTTCATAAAATCTTTATAGAGAGCGGGCCCCGTTTATGTAATTCTTCGTACATATTTACTAGTTTTTTCCCATTTTAATAATAATAATTTTTTTCTTTTACCAATTTTAGGATTTTCTCCTTAAAATATACTATACAAATATAAAAATCACAAAAAGATCTAATTATTTCCTTTTTTTCAAAAAAAAAGTTGTCGCAAGTAGTCGGATACCTTAACACCTTTGCACTTTGTTATACACGACACTAACCCAACCTCCAAATCAATTTCAGTCGAAAGCAACTGATATATATTACAATTGTAATATTTGAATTTATATTATTAATGATCAGTAAATATGGCTGATAACGGGAAAAAAGTATTAAATTTTACAGAATATGTAAACGGAACAGTACAAATACAGATTGTTTGGAGGGAAAGCGTCGTGCTAGGTTTTAGTCAACATAATATTGTTTTCTTTCAAAATAAAAATTTCAGCTGCAATAAAGTACATTGTCACCGTATTACATAGAAACATTCATCAGGTTAACAATCAAGGAGACACGGAAAAATTTATAAGAAAATGTTTTATTTAACTCTCTAAGCGTTTCACACGTATAATTCCGTCATTGTAAAAATGCTTCGAAAATGCACCGCAGCTAAAAATTTGCCTTCAAGTAACATTCTCAAAGCGGTCGAGCCATACTTTTCTAAAATCCTTTCCCCATTTTAAAGGTTTAACATCTAGACAGATAATTAAGGACGGTGGTAGCCACACAGTAGTAAAATGATAGGAGGTTTTATGGCTTGCAGGGAACCCTGTGTTTTGACCCTGGAACAATCGTAAAAAAACGGGGAAAAATTTCTTCAGACCCCAGGAAGTGTTTGTTTGTTAGCTTCTCTATATTAAAAGTTTTGTAAAGTCTTAACGCATAAGTAAAATATGTTACAATTCCCTTTTGGTTTCATATTAATTTCAAACTGTAACAAGTTGGGACGTGTCAGGGAAATCTGCTATTTTATATAGTTAAACAAATTACCATATTAAATATATTCTTCGCTTCATTTTTCTTATTCTAATCAATGCTTTCAGTTTTTGAAACATGATTATTTCATTATAAGATGCCAAAAAAATTAATAAAACACCAAACACTTTAAAATTTGAAACCATTTCAACTTTCCAACCACTAAAAATGAATAAACTTAAATTTCATCAAATAATTTGAAACATTTTCTTACACTTTGATAGAAATAATAACGAAAAAAAATCTAATTAAGATCTATTAGTTCTTTTTTTTATTTCAAAGCCCAAGTGTTCAGGGAAGTTTACGTACAATACCTAAATATTTATTGTTAAAATACACCGAATTATATTTGACTTTTAAGTGCTTGAACTTCAGTTAACATCAAAGACAACATGAATGAAGATATTTCCCCATTTTTTTTATAACTTGAATGTTTGAATAAATGGTAATCAAAAATATACGGAAACATATTTACAGTAGACATTTATGCATATAAATAAACATAAAAATCAATTTTAAATTCGAGTTATTCAAAAACATTCGAATTATTATTCAAAAAACTATTTATGCAAAATTCCTCAACATTTATCTAACTGAAAAAGTAATTAAAATCTGGATATTTTTTGAAATCTTGACCGTATAAAGCTAAAAAATTTATTTTAAAAATTCCATTTGAATTTTCGAAAAAAAAATTATTTACCATAAGTTCTAGCAATTCTTTGAGTATAATATAAATTTCAAATTTCTTTATACAGCTCCTTTAGTATTTTTTAATGTATTTAGAAAATTTAATACAATTCGGTTGAAAAATGCATGTTAAGAGCAAAAAATATCCTAAAAAAATTGATGAATATACAATAAAGTTTTGCATAGACGCAAAACTGAGAAGCCAAACCGTACGAATAAAAAATTTTGAGTATATCTGAAGTAGTTTTCGAAATATTTATTTTAAAGTTCAGAAATTTTGTGTGCGTTATGTTATACTTAATAATAATTAAATGGTTAAAATAATATGTTAATAAAGGTCTTGTAATCGTTTGACGACGTATTCATATACTACTAAAAATTATAATGGTCATTGATGTGAATGTCAAGAATTTTATGTAATTTTAAATTCAGACATAAATATATTGATGTAGAAAATATAAAACGACCATCTAAAATACATGAAAAATGCAGTCTGCTATAAAATCATCTTTACAAAAAAAATACGGCATTTTCACTTACACCCTGACTAAGCAGAGCCAGCTTAGTCAGGGGTGATCTAGTAAAATAGAGAGGGACCCGCGGTTTTCATGGAGGCAGCTCTAGCTTTTAACGTTCTCAGGAAAAAATATATATATAATTACATATATAAAAATAAGTCTTGTAATTTTTCATAGGTTTTTATAACAACGAATTGTGGAATTTGCTTCCAAAACATTATTGTGTTTGACAATATCTAAGTTAACCAACCCTACTTTAGATAGATTTGTACTACTTTTTTGTAACCGTATTCCTTTTAAAATTTATTCGTTAAGCCAAAATACACCTTTTGCTCTCTTAAATGTAATGTAAACTATAACGGTTAATTTTAACTTATGGAACTTGTGAAATGTTCATAATTAACCAATTCCGTCTAAACGGTTTACATGTAAAAAAATTGGACTAGCTGATTCATTAAGGAATTATGAAAGATTCCAACATTAAGTTTTATTTTTCACCGAATAGGGTCGAGTGGTAGTGTATCTTCCTTCCACAGCACAGGTCTTGGGTTCTATTAACCTTCTGTACAAGGTCGACTCTGTCTTTCACCCACGCTACACTGGGTCTCGATAAATGAGAACCAAGCTTGTTTGGGGTCTTAAACACTGAAAGTTTCTCTTAAGACAGATCACCAAATCGGGACTTATGTTCTTGCACGTCAGCGCCCAATGGCCATGTATATTGGGATGAGCATAGTAGTTCCTGGCCCTCATTAATTGTTGTGCCACTGTGTTTGCGTTTTAAGTTTGAGAATTGCCTCACTTTGGGGATAACCCTTAGATAAACATGTATTTCCACTCGTTTGCAATTAAACATTTTTCTTTCAATTACGTTTATTTCAGAAGGTACTTTGATTTTTCAAATGCATTTGCTTAATAACATGTATATTTGTGTATTATACTGAATTTTTGATCTATTCAAAATTACTTGTTTTTTGCTCCTCTAAAAGCTTTTGGAATTTTAGAACTGTTCTGGCAATCCATTTAATTTTTATAGTAGCATATTTAAAAATGATAAAGACATTTTTATAACTGTGAGTTTTTATGCCTCGTTTATAAATATGAAAAATTGCTTTCAACTACAATTTTTAAAATGTACTGAAATAAGTGGAAGAATAGGATAATTACATATTATGAATATTTTTGACAGCAGTAAGATATATTTATATTTCAGTTTCTTTACAATTTGAATAGAAGTTGTAAGCCATTTTGCGAATAGTTTGATATTGAATGTAAATTAATAGGCTTTTTAACAGTGAAGTGTTTTATGTTGATACCCGCACACACTAAAATAAGGCTCATCTGCAGTTATAAAATCCGCTTCAGTGATATTTAAATTTTTCTAAAATAGTCTACATGTACGAAAACATTCTTTCAAAACCATACACCACATTTCATACTATATCTTCCCTACAGCAGGCAACATTTGTGTATACTCAAAAATATTAATTCGGGATACATTTCCAAATGTTAAATTGTTTTAATAATTTGGTATTGATTCATTGTGGAACTGCCGGTTAACTTCACTGAACAAAATTGTTTTAAGTGTACTGTTCGGAAAGACAAAATTAATTGGGGAGAATTTTTTTAACAATAGACATTGTAATGACTGATTTGTGTGAAAATGTAGTTATCAATGTGTTAAAATTTTTCTTGTAATAAAAGAAACAGAAAGATAGAAAATTAAACTTGAGTAGAAAATGGTTAGAAATACCGTCATGCGCATTTCAAGAAGTATATCCCCCATTAAAATTAAAAAAATATTGACTGAATGTGTGTTGTGTCCATCACAAATGCCGATGCATAAAAGATATTTTTATTTAATACAAGAAGTTCGAAAAGGAGAGAACTAGGAATGAAAATTTAGATTCTTTCTAAAAAATATTCAGTTAACATAAAAATATCATTTATCTGATTTACATTTAAATCAATTAAAAGTATTGGAATCCGTTTTATGTTATTTTAAATTAAAAATATAATTGCATATAGAAAGATCGGTTTTATTTCACAAATATATGCATCATATGTACATATATCACAGTATGCACCATTTTTTATCTTATTGTTTAAAAAAAGAGAGGAGATAGGACTTTTTTTTAGTCTTTTTACTTCATTACTTTTTTTAAAAAACAGGAAAGTGAGCGCGTTTTCTTACTCTCATATTCAAAAATGAATACAGCATGCTTTTTTCTGGTTCAAATCGCAATACCATAATAATTTTTTTAATTTTAAAAAAATGACAGAGAAATAAGTTTTGTTTGAAGAAAATATAACTATTTTTCAACTTCTAAGATGCCATTTATTTCATATTTTTTCCCCTTCATTTTGTTTTAATTTTACTGTGACTGAACCTATCGGGAAAATGACAGATTAGAACTACAATTTCCATATAAGATTGCCCAAGGCAACTTAACAGCTAGCTGTAAGCGATTGCTATTTTGGTTCTCACTGAACAAAGAGGCCGCACTAAGTCATAAAATTGTCCCCGTACGACCTCCCAAGTTTTAAAAGAAGGAAAGGAATGAAGTATGTTGCATTTTTAAGGAAATAGCAAAATAAGAATAAAATGCTTTCGGAATAACTTTTCATGAGGAACCAAACCACCTGGAGTGTTAATGTGTCTCGAAGTGTGGTCCACTGTCTCTAAAATCAATATCAAAACGAAGCATCTGTTTCCTCAGAGGACATGTTCCAGGCCTACCACGAGCTACAACACCTTCAGGAGACCGTTTTATCGCTCTTTCGGCCCGAAGGAGAAGGATTTCTGTGTTGCAACTTTTTGCAGACCTTTCTGTAGCATCAGGGAGAAGAATATCAGCTACTACAGTGTGAATCTGTCTTCACAATTCAGGTTTCTATGCAAGACGACCAGTTGTGTTCGTACTCCTCTACAGACGTCAGAGAAGGGTCCACTTATCTTGGGCAAGAGAATATGTTTCCTGGACCAGACAGCAATGGGCTTCTGTACTCTTTACAGACGAGTCCAGATTCACACTGGATAGCGATTCAGGGCGTCTGCTAATCTGGAGGGAACAAAACACCAGATATCATCAATCCAACACTGTTGGAAGACACAGTTACGGAGGGGGTGGAATAATGGTTTGGGCAGGGATCTCACTCGGTGGTCACACTGACTTGCTTGTGTTCCAGGGAGGAACTCTGACTGGTGTGAGTTATTGGGATAAAATCCTCTATCCATATTGCACTCGTATCCTGGTGCAACGTGCAATGACTTCATTCTGATGGATGATAATGCAAAACCTCACCGAGCTGTAATTGTAGAGAAATATTTTAAGGGTATTGGTTTGGAGCGAATGGAATGGATATCTCAATCTCCAGACTTAAATACGACAGAGCATCTTTAGGGCTATCTTAATAGACAGGTTTGCTGCTTTAAGTCCTCCTCCAAGGTCTTTAGAAGAGATGGAACAAAGCTTACTCTGTATCTGTTCTTCGCTTCTCATTTCTTTAATTCACAGCATGGAAATTAGATACCGCCAATGTATTCAAGCTCGGGGGGGAGGACATATCCTTTATTAAAACCCATTTTTTTATGTTTCTATGACATTTTACCACATAAAACTGCGACTATTATTTTTTTCTAAGAAAAGGCTTTTCCAGCGAGATTGCATTTTTTTGTTGTAAGTCATTTCTTAAATTTTTTTATGAATTTTCTATCTTGCAGTCAATGATATTTATTCATTTGCAAATAGCGCTAAAAAAACCATTTGTTCCTGAAACTTTTGGAGACCAGTGTATATGAAACATTTTATTAATTCAGATAAAAATACGATAATTACGCTTGAATTACTGTTAATTATTTACTTAAACGAGTATTTTCTCATTGAATTTTTTTAAATATATCGTTTTCTAATTCATCGGAAATTTCGGAGCAAGTGAATGACTGAATGAATATTAACGTCGCCTTATTCAGCTACACGAGGGCTTTTGGTGACGAACCTCGTCATTTTGAACCATATTTAAGTGACGAGGATGACACCTGAGGTGACATCCCCCTCTCCTAACTACCACGCCACACCAACGGGAGGACGTTTCAACTCTCGACAGATTTAACGTGCATCGCTTCCCTACACGGAGGGTCTTTAGTGGTACAGGGCTAGAACTCATGACAAGCCAGCCACGATCCGATACCTTGACCACTTGACTACCGCGCCCCGGAAATTTCGGAGCAAAACAAAATACTTTATATTGAGCTTTACAGTAAGTGCTACAGCTGAAGTGTCAACATTCAATCTCTCTTGATTTATCATTTATCCAAAAATCATTATCAACTGAAAAAACTCTTTTTATTCCTACATTAGCACCAGGTAATGTAGGAATGTCCTCCAGGTAATGTCCTCTCCATCACAACGTAAATTCAACAATAATGACTAAATTATCATATGGGAAGTGTTCCTTTTTGAAATGGTTATGCATTTCCACCCATCTTTTATCAATTTCAGCATGGTGATTAACAAATTGTTCCAATTTATTAGAAATAAACTATACATTCGGTTTTCTAATTTCTTCAAATAGACAATAGTCATCGATTTTAATGTCATATATCTTTCGATAAAAACTCAACGCAATTTTCTATATCTGCCCGATTTACTTGTGATGAAGTCGACAAACACCATAGAAAACTGTTATTTCCTGTGATATTTGTTTCAGACCATTCTTCGACATATTGGAAACATGTTGGGTTCATCTCTGAATAGAGATTAACCGATCAATTTCAAAATACTGAAAAGGAAGACAACAAGAACACTTTTCGAGGAAGGATAGAGCCTATAAAAGCAGGAATGTTCCCCTAAAGGAGGACAGTTAGTCACCTTATTTATATACAGATCTTTTCATCACATATATAGTAAAATTTTGCTTTCAATAATTCTACGTTTTTCCCGACGTAGCAATAAGCGATAATTCATTTTACAAGTATTATCAATCGTTTTAATTTGAATTGAATATTTAACGCTAAGAATGAGCCATATTTAAATGGATATTTCTTTTCACATAAATTTCGAAAGTGACTCCCTAGAATAATTCAGCAGATTCATTTTATAATAAAAAATTGATAGAAAGAGATAGAGCATTAAATAAAAATGCGTGAAGCATAGAGAGGATAGACAAAACGATTGAACTGCATTTCATAACTTCTTAGACATGTGGGGAGCACCACTGAAAATTGCTGCAAGTGTCACATGGGGCATATATTACCGACCCCTGATTTATCTTAATCAACAAATACATAACAATTGACATTTTAAAATTTATTAAATACTGACACTGTAACAATAAAATTATTTTGGCAAAACAGGAAAAGCAAACAATATTACTCAGTAAACACATATTCTGCAGATTACTACACACACTGCATTTAAATTCTGCTCTCCGCACTTGTACTGTTTTCACTGAAATACATAGTGTTTTTTTAAATATTGCAGAGTTTTTAGAGTTTTTTTTTTAGTTTAGTTTACTAACCAGAGATTTTCGTATATAAAGGGTGTTTTTTTAGAGGTTGAAACTTTAAATTGCAATAAAACAATGTAATATTCGATTGACATGATTTTTTTTTATTCGAAAGATAATTTTGTGGCATTACATTTTAAATATAATTTCTGGCATATGACTGCCACGGCTGGCTCGGATGTAGTCCAATCTGGACGTCCAATTTTCGATGACTTTTTCCAACATTTGTGGCCGTATATCGGCAATAACACGGCGAATGTTGTCTTTCAAATGGTCAAGGGTTTGTGGCTTATCCTCATAGACCAATGACTTTACATAGCCCCACAAAAAATAGTCTAGTGGTGTTAAATGACAAGATCGTGGAGGCCAATTCACAGGTCCAAAACGTGAAATTAGGCGGTCACCAAACGTGTCTTTCAATAAATCGATTGTGGCACGAGCTGTGTGACATGTTGCGCCGTCTTGTTGGAACCACAGCTCCTGGACATCATGATTGTTCAATGCAGGAATAAAAAGTTAGTAATCATGACTCTATACCGATCACCATTGACTGTAACTTTGTGGCCTTCATCGTTTTTGAAGAAGTACGGACCAATGATTCCACCAGCCCATAAAGCGCACCAAACAGTCAGTTTTTCTGGATGTAACGGTGTTTCGACATACACTTGTGGATTAGCTTCACTCCAAATGCGGCAGTTTAGTTTGTTGACGTAGCCATTCAACCAGAAGCGCGCTTCATCGCTAAACAAAATTCGCTTTTGAAAATCGGGATCAACGGCAATCTCGTTTTGGGCCCATTCGACGAATCCACGTCTTGCTTGATGATCGTTGTGATGAATTGCCAAACCAAACTGAGAATAAATCACTTGCCAGCTGTTAAATCGGTCGCCATCTTGGAAAGTAATGCCAACTTAAACTTCTATACCTGAAAAAAACACACTTTAAATACGGCTCTGTGACTTTAAACCAGTGATTCTCAACCACTGTGCCACCATTTTTTTTTAAAATTACAGTAGAACGTCGTTTATCTGAATCAAGTGGACCAGACACCGTTCGGATAACGAAAACCGAATGCAATCCATGCAGTATATGAAACCGGACACTATACGAATACTGAAAATCCTCACAGAGACGGGAGACGTGCTTGAAGAAAAAGCAAAATAGGTGCAAAATGTTGCAATTTTACATTTATTGTGAAAAATAATCACTTATTTTTCGCTGTACAAACCATTGTACACCTTCGGCTTTCACTGCAAGTTCTCTCATTTCGTTGAGCAGCAGTCGGTCCGGATAAAAAACGTTCGGATAAACGACGTTCTACTGTAATAAATATACTCTGAGAAAAAATGAAATCCTGAATCGAATCATTCGGTTATTTTGCAGTAATAAATTAATGGCATACTTAACTTATTTTTTCGTGGATAGATGGATATAAAAAGAGGTTGATTAGATTCGTAATCCATTTGTGTACGAATATATTTGTATACGAACTAACTTTAGATGAAAAGGAAAACTCTCTAATTTCGCTGTGTAAAAACCGTGATTTAATTTCAAAGCATTCGGAAGAGTCGATGAAACCATTTTATATTAAAA
This sequence comes from Trichonephila clavipes, assembly GCA_019973935.1. NCBI lineage: Eukaryota > Metazoa > Arthropoda > Arachnida > Araneae > Nephilidae > Trichonephila > Trichonephila clavipes. The sequence goes on from BMAU01015730.1 coordinate 61,833, forward strand.
GTAGTGGTGATTATCTCATAATAGCCGACCAAGCTTTCAAAATATTCTTACAATGTTCTACATGTTATTTGAGTGAATTCGAATTTTCGGCACTAACAAATATAAAGATAAAAAATATCGAGACTTTTAAATGTAGATGACGAAATGACAGCAGAAAAATCATTTTTATGTCCCTGTATAAATGATATCAAAAATTATGAACTTCAAATTTCGGATTAAATGTATTCTTATAACATATACATTTTAATTTGTAAATTATTATTTTTATTAATTAATTAACATTTTGTTAGCATAGTCGTACATATTATTATTTTAACATCCAAATTACTATCATAAACTATTTTTCATAGTACATTACACAGATTGTGACATAACTTTATCGGTATTTCCACTAATTGTCCTCTTGGGATTTCTTTGGGGCCTGAATGAGGATTCTTTCCAACAAACCCAAGAAGAGAGCGTGTTTATGCAAATTAGGAATCATATATATTGGAAGGTTAGCATTCGCGAGGATCGCTAAGTGAAGTGAGATAAAGTGTAGAAGAGGAGTCTTCATTCTGGGAGTTGACCTAACAGTGCCGGTGTAGATAAGTCAAAAGTAGTTCCGAGACCAGCGGAGCATTGCCTAAGCCAGATCCAGCCTGATTAAAGGTTTAATTGACGTTTTACAGACCGTAGCTGTTTACCCAGAAAATAGCGGTAAGCTAGTTCATTGAAATTTTTAGGATAAGGCGGACACTATTAAGTTAGGAATTAATATATAAATATAGATTCAGTTGTTAATTGCGCTAACTATCAGTAATACGTTTTGCGTTGTTTCACTCTTGATCAATATCCCCCTAGACTAGTATTGCTGTTGTATTATATATATATATATATAATATATATATATATATAATATATATATATAATATATAATATATATAATATATATATATAATATATAATATATATAATATATAATATATAAATTATAAGATAAGAAAAACTGATTTTATTATGACTGAGTTTAGTGGTGCATCATTCATTCCGTTAGGTGTAGGTCGCGTGGATAGGGGAGAGAGGGTATCTCTAACGGAGGAGATACCACATTTGCGCCCAACTAGGATTAATAATGGGCAGTTAAGTTTCCTTAACCCCAAGGTATGAGGTGCAAACGGATTCAGGGTTTTGCCTGAACTTTTTTTTTCTGTGTCAGAAAACGTAGAGGAATCTTAGTAGGGCATTTAGAACTAGGTGCGGTTTTATGGGATACCAGTAATTTTTCATGTGCGTCTTTAAAAAGTCATCTCATAGGTAGAGCAAATGATTGGTACTAAATTTTAGGGTCTTCGTTAGTGCAGATGACGACCACGGACATCGCTCAATTGAAATGGGCGTTGACCGAAAATTTTCCGGTACTGCGGAATAGGACGGTTTTAGAAGTTAAATTTTACTCGGCGCATCTGTGTAGGGGTCTAGAGCAGACGCACTTTATTTACGATTTGTTGACAGTCCATAAAAACTCGGACTTAAAATGTCCGAAGAGGCTTTAGTGGAGCATATATTTGCTCGTCTCGAAACTCAGGTCCAAGATTATGTAGAGGTTCGAAACCCGACTACTACGGCTAAGTTATTGCAAGTGTTGTCGAAGTTAGAGGAAAGGTATTTATGCAAGGAAATGTAGGGTTCGAGAAGTAATGAGAATATGGGAAGATAACATGGGGATGGGCGTCGGATATCTAACGACGGCAGAAGACAAAGAAAATGGAGTAGTACATGGACCAAATAATAGAAGGATCAGTTATAGAGGTAATTACGAGAATGGTCGTCACGTCAGAGGAACCAAGGATTCGAGAGCAGAAATAGATTTGGCAGGACTAATCAAAGATTTAATACTAATAAGGGAAATATCTGTCTAGAATTAGGGGTCCGAGAAAAAAATTGTAGTCGGGGGCGAAGACATGGTGGTCGATTAAATATTTTGAAAGTTTAATATGATCAATCACAATCGGTATAGGATATTCTGATTACACGTTCGGCTATATGCATGCCTTCAGTGGAACTTGTGTATGTTCCTATTTTGTTGAAAGAAACATTCACGAAAGACACTATGGGATACTGGCTAGGAAAAGTCATTTATATCTGAAGATATTTATAATAAGTATTTTTTTATAAACAAGTGCATAAATCATGTGCTCAGGTGGTCACGGCACAAGGAGCCAAATGTCGAAATATAGGGGTAGTAGAGTTAGTTGCAAGTAAGAATACGAGAATCTAGAAAACCCTGGCGGATTTTGACACTTGCATTATGGGTGTGGATTTCATTAGTGGATCCAAAATTGTATTGGATTTTGATAAGAAATGGTTGGCAATTCCAGATTGGCAGGTTGAAAGGATCATTCCATCAATTGTTGAGGGGAATTTGAGTATTGATATCTCATAGATGAAGTTAAATGTAGTGACAAATGTTTCGTCTAAAAATTCGGTTGAAAGTATAATAGGAAAAAATGTTGCTTGTGCAGTAATTAGAGATTTGGTACTTTCGTCTCGGGAGCAATTAATCGAAGAGGACAGAAGGGACCCAGAGTTAGGTCATATATATATAGATACTATGAAACCCCAGAGGATAGCTCTGTTAGTGCGACAATCTGTGAGAACTGGTCTCGTGAATTTCGATTAGTTGAAGGGTTGTTATTTTGTGCGAAACATGAAACTGCTCTAGGAGAAACGAGAGTATATATTGCGCAATCATTGCGAGGAGAGATAATGCGTGAATTTCACGACAAATCCAAAGCTTGTCACTTAGGACAAAGAAAACGTACATTAAAATCCGTCATGTTTGTTATTTCCCCTATATGAGAAAATACATCAACCAATATGTTTTAACATGCCCTGTATGCCAGACCGTTAATTATAAAAACTATGATGGGCTCATCGCGTTTTATATTAAAAACTCCTCTTGAGTTCTTTGGGGCCTAAAAAGGCAAAGTCTTTCTAACCAAATCCAGTTGCGAAGCGTGAGTATGAAAATTAGAAACATTTTAAATAGCAGAAGTTTATTGTAAGTGAATGACCTTTTGGGAAGTGATTATGTCGGTCTGAGTTTAAGCACGTAAACTGAAGTCAGAGAAGTAAGCCGTCATTGAGTGTGAAGTTATCCTTGAAATAGTGATCAAGTCAAGGTGGATAACATTCCTCACTAGATAAACAAACGATACTTAGAATCCGAAAGGATTATTATTAACCAAGTAATTAAGGTAGGATAATTCTGTAATGTATTAGGAACTGGGTATAAGTTGAGATTAGGAATAGGCGGGAATATAGTGGTTAAAGTCACGCTTATTTGGTAATACGTATTGTTTATTTTCTCGCCTCAGATCCGCTAAGTTAAAATATAAATATTATCATTGTTAGTGTTTAAGTTAAGATCTCAATAAAGATATATGGAGATCATGACAACGCCTGGTTCATCATTCACTCCCACACCTCTAGGTCATGAAGATAACTTAGAAGTAAAGCATCACCCACGAGCGAATACCATACAATGGCGTCCATCCCGGTTTAATTTCCCTCACCACGAGGTAGGAGGTGCAGCAGGGTTAAGAGGTTTGCAAGAGGTATATTTTTCTGGGTCCGAGAATGTGGAGGGTTTAATGGAGGACATCAATAATCAGGATAAACTACTAGAGATGCCAAATGATATATTTTGTGCGTATTTGAAAGGTCATCTCATTGGAAGGACTCGCGACGGGTATAAAATATTTGGGTCAGAATTAGTGCAGAACATAGCCATGGACTTCGCACAATTGAAGGCAACATTGACAGAAAATTCCCTCGTTGTCCGTGTCAGAAAGGATTTAGAGAGTAAGTAGTATGCGTCCCAACAGAACAGGGATCAGGATACGACAGATTATTATCAACTCAAAGTACATAAAAACTGGGACTTAGTATGCCCGAAGAAGCTTTAGTGGACCATATTTTTGTTCACCTCGAAACACAGGTCCTAGATTACGCTGAGGTTAGAAACCCAAAAACAACAGCTCAGTTGTTAGAGGTCTTAGCGAAATTCAAAGAAAGATATTCGTGCAAGAAAATGTAGGACTTGAGGAATAGTGGTAATGTTGAGCGACGAGATTGAAATGAGAGTAGGAGGTCTAATAATGACGATAGACAAAGGAGTTGGAGAAATTCGGAAGTTTTACATTGACCGAGTAATGGCAGAAATAATTATAGGGGTAGTTATGAGTCTGGTCGTCACTGAAATCAGTAGTTCGAAAGAAGGAATGGACTGAATAGGGATGATTGAAGATTTGATAGAGGAATAGAGCTCAAAGTGAAAATTTTAATCGAGGGTACTGTAGAAATAGGAATTCGAGTACAGATTTTAGGAGAGATAAACAAAGGCAAGGGGATCGATTAAATGTTTTGAAGGTAAAAGATGATCAAATTGATTAGTCGCAGTTGGTAAAAGATGTACCAATTAAATTATCTCCTATATGCATGCCTCCGGTGGAACTTCCATATGTTCCCATTTTGTTAAACGAAACTTTTACGAATACTTTGTGGGATACAAAGAAATAATTTATAACAGAGGATATATATAAGAAGTATTTTTTCATAAGCAAGTGAAAAAATCGGGAGCTCAAGTGATCATGGCACAGGGAGCTAGCTACATGTCAGAATGTTGGTATAATTGAATTGAATGTGCGGATCAGAGAAATTGTGAAAGCATGGATGTTCCACGTGTTGGCAGATTTAGATTACCCATGTATTATTGTTTTGACTTCATTAGTGGATCGATGATTGTTTTAGATTTTGATCGGAAAGCGTTGGCATTCCCGGATTCACAGGTTGAAAAGTTCTTACAACGATTGAAGAAGGAAATGTGGAAATAGATTCTTACTAAAACAGGACTGGAAGAAAGTCAGAAAAAGGAGTTGCAGAATTTATTCAATAGTTTTAAAGGATTGTTCTCAGAAAAACCGGGGCTCACACATGTTTTGTATCATGAGAGTGATACGGGGGATCAGTTACCAGCTGTTTCTTGGTCATATCGTTATGACGGGGTTAAGCAAAGTATTTTAGACTACCATATAGAGAAAATGTTGAAAGATGTGACCATAATACCGTTTCAATCTCCGTACGCGTTGCCGGTTGTGTTGTGTAGAAAAAATAATGGGTTACCACCAGATAATCCGAAAGCATATCGTTTTGCCGTTGACTACAGAAAGCTGTGAATGCTATTACAAATTACTGACGATATCCCTTACCTTTAATTGATAATTTGATAAAGAATAGCCCCTATACGTGAATTATGTCAACCCTGGATCGGAGATCGGGGTACTTTCAACTCATGATAAACCATGGTGATATAGTTAAGATGGCCTTCGTGACGAAGAACGGTACGTACGCATTCGGGCATATGCCAATCGGGCTGTCAGGGGAGGCTCCCAACTTTCAGAAGGCGATAGACATTATTTTGAAACCGGTGATTGGGAGGTTTGTGAATGTTAATATGGATGACGTAATCATATTGTCTCTATCGTTCACTCACCATGTCGAACATTTAAGAGAGATTTTTAGATTATTACAGGAAGCAGGGTTAAAATTGAACAAAGAATAGTGTAAGTTTGGTTGTGATAAACTGAAATATTTAGGTTTGATAATTAGTAAGGATGGAATTACAACGGGCGAGACAAAGGTTCGAGCTATAGTTGAGATAAAACCCCGAAGAGTTCTAAAAGGTATCGAAATTCTTAGGAATGTTCCAGTGGTACTCGAAGTTTTTTAAGAATTATGCTGATCTATGCGAGCCTCTTTATGATTTGAAGAAGAAATCTAAAAAGTTTTGTTGGTCAGTAGAGGCACAGAGAATATTTAACACGGTTAAATGGCTGTAACGGAAGCGCCAGTTTTAAAATTACCCGATTTCGAAAAGCCATTTGAGTTGTTTACGATTGCCAGTTCAATAGGCACAGATTGCGGGTCTTAATAAAGAACATAGGCCAGTGGTATATGCTTGCTGAACGCTTAGTATTGCGGTGACAAACTATACTGTAACGGAAAGAGAGTGTTTAGCGGTAGTTTGGACTCTGAATAAATTCAGAACGTATTTATGTTCACTGCAAGTAAAAGTTATAACCGATTATGCTGCACTGACGCGTTTAACAAATGGTAAAAATTTGTCAAGTAGGATGATAAGGTGGGTTCTCAAATTAGCGGAATTTAATGTAGAATGGGAACACATCGTCCTGGAAATTAGAATGCGTTGGCTGACGTTTTATCGGAGAACCTGGTTGAAAGTATAATAGGAAGAAAAGTTAATTGTGCAATTATCAGGGATTTGGTACTTTCGTCGCGTGAACAGTTAATCGAACTAGCAAAGAAAGGGTGCGGAATATGTCATATCTATAGATAGCTGGAAAACCCCGAAGATAGCCCGGTTAATGCGACAATATGTGAGAACAGCTCTCGTAATTTTAAATTGATTGATGACTTGTTGTTTTATGCGAAATACACAACGACGCTAGGTGAAATGCGAGTATACATTCTAAAGTCTTTAAAAAATGAAAGAATGAGAGAATTTCACGGAAAGCCCATAGCAGGTCATTTAGGACGCTTTAAGACTTACCATAAAATAAGAGATGTTTATTATTTCCCGTATATGAGAAATTTTATTGAACAATATGTCTCTACATGCCACATGTGGCAGGTTAATAATTATAAAAACGCATTACCAGCTGGTTGCTTAATTCTGGTAATCTGAAATTATCCAAACGAGATACTAACGATAGATTTGTTAGGTCCGTATCCTGTGTCGCGAGAAAGACGTGACCGATATGTTTTAGTAATTGCAGATCATTTTAGCAAGCGGGCTGAAATCATACCCCTTAAAAGGACCTGGGCTCAAATGATAGCTGATAGTTTATTTCATAATTATATATCGCGTTATGGAGCTCCAGTAAAATTAATAAGTGGTAACGGTCCCCAATTTATATCCGATATATTTGAACATTTAAGTAACTGATTAGGCATAAGGCATGTGAAGATTGTTGAATATTTAGTTGTATATAAAGTTTAAATCAAAATTTGAAGGTCCTTTTAGAATATTAGAGGTAAAACAGAATAATTTTGTGGTTTGGAGATCAGGAAAAAGAATAACAATCAATGTAGATCAAGTTAAACTATATATATATATCATCATAGGAAAAGTGACGAGATGGAGATAAGAACCAGTAGTTCTGATAACAATAGTTCAAGCTATAAATCTATTAATTTTGAAGGTATGCAACCTAGATCAAATGGGTCGCAGTATAGTAGGTAAAATGGGTCAGGCGAAAGGCGTGAATAAGAGGAAAATGGAACAGGTCTCTCTCTCTTAAGAACGATCAGGGTGAGAGGCACACGAGTATTGCCTGTAATCGCCGACCACTTGCCATATCATCATCCGGCTCTTAAACAAAACCAAATAGACCAAAAAAGTGTAGAAAGGAGACTTTGGGATTTATAAGATCGTGACAATCTGGATCCGGAAGACCAAGGAAGGAGTGCAAGATGGAACCGAGATAGCAGGGTGCTAAACGAAAATTTTCGGTACATAATAACGATTTTCTCTCTTTTTAAAAGATACAGGGGAGATTAAACAGTAACCCCAAGTAACAGTGGTTACAACTGGCGACCAAAAAGAGGTGCAAAGGTGGAGTCCCGACTAGCCATTGAGAAGAGGACACAACAAGGAGGACCAGTTCGATCCAGAGGAAGCAGGGAGAAACAACAGTACAGACCCTACGCCGAGGAGCAAAGAAGGTCAAGCAGTAGGAATACCAGAAGCAGAAGTGGTCAACAGTAGCATTGTCAGGACAAGAAAGGAGGAGCGAACAGCACAATATCCCTCTCCCTGGAGGTCCTAGTAGGAGAAGTCAAATACAATACATCAATCAGGTTCTACGGTTTCATTATACATTTTTCCTACAGGAAGCCAGGAGAATTATTGCAAAACGAAAGTCATATTGGTTCTTTAATACTTTTTTTAAATATAAAACGCAAATGTTGACACTGTATTGGGTGCATTTTTCTATAAGATTGAAAAATAAACTTTAAATCTTGTAAAATTTTTCAAAATGTTTTCGAGGAGAAAACCAATGTATATGTACACCTGTTTACTGATTTGTACGACTTCGCTGAGATGTGATTATGATTTAGGTTGTTTATTTTAAGTGAAAAATGTTTGTAATTGTATAACATATATATTGTTGTATGGATTAATATTAAGGTACATCTCGTTTTGAGAACGTGGCGTAGACAGATTATTAAAAATAACACTAACAGCGCTACCCGATTAGAGGGGAATTTTATTCAGAAAACCAGATGAGGTATATATATGAAAAATTGTTGTCATTTAATAATTGTACAAAAAGTATGGAATTTATAATATGTAATTGTAGGGTGAGATATTTAAAGAGTTTTTCTTTCAGGATGGCTGACCATGATGATTGCAGAAAACCAGATGTATTTTATTAGGTCTGAATTGTAAGCCCTAAGTGCAGCCATGAACACACCTTGTACGGATGAAAAGTGACATAGTTCTTAGTATATTTAGAAATATAAGTTCGGTATGCCTATGGTCCTGATTTTTCAACAAGAAACTCTGTCTTTTTCCCGGACCTGTTACCCGAATAGGATACACATTAATAAATATTCTGATGAATCTGTACGGAACCTTTCCACTAATATTCTTAGGCGTCTTTTTGGGAATTATAAATTCGCGTATATTTCCAATAAACTCCAAAAGGTGAACGCGATATGCAAAGTAGATAGGGTATTTAAGTCAAGCGTTGTAAGCTAGCAGTCTCGATGAGGAAGTCTATTGAGCCAGTAACAGTAACCTCAGTCTTAGAGGATTCCAGGATATTAAGATAGCGCAGACGTAGTGCTTCTAATATACTGAAGAACGAGAAAGCTGATATACCAAGCGGTAATTATAATTTATTCTCGCTGAAAATAAGCGTTAGTTTAGTAAAATTAGTTAAAGTTAATGAAAGCTAATGATTCGAGTACGTGTATTTCTCCGACCTCCTATTTTGGTAGACCTTATATGATCTTGAGCATAATTATTAATTAATTTCATAATTCGTAATTTAATTTAATGTAAAAAGTAAATCCCTTTTATTTGACGTAACGTAGATATATTATATGTCATTAGAGGTTTTTTTAGACTTGCTATAATAAATACAAGTTATTATTATACAAAATGGCTCTTAGTGATTATTTGCCTCAAATTAATCTTGGTGTCCAGGGTAAGACCTAAGGGGGTCTTCACAATATGTAAAAGTGAATCATAGGTGATTAAATAATATAATTTATAATTTTGGCATAGTTGTTTGAATAAAATATTTGTGAATTTTGAGAGTTAGAATTTAAGACAAATATTGAAAGTTAAAATTTCAGAGGATTGTTTAAATTTCAAATTTCAGAGAAATGTTTAAAATTAAAATTACAGAGGGATGTTGAAAGTTAAACCTAAGAGGAATAAAATATAGACAAGTAATTTCTTAAGGGGCATTAAGACCCTCGAATAAATCACGTTTTGCTTCTTGGAGGGGTTATGACGTGTTCATTGCTTTTTTTACTAAAAACTCCTATTGGCTTCTTTGGGGGCGTAAAAGGCAAATCTTTCCAACCAAATCCAGAAGCAAAACGTGAATAGGCAATTTAGAAACCTTTAAAATAGCAGAAGTTTAAAGTAAGCGGATGACCTATTGGGAAGTGATTTTGCTAGTCTGGTTTAAGCGCGTGAACTGAAAGAAAAGAAGACGGCCGTCATTGAGTGTGAAGCTATCTGTGACAGAACGATCAAGTCAACGTGGATACAATTCCATGCGAGATAATAGATATTTAGGATCTGAGAGGATTGAGGTTAAACAAGAGATTAAGGTAGGATAATTCTACTATCTATTAGTTACATTGATATAAACAGAGATCAGGAATAGACGGGAAAGTTAAATATAGTGCTTAAGATCACGCTTATTTGATAATACGTATTGGGTGTTTTCTCACCTCAGATCCGCTAAGTTATAATATAAATATTATCATTGTTAGTGTATAAGTTGAAATATTAATAAAACATTTGAAGATCATGGCAACGCATGGTTTTTCATTCATTCTCTCACCTCTAAGTCACAAAGATAACTTAGAGTAAGGTATCACCCACGGGGGGGATAACTTACAACTCCTTAAAATTATTTAAAAGACTTTTCAATTCGTTCAACGTAACATTTTCAATAAGCATATAAACATAAAAAAAACGTAAGAATTTTCAAAAGTGTCCACAATTTTGACCTCCTCTAAATACAGAAATATTTTTATATACTCATATTTTCTTTATTTTAAAAACTATTAGATTTACATCGGTGTATAATGTGCACCCGTAAATATAGATTTTTTTGTTGTAATGGGATAGTTATTCTCCCTAGAAAAGGTAATTTAAATTTAAAGAAAAAAATAGAAAGTTATTGATCATATATTTTGAAACACTTATTTAGCGTATTTTCATTACTAAATGAAAACTGAAAAAATAAGAATACTTTTCGATTATCAAGTTAAATGATAGTGGGCTAGTTTAATATTAAATATGTTTTAAATAGAAATAATTCTTTAGCTATAAAGAAAACTAATATAAAATGAATTTTTACTAAACTTTCAGAAAATATCAATTTATGAAGCCATTATCAAGACAACAATGATAATTTGTTTACAAAAACACATTATAATCAATTTCTTCTTCGATTATTAATTATATAATTCTTTGTTGAGATATTAAGTATTTTAACGCATTGTTTTAATATTACTAACAAACTGAACTCCGCAAGCCCGACCAAAACCAACGAAAACTTAATCGATCCTGCTTAATCTGAAATAGCAAGCTAACACATCAGACCATATAAGTAAGTTTAATTTTACATTTTTATTATTTTTAATATCTGAAACTGATCTTAAAAATTACGATAAAAGAACCTGTAATAATTTTCTATTCAATTGTATATACTAATTTAAAATAAAAATAATTTATGTAATAAAATATTAAAGGTCTTAGTTTTGATAGTACTTGTCAATACTAAACAAAAAACTTAGAAATATATATTCCCATAGTTTTTCAGTTTATGAAAGTAGTTTTAGTTCAAGTATATGTTCGTTATCAGTAGTGTTTTTCAATAATCAGGATTCTTTAAGTAACTGTAAATAGATAATTTTCTGAATTCACCTTAAAAAATTTTAACCTTGAATTACCAAAAATTATTTTTCCTTTTACATACGATAAATCGTAAAAAATCGTACAATGTTATCTACGTAAAGCCTACATTTTATGAAATTTTTCCAGCAATTTATAAATCAAAAGAAATACAAATTTTATCACAATGATGTAAAAAAACATACTTTTATTAAACTTAAAACATTTTATATTCCTTAACATACATATTCTAAATATTATTATGTAAATTTAATGTCCTGCAGATAAAGTTCTCGAGACCATTTAAAACGCAAAGATAAAGTGTTAAGATTAATTGAAATGAAATAGAAAAAATCAAAAATCAAATGTAAAATTTTATCTATTTAAATATTCCAATTATATTGGAAGTAAGTTGTGTTTTTCATCTATTCTAGTACAATCTAAGAAACTTGGCATAAAAGTCCTTTAATCGTTAATTTTAAAATACCGAAACATAACCACCTTCAATGTGTGGCAATGCACTTTTTCTAGCGCTAGTACAATCTTTCGAAGTACTGCTGGAAATAATCTTTTTCAATCACACGTAAGACCTCTGCGATGTTACTTTTAGTCTCAGCTGATGATGCAAAATAACATTCCTGGAGATATTTTTTTAAATGATGAAAACAAAGCTTTCTGAAAGCTATAATTTCGACTAAAAAAGGAGGAGGGGGAGCAAGGTGCAGAATAACTTAAATATTACTTTGATTGAGAGTCTCCGTAATCATTTGGAACAGATGTGCAGGTTTGTTGTCCTGCAGAAAGTATCATTGTCCACTTTGCCACATCTGTGGCCGTTTACAACAAATTGACCCAATAAATATTTAGATAATGCTCCGCCTTTCAATACTATGCTCTCAAGAATAAATGATTAATGAACATTTCCATCAGAATAAAAAAAAAAACATGCATCATTAATTTGCTGCAATTCCCGACTTTATATAAACCGCTGATATTACACGTACGCTTTCGTACTGGACATCATACAATCACAATACACCTTACTTAGCATACACTGTAAATTTCATGAAATGTATTTAAATTTCAAGTTTAAATACCTATATTAATTAATAGAGTTTTAGATCCGTTAATTCATAAATGGAAAAAAAAAATTGTAACCTTTAGGTAATCACGCGTTGTAAATTTATTTATAAATTTCTTATTTTGGAGTGAAAATAAAATTAAAACTAAGAAAACAAAAGTAAAATTTTGAAAACGATAGACATTTAAACCAACAAGCAAATATAAGCTGCTTTTCTTTCACTGAATTAAAAGTTCCACTTACATTGGCAGTAATGTTTATTATAAAAAATACGTTGAAAAGTCGAAAATTCCAAGGACATATGGCATAAAAGATCTTACCTTGTATATTAAAATAACGACACACAATCACCTTCAACATAATCCTCTTTTGCAGTCAATCAGTTTTTATCTGCGTTCTTACAAACTCCTGAAGCACTGCTGGGAGGCATAATTTACAATCAATTATTAAGCCCCGATGCTGCTTTTTATTTAGTGAGTGAGTGAATATTAACGTCGCGCTGGTCAGCTACTCGATGCCTTCTTCGTTTAGACGATGGTTCAAAGCAACGTCATCGCTGATTGTTTTAACCCTTTTATTTACCGATGGTACTTATAAGTACCGATCTCTTTAAAATTATGTAGAACAACTTTTTTTACGAATGATCTGATGATACTTATAGCAGGAATATTTTTTTAAATCCACTCTTCAAGATATATAGCAGCACGGGTTCTATGACGAATATTTTAGCGGGAAATGCGAATATCTTTTTAGCAGAATTTGCGTTTTCAACTGCCAGCGATTTAAGCGGATTACGAAGATTGTCATTTTTGTTCCGAAAAAAATAGTTAATGTCAAAAGCCAAATGACTTATTTTTTGGTATATTAATGAAGACCTTAGAAAACTATTTGACCATTTATTGTGAACAGTGTATACAATTAATTTTGCAGCTGATTATCTTTAATTAATTAATTAGCTGTATTGGACTAAATTTCCCTAAGTTGAGTATTTTGTTTATGTATATCCCTTAATTTTCAATGTAGTGATTCAAAAAAATAATATTGCATGAGAAAAACTGCAGTAAATCGTAAGGCGATAGATAAAGGGTTAAACGATAGAAATAAATGAAAGATAAAGGGAGCTAAGTCTTGGTAATAGGCAAAGTGGGGAAGGGCTTTAGTATTTGTTTCGGTCAGAAATTCTTTGACTATTTGAGACCGTTGTGCACGTGCATTTTTCTAACGATCAGTACGAATGGATATCTCAGACGACGTGGAATATCTAGAAAAGGCTCTCATTGCACTGTTTGGACCTCAGAAATAAATTCTACATAAATATTTTTTTTAGCATTTAAAACTATAAATCAGCCATCCATTAACTGCAATTCTCCACTTCATACTTGGACTCAACCACACTACTCGTACATCTTAGTTCAGGACATTGTACAAAAAACGTATACCTTCCATGGCTTTTTTAATGTCTTTGAGGGAGTATTCATGAACTGCTGACAAAATTAAAGGTTACAGCGTTGTTCTTGAAACGCCATGCTTCTTACCGCACAAAACAAATATGTCTTGTCTCAGAACAAATTGTCTGATCGCGTAGTTTCGTGACGTGGATGAAAGCATCCTATACATGAAGATGGATAGCATAATGCATTTCAAACGGTTTTACTCTTTAACTACTATATGCTTTGTTTGTCACTGTGTGACCATAAACCCGAAATCTTTGGTTCCTACTTAAGGGAACCAGGACATGCTCGAAAGAGTAAAATGCCAAAATTAAGACCCTTTGTTTATGAGACATATATCATTTAAAATTTCCAATAGAGCTTAGATTTTTTTATGTCTATAATAAAGATAATTTAATTATTCTGTAGAACTACAAAAATAACTTTTTACTCCAAAAGTTTTTTTTTTACTACTTAATTTAAGTAATACATAATTTTTGAGAACTCTTAATATATACTTATGTTTAGGTACCATTTTTTAAAAAAGTATCCTTTTTATGCAAAAATATTTTTTACACATATATAAAACAATACATAAAAATACAGTGAAACCCTTTTTTAGTAAAATTTTAGTATAGTTTCTTTAAAAAAATTAGGAAACTTTGAAATTTGAAATTTTTTTATTTTTCTGCTTTTTTAATGCATAAAGCAATTTTTAAAAAATTAGGCACTATTTTAATAGAAAAAAATTAGGTTCACTATATGCATAGGCATCTTGTATAGAAGTATAAAAAATCAGGAATCATATAGTGCAATAGTTTTTTTTTAAAATGTACATAAATGCAAGAAAATATGCTTTTGAGAAAAAGTGAAAACACTAAAAAAACAATATTTTCACATATTATACACTTAATTAGTATTTCCTTGCCTATTTTTATATGACTAATAATAATCCTTAACCATTTTCTAGAGTTACAAAAGTAATTTTAAATTTATATGTTTTTTTTCCCTTTGTTTTAGTTAACATGAACATATAATTTTCGAGATTTTGTAATACATACTTTCATGTATAGGTACCATTTCTTACAAAAATATTCTTTTAATATACAAAAAAATTTACAAATATATATAAAGTAACATATTAAACATAATGAATCTGTTTTTTAACTAATTAATTGCATAATTTCTTAAAAATAATCATAAAACCTTAAAATTATGAAAATCTTAATTTTCTTTTTTACATATAAAATCAATTTTCAAAAAATTAGACACATACTAAAAGATATTTTGTTCACTGTATGCACATGTATCTTGTTTAGATATATAAAAGGTTTCAAACAATATGCTACAATAGTTTTTTAAAGTGTACCTAAATTTAAAAATATTAAACATTCGAGAAAAAATATAATAAAACTTAACAAAACAATTTCTTCTTACATTATAGATTTGATTAATATTTCCCTGCTTGGTATTCATTTTCTTCATCTAAATTCTGTTTATCCATTTTCCTTTTTAAAGAACTTCTATTATTTCTGGCTTCCAATGACACTTTATTTACTATACGTTCAGCCTCAAAAATTCGTTTGTTATCAATTATAAGTAAGGCACGTTCCGTGTTGTATCCTGGTTTAATGCCCAGAGCTTCAAAGACTTTTATCCTACTTACATATCCATCGTTAAAACAAATTACAGCATCCATAACTCCAAATTTCAAAGTTTCAATGCCAACAAAAACTGTTTTAGGAATTCGCTCCCAAATACATTTGTTAAAACTTTCATTGGAATTTTGTGTTCTTCCATGAAGGCACTTTTGCAATAAGTCCTTCTCTGTGAGATCCCGAAACACTTTTTTCACTTTCAATAAATTGACTCAGGCAAAGAATGCTTGTGGATATAAAATTCCTTCGTAACAATGCTGCGGTTATAACCGCACCAGCTATCCTCACCAAGAGGACACAAAGCGTGTTGAGGATTATCCTCAGTACTTAGTTTATGAAAATAAATAGCCCATATGGCTCTTTTCCTGTCCTCCACAGATGACAAATTTTTACGGATTGCTAGCCCATAATAATGTTGGATTGAGTTCACTTCTTTAAGCGTTAGCCGTCCACGTCCCGAAATATTTTTCCCATCTGATAGCTTAATGCCTTTGCTCATTTTTAGAATGTTTCTCACCCTTGTGCCCATACGCTTTTGCACATGGCCAACACATTCTAATTTTTCAATTTCTGTGTCGCCATATACTTTTGCTTCTTTTATAGTAAGAAATCCTTTTGAGTCCCCATCACCAAGATACTGCGTATAACATGCTTTTCGTGATGTTTCAGATCGCTGAAATATACTTAATACCCCGACATTCCATTCCCCACTGAATCCTTCGTAATTTTTAGCACAATTTTCACATTTTTTTTTTTTTACCCTTACATTTAGAACAATATTTTGTGAGAGCTTCAAAGTCGATAACCTTTTCGTTCTCAACAGAGACGTAGCACATACAACTCCATTCAATGAAGAATAGCCTCTTTTATGTCATGTGCCATCCACAGCGACATCTATATTTGAATTATTATCATTCGCTATGACTGCTTCGTGAACAGCTGCATTCATGGAGTCTTCACTAATTGTTTTTAAAACATTTAAAAACAAAGAATTATGGCGTTCAAACTTTGCAGGTGGTTGAGGCAAATTCATGAGCCCACAGAATATTCGAGCAGCAGCTCCACCTTTTCCAATAGCTCTCATTCCATATGTCAATCTTAGGTTAACATCATAACATTTATTTGATATTTTTGATATTTTGATATTTTTATTTGATATTTTTGTGCTCGTCGATTCTCCACAGTTGTGACAAATTATTTCCAAACTCACAGCTAAACCTCTACGACTTTTTAAATCTTCTCTCAGCTCAATTTTCTCTGAAGAACAGCAATATTTACGACATAAGAGATTTTTCATAAGGGAAGATAATAAATCCAGTTCAACGATTATGTTTACAGTTTGAGAATCAGAAAAATAGAAAAGAAAAATAAGCACTATTTTTTAGAACTAAAATTGAAAAATCGATTATTTGAAAGTATATGATGTCCCTGCTCTCTTAATAATATGTATACAAAATTCAATACACATATAACAATTCTTTTACCTTTCTAAATAAAAATTGCCACACATTATTTCTTTTGTTCATTTATTTCTTTTATTTGAGTCATTGTACAGAAAAAAACAACACACTCAAATTCATTTCTTCAATGTAATAAATTTTAAGGTATCCGTACACCTTCAAAACGTCATTTTCGTCAAATTTTTCGATTTTTTAATTTAAATGTTATTTGAAAATATGAACTTTTTTCTTTAAAATGGTGTTTAAATTTTGTTTCTATCTTATTTAGAACTTAAGTTATGGGGATTTGAGTTTCATTGGATAGCATCTTTTTGAACCCGGAAGTACAAGTCTGCATTGCGAAGTAGAAAAAATGTTTGTTGACATTTTTATTTTTCAAAGTATGGTTTAAATATGCAATAGTAAGAAATTTAAACTTTTTAAAATATGAATTTGAGTTTTCAGAATTATCAAGAATATAATTGGCAACAGGTTTTTATTTATATTTTTATCTAGAATCTGGCAAGAAAATAGAGTGCTTTACTGTTTGTTTACATTTGCTTATGATTGCGTAGCTCTTTATAAGCTTTTGTTTAATCCTTTTTTATAGCAGAAAATTTTAATTTTTGTCATTTAAAATGGGTAATGCTAAACGTAGAGTTAGTGCAAAGAGAAAACGCCAATTTCTAGTAAATGGATCTACCATTAAACATTCAAAAAATAGCAGCGCAACATCTACCAACGCCAGTTCTTCAAAAACTAAAATACCTGCTGCCTTTGATGAAGAAATAGCAGAATATCAACGTAAACCACTTACTGGTAACAGAATAATTGATATGGAAGTCCTTTTAAATTTGTTGTTACAACTTTGCTGTCCAAGATGTTTCGAAGAAGGTATCCTGCTTTCTGAGGATTCCACATATGGTTTGTGCTCAAATTTTGTTATCAGGTGTAAACATTGTGACTTTTACTCAGCGTTTTCTAGTTCAAAGAAAACTTTAAACTGTCCTGAAGTAAATACAAGATTTGTGTATGGTATGAGACAAATTGGGAAATGTTTTTCTGCTGGGTTTTAATTATGTGGTACGTTAAATTTATCCAGGCTCAGTAAATCTGCGTACACTAATCATGAGAATAAACTCATGTTAGTGAACTATCAATGCAAAAAGCAGCTTCTGAACTGTTAGTGCTACATCCCACTAAAAATAAAATTGTTGAATGTGGCATTTCAGTTGATGGAACGTGGCAGCATAGAGGTTACTCTTCCATGAATGGGTGTGTCGCAGCTTTGGCAGTTGACACTGGTAAAGTAGTAGACATTGAAAGAATGTCGTCATATTGTCCCACCTGCAGAAAGATTTCTAAAATGCCTTGAAGCATTGAGTCGGAAACTTTTGCAGCAGATCACGTGTGCCATAGCAATTTTCAATGTTCTGCGTTAAAAAATGGAAGCTGTTGGTGCTACGAGAATCTTCCAACGTTCTATTGTCAAACGAGGCCTTAAATATGCACATTATTATGGTGATGGGGACTCTAAGGGCTTTATCAGTGTCAAAGATACTTATGGGAAGGATAGTGTCACAAAATATGAATGCATTGGTCATGTTCAAAAGAGAGTAGGTGCGAGATTGCGCAAACTAAAGTCTAAAATTAAAAATATGTCTGGTAAAGGCAAACTCACCGACTATTTTATTGACCGATTGCAAAACTATTATGGGATTGCTTTTCGTAGCAATGTTGGAAACCTATCCGGTCTTCAGCAAAATGTTATTGCGGCTTTGTTTCATTGCACATCAAGTGTCGAGAAACCGATGCATGGGCAGTGTCCCATCGGAAGAGATAGTTGATGCTACTACCGGCGAGCACTGTCTGGTGGCAAAAAGCCAAACGAAAAATATAAAGGCTTATCAAATGAAGTACTAAACACGATTAAGCCTACATATTTGGAGTTGTGTACCAAAGAACTGCTTACTAAATGCCTGCATGGCAAAACACAAAATTCAAACGAGTGTTTAAATGGCGTTATATGGCAGAGAGTACCCAAGGAAGTTTTCGTGTGCCTCAAAATTTTAAAATCTGGTGCATTGGATGATGTGATCCAATTTAATGATGGATACAAGGGTTGTGTTGGAATTTTTAAAAAACTTAATATAACTCCTGGTTATTTTACTTTAAAAGCATACAAACATCTTGACATCAATAGAATTAACGACGCAGAACGACATTCAACACCAAATGTAATGCAGCGTAGAAAAATTTAAGAGCTACAAGGAAAAAAAATCAATGTTTTAGAGAGTAACGAATGTGTTATTTATAAATCAGGAGCATTTTAAGTATATCAAATTGTGTTTAATATTAAAATTGGCAGTTCAAAGTTTATTTCTGATTTATCTCAAAATGAATTTGTTTAACGTATTGACATCTGACAACGTAAATATCAGAAAAAGTTGTGAACCAAATTAGTTCAAATTTTATAAATATATTTGTTTTATAGATTTAAAGAACCCCTACTACTTTCATAATTATATAGTTGATATGTTTCTACTAACTAAGGTATATATCATGCTCGTAATAATTTTTTAAGGATTTTTCAATGTTCTTTTACTCGAAACTTGATAAAAATTGTAATAAATTGATTATCATCAGGAAAATAGTGCCAGCCCTAAAAAATGTTATAATGATCATCATCAAATTTACAGAAAAGGGATACTTTTGTTTACATTTGAGTTATGTGCGTTATTCTAATAATCAATTTAATTACTATTTACACTATGTTTTACTCCCTAAAAATTTTTTATGTACTACAAGTAACATATTAAATATATTTTTCATAGTTTTAAGTTATATTTCATCAGTAAAAAATATTTTAATAGCAAATATTACAGTTTTTTAAAAAAATTTTTTCGAAGGTGTACGGATGCCTTAAGAGAGTCGTCACGTATCCTTTTCGAAAGCTGCTGAAAAAGATTTAAAGCTCAAGGGTCAATTCGTGTTATTTGACCCTGATTCAAAATAAAGAGATATGCTTAGGAATTTGTGATTTATAATTTAAGATGCAGTTAAAAAACAACTTCAGAATTGGTTGGATCACGTGTACTCAACATTTTTTTCCTGTCCATAAATTACTATATCGTTATAAATGAATTATTTTGTTAATTTTCCATAAAAACATTAATTTAATATATTCTATAATCTCTCATCTAGATTCACTTCGTTATACTAAAATTTTAAAATGTTTTTTTTTTGCGAATAAATTTTACTTTTTCTTATTATTAATATGATTTCGAATTACCTAAAAAAAATAAAAGAAATAGAAAACCTGCACATTTCTTAATCTACAGAATTTTAAGGAAAATAACCAAAGGTTATAACATAACGTTATTTAAACATAAAGCCTATTAGAAATACTCAATCTTCAAGTAACCACAAAGAGCATCTTTAAAAAAATTTGAGAATATTTTATGTTAAGTTTCATTTTCAATACTTCAATAGCTTCATTTGAGGGATTGGAATTGAATTCTCATTACTTTTGCACGAAATCAATTAATAATTATTTTTACTTATTTTGTTTCGTCCACTGCAATTTCAGAAACAAGACAATAATATCAAAAACAGAGAATTCAAATATCCCAAGATAAAAAAGCCTGCTATATTTTTCCGTAAGTCTAATTTTAAATACTTTTTTTTTACCTTTATGGGTGAAAACGTATTTTTTTACACTTAAATTAAATTTCAGAAAAGCAAGATAAATGAAAAGCACAACAGAAATTGTTCATCAACAAAATACTATTCATTCAACTCATCCATTGATATCAGTAAGTTAAATAGTAATAAATATTGTACATATTTCTTTATTCATTAAAAAGTATAACAATATTTTTTTAAAAAATTGCTATATAAATTTCTACATATAGTAAATGATTAATTTTATAATTGCAGTACTTTGAGTGACTTACATATTATATTCAGATAATAATTAACTAAAAGCCAATTTGAAGTAATAAATCGTTGAGAGATTTTAATGCAATTAGAAAACTTGAAAACAGTTCAAGTGTAGTATAGAGGGGGGGGAGCACTTGGCGCAGCTCTTTTTTGGCGACTAAAGTCGTCGCTATGGTACTTTTTTCGGAATTATTTACTATTTAATTTAATACTCGGAGTATAAGATTTTAGAATGAATTCGATATCTTACCATGAGATATTTAGATAAATATCGACAAATCTGAAGTGTCTCCCCTGTACCAGTGCTCCACTACCTTTTTATCGCTGCGGACCGGTCAACGTTTCATAATTTTACAGCAGCCCGCTGAGGGTGAGACACGTTGATTCTTTATATTTTAGATTGTTTTGATTTAAATATCTTAATTTAGTTACATTTAAATATGCCATAAGAATAAAATATAGTTACGCCAAAAGTAAATAAAAGTGATTTAACGTGGAATATAAAGTAATTTCCTTTGAAAGTTGCGCAAATCCGAGATAAATGCTCCCTTTAAATAAAATGACAATAGTTTAATGTTCTTTAGGCGGCCCGGCATCATTTGATCCATGGACCGGTACCATTCCGTGGACCGGGGGTTGCGGATTACTGCCCTATGATACACTTGAACACACTTGAAAACGTTTTGAAAAGGCAGTAATTTTGTAAAGTAATACGTTTCAATGGGTGGCAACTTGGGATCGTTTTCTTGGAGCTCTATCTGTAAACATTGTTCGAGAAATCAAAATAAGTTCCTCTAAGTGAACAATCGAAGTCTAAATTTATTAAAAAATGTTTCACTTAAAATTTAATAGAAAAATTTTCACAGCACTCTTCACTAGCAAATTGTAAGAAATATAAGTAATAGTATTTTTTCAAACAAATAGTTGAGCATAACTGATTGCATGTAAGAACAATCTATAATTTAAACTTGACAATAATGGAAGAAAATTAGAATTTCTGAATTTTCAGCTAGTTTTATTGCATCTACAGTAAGCATTTTTTTACATACTTTGATAATTTAATAAAAATAATAGTTTTTTTTTGTTTCTAAAAATTTCCGTTTTTCCAGGACACTACAGAAAATTATGGAACTCAAACGATATGGACCATATTTTTTAATATTTTGCTGTCGGTGATGGTCTGTTACAATTATATTAACATGTACCAATTTTTACACATACCATCGATGAACAATTTCGCAATAGTTATAATCCTTTTATATATAATCTGCAAATTAGAAGAAAAATTAAATATTAATAGTATAACAAAATTGAATTCAGAAACTCAAACTCCAGAAATAGAAATTAAAGTCTCTTCAGCTCCAATCACACTCAAACCAATAAAATAATGAAATTAAACAATAGTGCTCAAACATTCCTTCCCAAACAAAATAGTTGTACTCAAACTTTCTCTCCTAAAATTGATTCCCATGCACAAACTACAATATACAAAATAAACAATAGCATTCAAACTAAAATAGAAACTATTATAGAAGAAACCCTGCCAGACCAATCACCGGCAGCTGAAACAGAAGGAACTGAAATCAGAATGAAAAGTTTGAAAAGTATCAAAAATAGTTTTAACCAAGTTTCAAATCATGATGAAATCGACCCTCACTTCACTTTTTCCTCGCTCTCAGAACATTCATCCGGACACAGAAAATATGGAAAACAAAAAAAAAATCCCCTTGGAAGAAATTTAAAAAATCCCTATGTAAAATACCCAAACTACCCAAAAAGATTCCATAAAAATGCTCAGCAATAGTTTACACTTAATCACAACCTATCAATAGTACTTCATTTCAAAATAGCTTTCTAAACCAATAGCGGGAAGAACCATGAGAAAGGAGAGCATTTGTCAGGGACACAGAGCTCCGGAAAGATTCCAGTCCAGCCGCTCATATCCTGAGGAGGAAACGACAAAGGGGGCTTATAAGAGGCTGTGAGGAAGGGAAACGGAGACACTGCTCGAAAAAACGAATCGAGAGGCTGTGGGCAAGATGATGTTTAATTCCACACAACGGACAGAAGTCTGGGGAGAACGAAGCGACGACGGAGAATTTTGCAATGATTTGGTGTCTTCTTTCGTTTTCATTTCTTTTTGTGGTTTTGATAAACAAATTCTAAAAAAAAAATTACCTTTTCATATTCAAAATTCTTTAATCAGACAAAGGTACATAAATGTACCTTGCCACCCATAACCCAAAGGTATTAAAATACCTTAACTCTCCCTGAAGATATTTAAAAAGTATCTTGCCCTTTTTTTTACACAAAGGTATATTACCTTATAATTTTTTGCCTTTCTTATCACCCCATGAAAAATCTTTAATATTCCTTTTCACAATATCTCAAAATTGCACTTACAATATTTTTTTTGCACCCGTTACATCGAGACATTGCGAAACTCTCCGTTGTTTCTTCTTTCCATTCTGTCTTCCGTCCCTTGATGAGTGTTTGAACATTCTCTCGCCTTCACCCTCTCCATTCGCTCTTTCGAACAGCGTCTCCTTCTCCGTTCTTCCCAACCTCGGATGAGCCTTCTCTGCCGCTTCCACCTCAGGAAAGAAGCAGAAAGACCAAAGTCGTTCCAGAGATGCATCTCGTTGTCCTTGACGAATGTCACTTTCTCGGCCCCCTTTCACAATAGGTCGCATGCTCAATAGTCAAAAGTAAACATTAAAAAACTCTGCAATTTTCAATATGTAACAATATTCGTACATCCAATTTCCTAATAAGAGTCAATATCGAGATATTCATTACAATAGCTTGCGATTTCATCATGATTTGCAAATTTATTATTAAGACAAAATTCACAAATTTCATGCGTTCAAAAATTTCTGAATTTTAATTTCTAATTGTAAACCAATAAAATATGTTCGATTTCCTTATGTGTTTTTTTTATTGTCTATCAATTAAGTTATTGTTTTTTTCACCTAGGACTAATATGATTAATATCGATTTATGGACATAAGCTTTTTTTAAAAGCATGAATATTTGAAACGTTAAATAAATAAATAAAAAACAATTAAAATATATTGACGAATAATACTAATATTGCTATTTAAAAAACAAATCAATACCTCGATTCCTGAAAAAATCATGCATAATAAAAAGTAGTAACATTTGGCTGTCCATGAATCCTATCCTCCCTAACACCAGTTTTCTTTTTTCCATAAAACTGTTTCTTTTAGAGAGAGCAAAGTCTTAATATACAAACGAACCTCAAGGCTCAATTATTTATATATATACACTATATTCATTAAAACTAAACCGCCCATTTCTACCTATGTGAAAATCGGGTGCGGCTTAGTAAAAAATTGGGAATATTAGTTGGATGGAGAAAGTTTAGTTTCCACTCGATTCAAAAAGAAAAATGTACAGTCCATTCTAGCCAGCAGCAGATTTTGCATTTCGTCTTCCGTAGTCAGTCTATCTTGAATTTTGCTGCCTGCCTGTAGTTAGGAGATTGTTTCGCCCTCGTAATCCCTTTATCATCAATTCATGGGTGAGTGGGAGTGAAAATAGAGTCGCATTATAATGCCGCACAGGAACTATTGGCAGTGAAATCATAATTTTGAACCATGACAGAGGGACGAGGACATTACCTGAGCAGGCACCCTCTTTTCTTAACCACCACCACAGAAATGAGAGGACGTTTGATCATCGGCACGAATAACGTGCATTGGCTCCCTTTGTAAGGAGTGCGATCACTTGGAATTCATGAGATGGCAGCCACGTGTCCGTGACTTCAATGGCATGAAGATGAGTACACTATGACGAAGGTAGGAAAGGGAAGGTGATTTTATATGCAAGAGAAAACGGAAAAGTGCAGCAGGTGGAACATTTGGATAATGATTAAACCAATATTGATGTGAGGAGAGTATTATGTTTTAATCCACATTTTCAATTCTTATAATAACTTTTATATAAAATCCCCCATATGATCATGAGAACATGTTATAATTATTTGTAAAGGTAAAAAAAAAATACTGTTTATATTCCTGTCATAGAATTTTATTTCAAAAAATTTTAAATTGAGGTTTTTTATGGAATATTCGAAAATATGTGGTTTAAAACTTTGGAAAACTGATTAGATTAGAAAAAATGTATTTGTTATTGATGATAAATATCACGTCTTCCAGATTAGTGCAAATCATTTTTGCTTCATGTCTTTACCATTATTACAGAAATTCTTTTTCTGCTCCTGTAAATTCAAGGTAAGCTACAGAAAACAGATGAAACATTTAATCAAAATTTCCCCTCGTTGAACTTTGGAGAATTTTCTATTATAGAATTTACATTTAGTGTTTTTTTTCTCCCGCTTCTTTAGTTCATTGGAATGAAGTCCATTACAAATGATGCATGATAAAGGAATGATTCGTATATGTTAACACTAGTAAATTTTTGTCGTCTAGAAAGTCTAGTTTAAATTATTAAACGAGGTTGCGTTAACGTTAGGTTTCTTCTTTTTGTCCTTTTTTTCATTTTATTTTCGAACAATCTTTATATAGGGAAAATATTTTTATAGAAAGAGCCTTTTTCTATGTTTTATGAAGAACCTAATATTACATATTACCCATAATTCCTTCATGGAAAATAACTCATGCAAGTGCTTCAGATATTGAAAAATCGATATTCGTTGCTCGGAAAAAAAATTACGTTGAGACTATGTATTACATTCTTTTACAAAGCTTCCAAAACAAATGCATTGGATAGCAGGGCTCTCACGTGGGAAAACTGCAACACCAGTTTCAATTTTAACAGAGGGCTATATTGTATCTGTCGTTAGTCGTAGCTTTGAGCACTATACAAGTAACAGTATGATTTGGCATGGTTCCATCCCAATGTTGATATTGTGCAGGCCTCTCACTTTCTTCCCTTTTCACCAACACCCTGGCTAGTTATATAACAATTCCACACACATTGTCTTTCAGTGCCTTAGGAAAATGGGTTTCAAAGAATTTTCGCCCCGATCCCTTTATTATATAAATGGACCTCGGGGATAATTTTTGCCCATTCTTGTCAATGTGAGCTATGGTAATTGAACACAATTTTGAGTGGAACACGATGAAATTTTGCAATTTAATTTGAACTGAAATTAAGTTGAATTACTCTTTAAATTTTTTAAAAAAAATTTGGAGCTAACTTCCACCGCTTTCCCTTACAATGACTTTTATTCATAGGTCATGGAGCCAGATGTAATTTCATGCCCCCAACACTTTCGAGAAGCATCAATAGGGTCGAAAAAATGTCATCTTGGCTGTATCGCCCCTATTTCGCCATTATAATTTGAAGGATGTGGTTTATTACAGTTTTATCATAAAAATGAAGACAGCAAAAAGTAGTTTTAAACCCTACATCATTTAAGAATAATATATCTTTTGCATTTCAAAATATTTAAAAAATAATAAAATTTAAAAAAAAATTAAAATTTTATTTTTTTAAAAAATATATAATTTATTATTCTACTAATATAAAATTACTACAGTGTAATAAGGATAAATTTAACTTTATAAAGTAACTTATTGCTAGTAATTAAATATACTATTTTAGAAAAACGTACGCAACGTAAAACTTAATTAATATTTCTTATAGAAATGTTTCTTATTTTCATATGTTCCTAACTTTTAAAAATATGATTATATTTCAAACATTTTATACTTTTCTGAAGTTCCATCCCTTTATAAATAATGGGTAAAAGATTCGAATTATTTAATTTTAATTTCAAAGAGTAATATGTATTTGAATATTGCTTACATTTTCAGCATTCTAGAGAAAGTTAACACCCCTAAGACCTACCTCTATTGCTTTGAAAACTGAAGTATTGAAAGTTTGAAATACACTGATATAGTTTGATTAAGATTGCAACTCTAAAAAATTCACATTAGCACTTCTAGATGAATCTTCGGTGGCAAAACAGCTTGATAGAAATTAGACATCTCTTAGTTCATGAGTATGACTAAAATGCTAGCAAGACCACCTGAGTCAAAAATCCTTGCTCTTCCAAATTGTTGTCCTCAACCATAACAAAATGTTATGATTTCATAGGTAAAAAAAAATGGAATGAAAGTACTTGTTGTTACTATCTACCTATAAATCATAATCATTCTTTGCTATCTGAACAAATGGAGATTAATAGAAGTGCTCTGAATCCACCGCTTTATTGACTTTATATTTTTAGTCTCGCTCTCTCTTTCATTCTATCAAGAGAAAAATTTCAGAAAACCCATGGGGTGGAACAAATTTTGGGAGAAAAAATGAAATGCGTGGAAAAAGGTGAAGTTTATGATTATAACACAAAACAGATACCATTGTTATTCTATCATTCTTTTAAAAGAATTCGAGCAAGAATTCTTACACTGAAAGACGTCTGAGCTGATAAATCGTCGGTAAATTCACTGACAGTTTCGATTCAGCGTTAAATCGAGTAATTTGTCATCTAGTATTGATTTATTTTCTCGCTAGAAGACTAACATCCATCCATAAATTTCCTTTTTCTATACTTTAGCCTTATGTAGGATGTGCCGTGATCGGTTGTCAATTACCCGTTTTCAAGAAAACGCCCTAAACAATGTCATTGGCCATCGCAAGATAGGACCTATCACTCAACCATCTACTTGAGGTTTCCATCATGATAAAAGCTTAGGAACTATATACTAGTTTAGAGGATGGAACATTAAAGTGTATTGCTTCTATGTAACTCTGAACTCTTCAATCACTGGTGCGAAAAATGTCAAAATAAACTCCATGCTCATTTTTCTTTATAATATTTGCGAATAAAATTGGAGGATATTTATACACGCAGAAATATAACTCTATTCCATTATGTACTTAAAAGTTTTAGTTTCGTTAATAGGTTTTGAATGAAAATAAGCAGAGTAAGGCAAGTTTTGAAATTTGAATTTTTTTTTGATTTATGAGATGTAGAATGTGTAATATTTACTTATTGTTCAATTGCTTAAAAGTGCTGCATTTTATCGTGATTGTATGAATTCACTATTAGAAGAATAAATGCTCAGAGTTAAAGACATATATATATATAAGATATATATATATATATATATATATATATATATATATATATATATATATATAAATTACACCTTGTAACGAATGGCAAAAAGATTATACTAGAGAGCCCTCTTCTGGTCGTGTGGATACTTACAGAGTCAACCTGCCACCTCGGTGGAGGGCGGACGTGCCAATGTCCGCCCGTGCAAACCCCTTAGTATTTGTATTGTATTAATTGTTTTTATGGCTTTGTAACCGAGCTCAATTAGAATGTACAACCAATTAAAATTATTTGAGCTAGCCACCGGCGTTATTTTTGAGTGCAGGTTATAAAATGGCGCTCAACGTAGGGCCGAATGGTCAGACTAGCAGTCCTATTAAAATTAACTAACAAAATTATCTTCAATATTCTGAACTGCCAGTTCATAAAGATTTTCTAAAATTATTTTCTGAAGTTGTAGCTGCCAGCTATGAAGTTGGATTGTTTATTTCCTACCGGGAAATTATAAATTTTGGATTACATTCGTTTTCCCGGATCGTCAGATAAATTACTTTCGTTTTGTTTTCTTATTCATTTTGACTTTTTGTTGAATTTTATTAGTGTAATTATTTTCTCTAGTAAGAAAACTCTTTCTACTTTTGTTCAATTTTGTCCCTGTCTGAGATTTATGACTATTTGGGGAATTTTTACCCCACTTCTGACCTTGAGTTTTCACTGTTTGTTCTGTAAAATTTATTAATCATCGATACTTTTCACTTTTCTGCTGACTAATTAATTCACTTATGACGCAAGAGTGTCACTGAGATTGATATTTCCTGTTTAGTCTTATAATTACCTTTTTTTTTGTTGAGTTTAAGTGTTATTATTCTGTGTTTTATTTATAACTATATTGAAGAACTATGATCACATATAGAAAAATGTGAATTTAAAAGAAATGAATTTTTTTTTAAGTATTTTTATTCCTTCAAAAGATTCATTCATAGGTTTTGTTTCAACTTTGAATTTCATCAGAATTTCTTTTATATGTGAATTATTTTTATTTTCAAAGCTAAGATTTTGCCTTCTTTCAAATCACTACAATATTTCAAACAGTATTTTTATTCCTTCAAAGGATTGATTTATATGTTGTTTTAAAACTAAGTTTATCACAATTTATTTTTACTTGAATTTTCATTTTATGCTTTCAAAGTTTAGATTTTGTATCCTGTAAGACATTTATAATATATTTTTAATAGTATTATGTTCGAATATTCAATTCTTGATCTTCTAATGACTAGTTGATGCTTAATTATAAAGATTAACTATTTTAAAACTAAATTAACTGCATTTAATTTGTGGCTGATGATTCATTGAATCATTTTTAAATTGCAAAATTAAATTACGATATTACAAGATTGAAATGAAGTTGGTCTAAAAATAAATTGCTTATAGAAAAGCTTGAAGAAAATTTGGCTTGGCTGCAAGTAACGCCCAAATGATAAAAATGTTAACTATTGTTAATTAAAATTTTTCTTGAGTTCATTACTGTTAAAAATACATCGAAATCTGTAATCAAATATGAATGAAATTTGGGATGATACCAGATGCCTGAAAGTGATTGTTACACTAACTTGTGACAAATGGCGCCAATGAATGCCAAAAGGCTATAAATTGTACCCGAGCGTTTGTAAGAAGTCTGGTTATCTTACATCCCTATCAGTCCGGAGAACAGAAGAGTCCGTTTCCAATGTGGCTGAGATCATGGAGATCAAAGCATGGATCAACAGGTGGCTGTTCTCTTCGCAAATTAATATTTCCTTCCGGGAAATGGAGCCCAACGTAAAATTACCAATTTATTTTCTGAACACCTAGTTCATAAAGAATTTTAAAGTGGTTTCTCTGAAATATAGCTGCCGGCTACGAAGAAACTTTGGGATTGTATATTTCCTACCGAGAAATTTGATATTTTGAATTGTATATTTCCTACTAGGAAAATTGATATTTAAGATTGCATCCGTCTTTATGATGTATCAGATAGGTTATTCCATCTTCGAAGTAGGGGAAGAAGCCATTCCAGTGATGCCTCTCAGAGAAAAAAGGAAGACCCAGGAACGACATATCTGCAGGTTCCTCATCGAGGACGACATTTATGCACCAGAGGGGAGTGTAACGAATGGCAAAAAGATTATACTAGAGTGCCCTCTTCTGGTCGTATGGATACTTACAGAGTCATCCTACCATATCGGTGGAGGGCGGACGTTCCAATGTCCTTCCGTGCAAACCCCCTAGTATTTGTATTGTATTAATTGTTTTTATGGCTTTGTAATCGTGCTCAATTAGAATTAACAACCAATTAAAATTATTTCAGCTAGCCACCGGCGTTATTTTTGAGTGCAGGTTATAACCTGTAGAATTATCACACACATCTTGAAGAAGAATATGCAAATTAGAGGAAACCACCAGATGGTGCGGATAGTACGTCACAATGACGAGAGTGTATAAGAGATGGGTATATAAGGAATGGTGGCATAGAAGTAAAATTGTTCACAAGCACTTGAAAAGCCTTTCAGTGTAATAACTGCACAGTTATGGCACAAAGGAAGCATTTGGATGATTTTTTACGTGCTAGAATTAATGAATGACTGGAATGTGGACGTACTCAGCTGGTAGTATCGAAGGAACTTGGAATCGCCCAGAGTGTCATCCCCAGGCTTTGGCAACGATGATTGCAAGATGATGATAATGTGAGTAGATGTTACAGCACAGGCCATCCTCGAGTTACAACGCCGAATGAGGACCGGTATTTGGCAGTTAATGCCAAAAAGAAAAATACACGGGGCGTAGCATCAGGCCTGTCTCGTCAGCTCTCTTCAGCTACCAGTACGACAGTTTCAAGGCAGACTGTGTGAAGACGCTTAGAGCACATTGGTCTATATGCTCGTAGACCTCTGAGATGTGTTCAACTTACCACAACTCATTGTCGCCTGCGATTAACCTGGAGTAGAGAGCCTGCATTGTGGACACCACAACAGTGGTCTTATGTGATGTTTTCGGACGAATCCATGTTTAGTTTACAGTCTGATTTTCGCTGGACTTTAATATGGAGAGCGCCAGGTACCGTTTCCACCAAGAGAACACCATTGAACGACACCGTTACGGTGGTGCAGGCTGGCGTGTTTGAGGAGGAATTATTCTTGGCTGCAGAACTGACCTGCATGTTCAGAGTGTAACGATGACAGACCGCATCTATCGGGATGCCCTTCTGAAACAACATGTATGTTTGATTCAAGGCCCCATGGGTGCTGAATTTCTGTTTATGGATGACAACGCCCGTCCTCTCCACGCAAACATTGTTGACGAATGCCTTCAATCTGAGGATATCACCCGTATGGATTGGCCAGCATACTCACCGGACTTGAATTCAATAGAGCATATGTGGGATATGCTTGGCCGATGAATTGCAGCCCGTCAACCCCCTCCCACCTATCTACCGGAACTTCGTAGGTCATTGCTTGATGAATGGTGCAATATTCTCCATTATCAGATTGATAATTTGATACTCAGCATGCCTAGGTGTTGTAAGGCCTGTATTGCATCGTCCGGGAGACATACTCCGTATTAACCATCATACTAACCATGTTATGCTGTTTTTGTAAATAGATTTTTTTTTTAAATTTGCTCCAGGGAGTTAAAATCGGAATTTCTCTTAATTATGTCAAACATAAACAATCGTTTTTGCTCTTTTCCTTTTGTTTAATAAATAGACTTTACAAATAAGTCAAATTTGTTTTGCTTCTGTCTCTTTCTTTGCAGTAACTTTATTTTACTTAATTTATGGACATGAGTGTATATATATATATATATATATATATATATATATACATATATAAGTTTCACATCTCTATCTGTAATGGGAGCATGTAATGCATTAGTTTAAGGAAATTTATTTGTAATTTGTTTTTTTTTTTCATAAATTTCACTTTTACAAATATTATTTACATCTGGCTTTTTTGTAGATTGGCATATTTTGATTATTTGGTGTGACAGTGGGAAAGATGATTTGTTCAGGCACACTATCACCTTGACGTTTTGTTGAAACGTAGTTTGTTTAAGTTATTTATTTTAATATCATTCACTGTTCTAATGCTTTTTTTTACCTCTTTATTTTATTTTCTATCTTATGTTTAGTATTTATGTATATATGTTTAATATACTAAATAAAATTACTATAAATATAGCTTAAAGCTAAGCAATATATAAAAGTGCTACGCGAGGCAGTGCATTTCGTAACCTAAATTTATGGAAACTCTTCTGTCATATGGAAACTCTTCAAATCTTTAGAACTAAAACTACCGTATGGTAAAGTAATGTATAAAATCGCCAATTATCGATGATATTGGCCAACATCATTAGGATGAAAAGGAAAGGGAAAGATTGGATCAAAGTAACTTACATGATTGTAAATAACTTTGAAAACTAAAAGTTATACAACTAAAAAGGAAATCAAAATGCGCACATTAACAATAACCAATCAAATGACAACATGAAAACTCACACGAAATGTTTTCTAAAAATACTCATTAGACATTAATGACCTAAATGGCACAGCCAGGAAAACTTACACGTATGGATAAAGAAAGAGATTATTCTTAAAAAGTATAGATAATAGAGATAGATAGAAAGATTTAGATACGAAAAACTTAAAATTTTGTCTGTATAAGCAATATACAGGGTGGTTTATAATTTTATGGTACAAACTTCAAGGGTAGACACAAGACATTGTAACAATCATTTATTGCATAGGAATGGATTGGCACAAGTGACGCGGTGAAGCAAAAGAAAGGGAAATAAAATAAAAGAGAAATGTAGTTATTAGTTAGTTACGTTGCCGGTAGGGGACAATATATGTCCAACAGCCGTTCAAGCCGATGCATCTCAGCAGGAGGAAAGCTCCATTTGCAATTGTGTTGACGTCTACTATGGAGAGACTTAACGTAAGTTGAAAAAGTAAACATGCATCACATGTACGACCTTGCAAATAAAAACGGAAGAAATGCACTACGAATGCATCACGTGCTGTTTATTGATTTTTGAATACTGGAAAAAGGAAATTTTTCAATTGTTTCATCGTAAACTTCGAGAAACAGGTTCGCTCCATGTCACAAGACCTCATTCTAATTGACGAAGTCCAAGTGTCAATGGATCACAGTCCAAACCTGGAAGAAAACATCGTTAACGTTGTGATTGGTAGACCTGAGTCAAGTACAAAAGCTGTAGTTCATCACGTATGTGTGAGTCATCAGACCATATGTAGTGTGTTAAACAAAAGTCTCTTACACCCTCTTTCGTTTCTAGCGAGTACAAGCTTTGAATTCCGCTGTGATTATCCTCTCCACCTGAACTTCTGCTAATGAGAGGTATAGCAATGTCAGCTGAATCCGGACTTCATAGATCATGCGCTATTTACAGATGAGACAACGTTTACAAGCAAGGGTGTCTTCAATGCGAATAATTCCCATGTGTGAGCATGCGTATCAACAACGATTCTGTGTGAATCTCTGGACTGGCACTCTCAACAACTTTTTGATTGGTCCATACTTACTACCAACGCGATTTAATGGCGAATGTTATCTTATTTTTCTGGATAGGTGTTACGATTATTGCTGCAAGATATTCCAGTTGCCATTCATGGCCACATGAGGTTTTAATATGGTGGGGCATCAGTTCACTTCAGCATTGATGGACGCCTTTATCTGAATGAAACGTTTGGAAAGTGGTGGATCCTTTACTCGGGGACATACGAAGAATCTTAAAGAATCTGAAGAATATTATTGGGACATCTGAAGAATCTTGTTTTATGACTTTACTTGACTCAGATAAGTATCTCGTTGCCCGAATATCTGAAGCTGTAGAATGTGTGCGTAAAATACCTGGCATCTTCGAACATGAAACACTTCTCTGACGCTCTAAAGGGTGCATCAGTACTGGTCGGCGCATTTTTTAACAGCTATAGTAAACATTACACTAGCCAATGCACTTTCAAAAAATACTTTGTCTTTCCTTTCGTCTCTCATATTTTGTGATTCTGCCTCACCACGTCACTTGCGACCATTCATCTCTATATAATGAATGATTGTCACAATGCCCTATACCAATCCTTCAAATTTCTACCATGAATTCGGGGCCACCGTATATAAATCATGATGAATAATCTTCTCGGATTCATTTTCCTATAATTTCACTAAATTGTTTTTTTTGGTTCTCATAATCCACTTTAAAGAAACTTGAACGATGTATTTGTATCCCATTTTTATACTGACCCCTACTAATGTCTGCTCGTTAGATGAAGTAAATGCTCACGAGTGCTTAGGTTGTTCCAAATAGTTTAATGAAACTGAACTCTAATACTCTGAAAATGAAGAATACATTAGTTCTTAATTCATTCTGTCTGTATTGCTTGTATGCTCATTGTCTTAAAATTATTATGTAAATATTCACACTAGACAGAAACTGTATATAATTAATAGAGAAGAGTCCCGAAAACTCGGCCTAATGTAGATTGAAGAAAGGTCCAGTTTGAGAAATAGCTGGGGCATTTCCGATAATAGGATGAAAAAAGTGTTAGTTTTTCCATAGGATATATTGAAATGAACGTGTGTGTACTGTTTGCTTGAGAATACAACAGTAAACAAATTGCCGAAATAGCTTTAAACAAAGAAAAATTACATACTTTATGAGGGCATAGAGTACTTATTACATGAAAATGAAAATGAATACATAGTATAGAGGAATTTACCTTATCAGACTTCACAGAAAAATACTTTATAAATGCATAAAGGTGTCAAAAATAAAAATTAAGTAGCCTCCTTTGCAAAAACTGGCTGTTGTTTTCAAAGAATTGCGCAATGTTCTGTCGTTTTCCGTACTACCCGGGTTTCTCCACCTGCGAGAGAGTGACCAAGTTATCCGTACTACTGGATTATCGAGTTCCCAAGTTTCCTTTCAGTGCACCAACATATCCTCTTTAAATATTGATTAATTTAAGATATCCGACTACGTTAGGAACCGTGATTCTAAAAAAGAGCATAAATGGATAATTTTCATGACATTTAGTGTCAATTAGATTAGAATACATGTTTAAAATTGTTTTAAGCGTATTTTGACAAAAATAAAATTATTAAATGCAATATTTCGGCAAAAAATTAACTTAGAATAACCTTTTTACAAAATGGTCTCCTTTTATAGAAAATACTTCTAAAATAATAATATTTTGCTTATATAAAGTAAAGACTTCCCCAAAGAGTCTGAACTATGATTGTTGAAAAATTCACATTATTTTTAGAGTTAACATCAATTGAAATAATTATCGGCGTTTTTTTCTTAAAATTTCTCCCCTCTGTTGTCGTAAAACATGGATAAAATTTCTTCTAAGTTATATATTTCAAAAATTCTAGTTGAGCATCTGCAAAGAGGTATGAGACATATACAGGCAAAATATTATTATAATAGACGCGTTTTTCACAAAAGGAGAGTATTTTGAAAATGGGTCATTCCATGTTCATTTTTTGTCAAAATATTGTACTTAAATAATGTTGTATTGTTAAACTGGTGTAA